>MPDP01000057.1:0-600000 GCA_030869315.1 Colletotrichum cuscutae | reverse complement strand
TCCCTATTTAAAAAATTAGTTCTTACTAAGTAGGGAGTATAACGGGGCTACTTTAAAAAAAATTACTTAATTTAGTAATAATAAAAAGTAATAATACTAAGAAACGATCTAATTTCTAAGACGTTTAAGTATTTTATTTATTTAAGGATCTTAAGGATTTTAGCCTAATTAAGCCGTCTCTTTTTCGTACTATAGAAGTAGCTTATAATAACTATAAATAATTAGTACTATTACGACTTTACTTTAAAAATAATATAACTAGCTAGCTCGACGTTAACTAAGACTTAATTAATATTCTAAAAGTATTTATAAATAAATCGCTAGATCTTAAGATAGTTAGTTAAGTACTTATTATTATAGTAAGATCACGGGCTTTTAATTATAATATTATTAATAAAAGCGCTATAATATTTTAGAATTAAGTTATAGAGAATATAGGTTATAATTTAATAAAATTAGGCTACTAAATTTATCGCTCTTATTAAGAGGGTATAGTATTTATATAGCCTAAGTAAAATTAAGAAAGTCGTTAGATCGTAGCTCTTTTTATTTAAAGAGATCTAATCGTAATTAAAAAAGAAATTTTAAAAAAAAATAAGTTAATTTATAATAAATTCTTTTAAGAACTTATTAATATTAAGTAGTTATTAAGTATTTTAAGAAGTAATAGCGTTAACCTTAGTTATTAAGTTAATTAGTTAAAGACTACTATCCTTTTTTATTATTAAGAACTAGGGGTTTTAATACGTAATATAGCTTTTTTTAATAATACCTTAAGTAATACGTTCTCGGATTACTTTAAAAGCTTTTAATAATAGAGCTTTTAAAATCGGGATACTTTTTACTTATTAAGTTTTATAAAGTATAGTCTTAATTAATTATAATAATACGACTATAGGGTTAAGACGGCCGTATTTAAAAAAATCTTATACTAACGCTTTTTTTTAATTAAAGAGTATTTACTTAAAGAGATCTTATTTATAAAGTAAGAAATAATTATAATCCTTAAAAATAGTTTAAAAGTAGTTATTTATTAATTTAAAGCTTAGTTCTATATTTAAGAACTTAAGTATAATAATATCCCTATAAGGGCCCGATTAGTCTCGTAACTTATCTCTAACCTCTTTAAGTTTTTTAAACTTTTAATAAGGATTATTATTAAGTATCGATCTATTAAAAAGTATATCGTTAACTAACTAAACTTTTTAGTCTTTTTTATTATATATCGTATTAACTTTTATAGTATAAAGAATTTTATAAAAAGCTTTTTTAACTATCTCGTATTATTTTAACGCTTTTTACTCTAACTTCGTAATTCGTTATTTAATATATAACTCTTTTTATTAAGAAGTAAGTATTTTTATTAAAAAACGTAAATCGTTTTAGTTAGCTAATCCGTTCGGTCTATTTTTAGCCTTACCCCGAGTAACTATTATTACTCTCTTAATTTATATAATTTAAAACTAGATTATATAGAGTGCGACTATAGTTATAATTTAATTAGCTTAGTCTTAGTTTAAAACTACTATAATACGCTCGTCTTTTTTTAGTTTAGATTTTAAATAGGGGTTATTAAAACTAGTAGTATCCCTAGTTATACTATTAGTATTTAGTTTTTTAATTTAAAAACTTTTTTTATATATTACTTAAGCTAGGGTAAGATACTTTTTATATTTTAAGAACCGTTCGTTTTAATTATTTTTATAAGAATCCTTAGCCTCGCGTCCTTAATATAAATTAGAGCGGTAATTATCGATTTATTATATTTAAAAAATAGCTTAGTATCTTATATAAATAAAAAACCTAGTAATAATAGATCGGACGTCTTTTGCTCGTTTTTAATAAAAAAATAAGTAGTTATTTTAAACTTATTAATTTATACGTCCGTAAAATAGAAGCTATTAAAAGTTATTTAGCTAGCTAGATTATATTTAAACGTTTATATTTAAAGCTTTATTATTATATAAAAAATGCTAGCTTTTTTAATATATTATTTTAAGAAGATATTAACTTATACCCTAGTATTTAGGATAGTAACGATTATTAAACCCTTATTATCCTAATTTATACTAAATATTTAGATTTTTAATTAGAGGTAAGCGTTCGAGATTATAGAAATTAGGAACTTAAAAATTAGACTAGTACTTTTAAGTTTATTAATTTTAGCTATATAGCTTAGCTTTAAAAAGAGGTTTTAGTTATACTCGTTAAAGAGATCCTTAATATCCTTTTACTATTACCTATTCTTTATTAAATTTACTAAGAACTTTAGAGTTTTTAATAAGATTTTATTAATATTAAAATATTTTTAATTATATATTAAAATTATTATTATTATAATATATTTTAGTATAATCTTTTATAAGAGGTTTATAAAAAGCGAGATTAGGGCCTCGAACCTCTTTTTTATTAACTTTTTTACCTCGGCCTTAAGGTTAAAGTTATAGGTCTAATTTATAGTTATTATTTTTTAAGTTTTATAAAAAAAAGGCTCTTAAGTTTTTTAAATACTAGTATTAGGAGTACTAATTAAGATTTTAATAAGCTAGGGCCTAGAAATAAATATAGAGATTACGTTCTCTATTATTTTAAAAACCTCGTTATTATTATTAATTTTTATAATTTCTCTTTTTTAATTAAAAAAAGAAACTGTTTTTTTTTTAATTATAAAGGCTAGCTCGGGCTATCGATCCTATATATTTTCTTAGAGTATAACGTAGTTACCGAGGTATAGTTCTTAAGTAGTCTTTTTTTATAAATAGTATAAACGTCCGCTTAGTTATAGTAATTTAAATTAGGTTATACTACGTAGACGTATTTAACTATGTTTATAAGATTAGTTAAGGGAAGTATAAGTATAGTTTACTAAAGTAGTTTAATTTAATAGTTTAGAATCTACTTAGCTAAAAGCTTAGTATTTTCTTTAGTTAATATATTTATTATATAAAAAAGAAAGGTAATATAATTAGTATTATACGCTTTTTTTTATTTTTAATTATAATAAAAAGGATATTTTTTATAAGCTTATAACCGTTACGTTTTTTATAATACTAAGCTCCTTAAGCTAAAATAATAAAATAAGCGTCCTTATTAAGAGTATATTAATTATAATCCTTAATAATCTAGTAGTATAAACTCTAGTAATATTAATAGCGGTTTTTAGGTTCTATAATTAGGGGCTAATTAGGACGCGTAGTGCTTATATTAAATATATAAGTAGGACCTCGAGAGTAAATACTATTCTAATAGATCTTTAGCTTACTTATTTTATTAACTAGGTTAGATTTAGTAGTATTATTAGTAGCTACCTAGTTAACCTAGGCCCCTATTATTAGCTAGTAATATTATTAATAGTTCGGATATTAGTACTAAGTATTTTTACGTACTTACGAAGTAGGGGATCGCGGCGAGGTTTTAAGTTAACTTTAATTATTTATAAAAAGTAAGCTATATTCTTTTTTATATATAATCGTATTAAAAAGTCCTACTTTAAACCTCGCGTACTTTATTAATTTAATAAAACTATTTAAAATAACCCTAACTTCCTCTATTACTTTTTTTATAATATCGGCGTAGAACTGCTTATATATAGCCTTAATTAGGCTCTTATTAGTTATAATATAAAGGTCTTATTATTTAATAAGGGTAATAGAATAGGGTAGGGCAATTAGTCCTAGTCTTTCTTTCCTCTAAAAACGATTAAGTATAAGGACCTACAGGAGAGCTAATTAGAAAAAGATATAAAGAGAAGGGCCCCTGATTAGGGAGAAGAGCTTAGTAATATAGATCTTTATTTTAATTATATATATACCTTTTTAAAATCGAACTAGAGCCTTTTTAATAATTTATTTTTAAATACAATAATATAAAATAATTAAGAAGTCTACTTTTTTAATTTAGTTAATACTACCCTCTTTTTTTAATTATAACTTTATTAATTAAGGCCGTATTAACCTAATTAAAGGAGGTATTTTATATTACTTTTATAAATATTAGTAGTTTTTCTTAAGTACTGCACTATAAAAGTCCTTTATACCCTATACTTTTTTAATAATCTCTCTTTTTAAAAATCCCTTTCTTTTTTAAATAAAAGAATAAGTAAAAGAGAGCCCGACTCGATCGGAGATAATTTAAATAAATAAATAAAAAAAAGCGGCGTAATAATTAAAATAAATACGAGTAGTAGGACTCTAATTAAAAGAAAGATTAGATAATTAAAATATAAAAATAAAAATATATAAGAAAGGGTTTTTTATTTAACAAGAGGGGAATATAATAGACCTTAATAAGTAAGTAAAATAGATAGATAGAGAAATACGTAAATACTTAGGACCGGATTAAGCCTAAATACGGATATTATAATAGTATAATAAGACGAACGACGAGTTAGGATTAGAACTAATAAAATATTTTAATAAGTATAGCTAGTTATTTAATTAGACTATTTTTTATTAATTAATATAGCCCGGAAATTTAATAATAAACCTATTTAGAAGTATAGATACGTTGGACTAAAGGCGCTTAGGAAACTAGCTTTTAACTAAACTTATTAATAATTTTAATTAGTATTACCGTGGGCTTAATATAAAGTCTAATTAAAACTCTAGTTATACGCTTAGTAAGAGTTAAAAAAAACGGCCTAGATTATACTAATTAGGATAATAACTATACTCTAGTTATTAAGACAGCTCTTCTCCTCTCTTTTTAAACTCTATTTAAAATAAATAAACTAATATAAAATTATTAAGATTAGAAATAAAATTAACGAACTATATTTTAAATAACCTCGGACCGTAAATATAAATAATTAATACGTTATTTTTATTACTATTAGCGACCTTTAGGACGTTTAATTACGTAAACCTAACCTTTTTACTTTAAATAAACTATTTACTAAACTAGCTTTTACGGTCTATTAAGACCTATAAATCGCGGAGTTATTTAATAATAATAAGCTTATTCTTAGTAACAGATCTACTTACTAATCTAATTAAAAAAGGCTAGTTACGGCTTAGGTTAGGATAGATACTTCGATTAATACCTTTTTAAGTACTATTACTACTTAGATTTAGATAACTATACCTTAAACTAAGGACCTTACGATTTTTTAACTTAATTTAATAAAAAATATAGGGTTTTATAAGATACCGTTTCTTAATTAAGAGGGGACTATAGTTTTTAAAAACGATAATATTATAGACTTTTTAAAAAAGTTTAAGGACTAATACGAGATTAGTAAGGTCCTGGACCGATTTAAAAATAAACTTATTACGTATACTATAAGAAGAGATTATTAAACTCTAATTAAGGACGTAATTAGAGGACTACCCTAGGCCTAAACTAAGGATTTCTTTTTAAAAAAGTATAAAAAATAAAATACTAACCGCTTTTTAAATAAAGAAGAGTAGATCGAAAAAGTTACTAAAAAACTACTTATCTTATTTTCTAACTTAAACTCTACTTAGGTACTATTTACTAAGATTAATAATATAATTACCCTTATTAAATAATAAGACCTCTATATTATAACTAATAAGAGCCTAATTAAGGCCGTATATAAGTAGTTTTATACTAATATTATAAAAGAAGTAGTAGAGGAAGTCGGGGTTATTTTAAATAGCTTTATTAAATTAATAAAGTACGTAAGGTTTAAAATAGGACTTCTTAATATAATTATATATAAAAAGGAATATAGCCTATTTTTTATAAATAATTAGAATTAACCTAAAACCTTACCGCGATCCCCTACTTCGTAAGTATATAAAAATACTTAATACTAGTATCTAAACTACTAATAATATTACTAGCTAATAATAAGAGCCTAGGTTATCTAGGTAATTACTAATAATATTACTAATTCTAACCTAGCTAATAAAATAAGTAAGCTAAAGATTTATTAAAATAGTATTTATTTTTAAGGTCCTATCCGTGTATTTAATATAAACGCTACGCGTCTTAATTAGCCCCCGATTATAGGACCTAGAGACTACTATTAGTATTACTAAAGTTTAAACTACTAGATTATTAAGGATTATAATTAGTATACTCTTAATAAGGACGCTTATTTTATTATTTTAGCTTAAGGAGCTTAGTACTATAGAAAGTATAATAGTTAGGAGCTTATAAAAAATATCCCTTTTATTATAATCGAAAATAAAAAAAAGCGTACGATTACTAATCGCGTTACCCTTTTTTTTTACGTAGTAAATATATTAACTAAGGAAAATACTAAGCTTTTAGCTAAGTAGATTCTAAACTATTAAATTAGACTACTTTAATAAACTATGCTTATACTTCCCTTAGCTAATCTTATAAATATAGTTAAATATATTTACGTAGTACGACCTAACTTAAGCTACTATAACTAAGCGGACGTTTATACTATTTATAAAAAAAAACTACTTAAGAACCGTACTTTAATAACTATGTTATACTTTAAAAAGATATATAAGATCGATAGTCTAAGCTAGCTTTTATAACCTAAAAAAAAGACGGTTTTTTTTTCTAATTAAAAAAAAAAATTATAAAAATTAATAATAATAACGAGGTTTTTAAAATAGTAAAGAACGTAACCTCTATATCTATCTCTAGGCCCTAGCTTATTAAAGTTCTAATTAATACCCTTAATACCAGTACTTAAAGAACCTAAGAGCCTCTTTTTTATAAAACTTAGAAAATAATAACCGCTAA
The DNA here is from genome assembly GCA_030869315.1 of Colletotrichum cuscutae. NCBI lineage: Eukaryota > Fungi > Ascomycota > Sordariomycetes > Glomerellales > Glomerellaceae > Colletotrichum > Colletotrichum cuscutae. Next base: position 593,310 of record MPDP01000057.1, on the reverse strand, counting down.
TTAAACCTACAACTTTAACCTTAGGGCTAAAGTAAAAAAGTTAATAAAAAAGAGGCTCGAGGCCCTAATCTCGTTTTTTATAAACCTCTTATAGAAGATTATACTAAAATATACTATAGTAATAGCGATTTTAATATATAATTAAAGGTACTTTAATACTAATAGAATCCTATTAAAAGCTCTAAAGTCCTTAGTAAATTTAGTAAAAAATAAGTAATAGTAAAAGGATATTAAGGATCTTTTTAACGAGTATAACTAGAACCTCTTTTTAAAGCCGAGCTATATAGCTAAGATTAATAAAATTAGAAGTACTAATACGAATTCTAAGCTCTTAACTTTTATAATCTCAAACGCCTATTTCTAATTAAAAATTTAAATATTTAGTATAGATTAGGATAATAAGGGTTCGATAATCGTTACTATTTTAAATACTAGGGCGTAAGTTAATATCCTTTTAAAATAATATATTAAAAAAGCTAGTATTTTTTATATAATAACGAAGCTTTAGATATAGACGTTTAAGTACGATCTAACTAATTAAATAATTTTTAATAGCTTTTACTTTGTAGACGTATAGATTAATAAGTTTAAAGTAATTACTTATTTTTTTATTAAAGACGAGCGAGAGACCTCTAATCCGTTATTACTAGGTTTTTTATTTATATAAAATACTAAGCTATTTTTTAAATATAATAGGTTAATAATTACCGCTCTAATTTATATTAAGGATAAGAGGCTAAGGATCCCTATAGGGATAATTAGGACGAACGGTTTTTAAAATATAAAGGATATTTTACTCTAGCTTAAGTAGTACGTAAAGGAAGTTTTTAGATTAAAAAACTAGATACTAGTAATATAACTAGGGATATTACTAGTTCTAATAACCCCTATTTAGAATCTAAGTTAGAAAAAGATAAGTATATTATAATAGTCTTAAACTAAGGCTAAGCTAATTAAATTATAACTATAGTCGTACTTTATATAATCTAGCCTTAGATTATATAAATTAAGAGAGTAATAGCGGCCGCTTAGGGTAAGGTTAGAAATAGACCGAACGGATTAGCTAACTAAGACGATTTACGTTTTTTAATAAGAATACTTATTTTTTAATAAGAGGAGTTATATATTAAATAACGAATTACGAAGCTAGAGCGAAAGGCGTTAAAATAGTACGAGATAATTAAAAAAGCTTTTTATAAGATTTCCTATACTATAAAAGCTAATATAATATATAAAAAGAAGGACTAAAAAGTTTAGCTAGTTAATAATACGCCCTTTAATAAATTAATACCCAATAGCGATTCTTATTAAAAGCTTAAAAAATTTAAAAAAGTTAAAAATAAGCTACGAGACTAATCGGGCTCTTATAAGGATATTATTATACCTAAGTTCTTAAATATAAAACTAGGCTCTAGATTAATAAACAACCGCTTTTAAGCTATTTTTAAAGATTATAACTATCTCTTATTTTATAAATAAGATCTTTTTAAATAAATATTCCTTAATTAAGAGAAAGCGCTAGTATAGGACTTTTTTAAATACGGCCGTCTTAACCCTATAGTCGCGCTATTTTAATTAATTAAGACTATATTCTATAAAACTTAGTAAATAAAAAGTATTTTAATTCTAAAAGCTCTATTACTAAAAACCTTCGAAATAATCCGAGAACGTATTACCCGGGGTATTATTAAAAAAAACTATACCGCGTATTAAAACCCCTAGTTCTTAATAATAAAAAAAAATAGTAGTCTTTAGCTAATTAACTTAGTAACTAAGGTTAATACCGTTACTTTTTAAAATGCTTAGTAACTACTTAATACTAACGAGTTCTTAAAGAAATTTATTATAAATTAACTTATCTCCTTTTTAAATTTCTTTTCTAATTACGATTAGATCTCTTTAGATAAAAAGAGCTACGATTTAATAACCTTTTTAACTTTACTCAGGCTATATAAATACTATACCCTCCTAATAAGAGTAATAAATTCGGTAACCTAATTCTATTAAATTATAACCTATATTTTCTACGACTTAATTTTAAAATACTATAGTACTTTTATTAATAATATTATAGTTAAAGGCCCGCGATCTTATTATAACGATGAGTACTTAACTAACTATCCCAGGATCTAGTAATTTATTTATAAACACCTCTAGAATATTAATTAAGTCTTAGTTAACGTTGAGCTAGTTAGCTATATTATCTCCGGGGTAAAATCGTAATAGTACTAGCTATCTGTAGTTATTATAAGCTACTTTTATAATATAGAAAGGAAATAGCCTAATTAAACTAAAGTCCTTAAGATTTTTAAATAAATAAAATACTTAAATATTTTAAAAATTAGATCGTTTCTTAGTATTATTACTTTTTATTACTACTAGATCGAGTAATTTTTTTTTAAAATAGCCCCGTTATACTCCCTACTTAGTAAGAACTAATTTTTTAAATAGGGAGCGCTATAAATTAAAACTATAAAAATACTTAAAGAGGCGATTACTATAGCTCCTATTCTAATTTTATTAAACTATAGTACTGAGGCTAAATAAATTATCCTTATAACGGACGCTAATATTAAAAAATAAAGTAATACGCTTAGTTAAGTTATTAATAACGAGCGTACTATTACTTAATACGAGAGTAGGATATAGCGCGGGCTAGAGCTTAATTATAACTCTAAAAAGCTTAAAATACGAGGTATTTTAATAAGCCTAAAGCGTTTTTATAATTATTTATTCGGGATTAACTTCTTATTAAAAACCAACGCCTAAGTCCTAGTTATTTAGATTAATAGTATAGCGAATAACTTATTATTAGTAATAATAATATACTAGCTCTTTTAAATTAGACTTTTTAATTTTAAAATTAAGTATATTAATAAGAAAAAAAATATTATAGTAGATAGCTTTTTAAAAAAACCCCCTAGCTAATCTAACTTAGTTAAAGTAGAGCTTAACGAGGATATTAAGGACTTTATTAACGTATAAGTCTTATAAATACGAGTTATAAAGAACTTTTTTATTATAGTATATAGCCGCGATAATGCTATTATTAATTAGATATAGAAAATAAATATTCTAGTTAATATGCTAGTACCGAACGAATAATAGTTAGACCTCTCGAAGTAAATTACTTATTTCTTTTTTATTTTAAAGAGGCTAGCTAATATACCCTTTAATTAGTTTAGACGTTTTAAGTAAATAGCAATACGATTTATTATATAAAATAAACTTCTATTTTAACGAGGGATAAAGACTCGTCCCTAACTTACTTAAGTAATTAATAATAAGCGCTATTAAGTAGACCTAATTAGTAAAGTATATAATAAGTCCGGGTATAGGGGACGAGAGGTTATATATTTCTGCTTTATAGAACGATACTACTAGCTAGGAATATACGCTTAAACTTAGGAGCTAATTACGACTTATAAAGCTTACTAAAAGGTTAAATTACGACGTTTTAATAACCCCTATATATTTATAGTTCTAATTTATAAACTTTTTTTTAGGGTTTATTTAGACGTTTAGTATATAAATAAATAGAAGGTTATTAAAGCGCGTTATGAGTTTATAAGATACTTAAAAATGTAGATTATAACGAACGCTATGTTAAAGAATGTTACGAAGTTTATTTAGGAAGATATTATTTATTATTATAGGATTTATAGTACTTTAATTATTAACGGGGGATAAGAAAATATAGGTACTATAATATAACTTAATTAACGGTACGGTACTTAGTAAAAGGTTATATTAGTTTATAACCCTTATACTAACGGGCTCTTTAAGAAGGGTTACTAACTTATTATATATATACTTCGTATTTAGTTAGATTAAGAAAAGAAAAATATTAGATTAATATTAGCTATAGCCCTTTTTATAAATAGGATAACTATTAGAGTATTATTAAGTTATATACTATTTTATTTTATTTATAGTTATTATATAACGACTCTAATTAAAAGAAGGACGGCGATTTAAAAAGTACTTAATTAAGAGAATATATATATAACGGATTAAGAAGTCTAAGTCCGATTATAAGCTTTTACCTCTTTAATAAACGACTAGAAAGCTATAGTTAATAAAATTACTTAATACCGAGCTTAAACTCGTAACCGGTTTAACTCTTTATATACCCTCTAATTAGTAAAGTTATAAACTAGCAATTTAGTTCTTATTTTTAATATTTAATAAAAGAACGATATATTAATTTTTAAAAAACTTAATTATTATTAATAAAGACCTTTTTATATCTACTTAGCTACTTTAAACGGATTATCGTATTAATTAGAGACGCTTATTAATAAACTAATTATAAGGGTTACTTATGTTAATAATTAATTTAAGAAGTTCCTAAAGTCTTTAAAAGGCCTTTACTTATTACTTATTAAGTTTAATCTTTATAAGGACTTTATTTTTAACTTAACTAACTTTTTATTCTTATAAAATAATATAATCGACGCTACGATTCTATTTTTTAATTATAATAATAATATAATAAACTTAGAGAACGAGGATACTTAGTTAGTTACTAAATAAACCCGATTATAAATAAGGGCCTCTTAAAAGGGCTAGATTACCCCTTATTACTACCGATCCTTAGTATAAGCTATAAGTTCTTTTATTTATTAAATATTATTTTATGAGGATATTATCGAATCTTACTAATTTTTTAATTATTTCTTTGTCTAAATTTAGAATAAAAATATAAGGGGACGATAAAAAGAAAAGAATTATTTTTTAATTATTATGATTAAAAACCTAACGGCTTTACTTATTAATTATATAATCGTATTAAGAAACTTTACCCCTTTTTTTAAATATTTAAGCCTAGTTCTTTATTTAATTAAGCCCGTTTAGTATCTAGCTTAGCTTATATAACTTCTTACTCTACTTATTTTATTTTAATATATTAATAACCTTTACGAGTTACGAATATATAGTTTTTAATAAGGTACGTAAGAGGGGCGTCCTTAAGAATAGAATTATACTTATCCTCTTTAGTCTTAGTAATATTAATCTAGTTAGAAACTATATAAACTAAAATCTTAATTCTCTTAATATTAATTAGGATTAAAAACGCTACCTTATTACTACTTATTATATAACGATAATAATAGCTTTATTTAGAGTTAGCTCCGGACTAATTAATAGCTTACTAGTCGTTACTCTTTTTAAAATAGTATTTCTTACTTTCGGAATATATATAATTATTATATTAATTATTAAAGTAATTTAGAAGAGAAACGTACTTAAAGTAGGGGACTATCTTTTTAACTAGCTCCTTAGTATTAGAACTAATATACTTTTAAAAAGACTACGTATAATAATTATAAAATATAGTATTCTAAACGCTATAAGCCTAGATAAGTAAAGAATTAATAATAAAAGTTCGTTTACTTAATCGCTAGAATAGAGGGCTAAAGTAACTAATATAATTATAATTAATAAAAACTTAATAATTCTATAAAAATAATCTACTTATAATACCCGGATTATAAACGTACTTTTTAATAACGTTCTAATTCGTAGTTAATTCTTAAAACTTCTAAGCTATTTCTCTTTTAATATACTTATTAACTTAAGGATTTATAATATAGAATTTAGTATAAAGCTCTTTAGCTAATTTAAAAAGAGTTAACTAATTAGTAATCTTAAGAATTTAAAAAAGAGTAATATTAAATTAGAATAAGGATTAAAAAGATCGAATAAAGTAGCGCTTATTATAGTCTACTTTTTACTAACCTCTCAAAACTTATAGCCCTAAGTTTTTTAAAAATAGACCTTCTTAAGAGCGGAAAAAGAATATTACTAAGGCCGGACGTTATAACGAGTAGTTTTAATAATTTAATACGTATTATTAATAACCGAAGTATTAGATATAATAAATAAGTAAATTATATTACTAAAAAAAAAAGAATAATTACGATTAAAAAGCTATTATTTAGGGGAAAAAATAAAAAGCGATAGAGGAATCGAAAAAGGGCCTCTATATACCCCCCTAGATCCGGGGTATTAAAAAGGAAAGTACTATAGGCCTCTTAGCTAATTAGCGCTAAATTATAGCTACTATATAAAGAAAAAAAGGAGTAAATTATAAGATCGGGGCCTTTTTATTATTCGTAATATAGCGCCTTTTTTCTTAATTAGCAGAGGCCGCCCTTATGATTAGAATAAAAAGGTAGTTTTTTACTTAGCTACTTAACTTTTCCTTCTTTTTTCTTTAACTACTTCTCTATAACTATTACTAATTAAACTTCTTTTAATTTTCACTTTCTAATTTACTATATAAATACTAACTTAGTAATTTATAATAGCCTCTTTACTTTTTATCTCCCTTTCTAAGCCGGATAATAAAAAGAATATAGTACAATTTTAGGGCCCGATTATAATAAAAAACCTTAAAAACGATACTAAATACTAATTAAAAAAGTAGAATCTAAATAGATATATTATTTTTAATAAGACTAACCCCGGGGCTATAACGAATACTAAGGACTTTTAGTTTATTAATTTTAATACGAACTACTAATATAAAGCGTATATTAACTATTATCTAAACCTAGTACTTAAATAAACTAGTTTCTTTTAAATAATCCTAACCCCTTATAAAATCGACTTTTTTAATTAGTTTAATATAGGGGATGTACTTCTTTTCTTTAATTAGCGCCCCGAGGCTTTTAAAAGTTTAGAAAACCGGAAAACTTAGATAGGTTAGAACTATTATAAAGTAATAGAGATCCTAACTAATTATTATAATTTTTAAAAACGCTTATTATATAAAGATTAGATTTAAAAATACGAGATCGGATCCGTAATAAAGGTTATAATACGGGACCTCGCTCTAGTACGTAATATAGTTATAATTAAAGAGGGATAGGAGAGTACTTTTGAACTAAATAAGACCCCTACCCTAATCTTATAAACCTAAGAGATTATATAAAAAATTAGGACTTTAGTATACTTAGTAATCTTCTTTTTTTATATTAATAATCCGGGCTATTTCGTAAGAATAATTATTAATTAGCGGGATAGTATAGTTTATTAGTACGATCCGAAGTAGGCTTTTAGGTATTTAGAGAGGATATTTATTAATAATATCTAAGTACTAAAGGCTTTTTATAGCTAGATCGATATACCTCTTTATATTTAATAACTAATTAATTTAAGCACTTACGTAGTCCTTATAATATAATAACTAAGTAAATAGGAATACGGTCTATACGTACTTAAATAGTTTTATAATACGGTCCGATATAGCTAGCTTAACTTAATTTATAATACGTATTAAATAACTTATAAATACCTTAGATCGTTTAATAATAAACTCCGCGCGGCTTAGATTTAGTAAATTAGTTATAAGTTTTAATATAATAGTTATTACCTTTTTAATATAATAAGACCTTTTTTAAAAAAGTTTTTTAACAAAGTAATAAACAATCGGGATTCTAAAAATAGGCCTTATGCTAACTTAAATAATTTTAACTACGCTATAATTAATACCCCTAAGGCGCTAACTCCTTATAAATCCGGTTCTTATTTATTTAAACTTAGGTTTACTAACTAAGATCTAAGAATTTATAACCCCCGTAATTATAGCTATTATACTCTTATTAATCCTACGTATTTTAAAAAAACGTATAGAATAATTAAAAGCCTTAAGTAAGAACTTACTACTCTTAAAGAGTTACTCTTACTATCCTAATCTTTAAAAATATTAAAAAGTACTTAAAAATCCGTAATAAGTAGCGACCCTAATTAGACTTTACGGGTAATTAAACTAATAAAAGTTACTAACTAGTATCTAAACGCCGTTATTAATAATTAACTTATATACCTAATTAATACTTTTAAAACCCGTCGAGTTATAAAGTTTTTATTAAATATATTACTACTTAAGTTATTATTACGCTTTAGCCTAGCTCTTAGTAAAGCTAGTCTAAGTAACTAGAGAGGTAATCTTTTAAATACTCTAGTTAGGGGCGGGAATAGTCTTATTATAAAGACTTTAATTAAAGTACTAAGGGTTTAGTTAAAGTAGGAGGTTATTAAATATACGCTCTCTAAGTATAATTAAGTTATATAAGAGAATAGCGAACGCTAATATTAAGAACTAGCTAAGTTTTATTAGGATCTCTTATAGCGTCGTAATATATATATAAGTAAAGCCGATATTAATAAGAGTATTAGAATAGGGTAGGGCGATTAGTCCTAGTCTTTCTTTTTTTTAAAAATAATTAAGTATAAGGACCTATAGGAGAGCTAATTAGAGGAAGATATAAGGAGAAGGGCCCCCGATTAGGGAGAGGAGCTTAGTAATATAAATTTTTATTTTAATTATATATATACTTTTTTAAAATTAAACTAAAGCCTTTTTAATAATTTATTTTTAAATACGATAATATAAGATAATTAGGAAGTCTACCCTTCCGATCTAGTTAATATTACCCCCTTTTCTTAATTATAACTCCGTTAATTAAGGCCGTATTAACCTAATTAAAAGAGGTATCTTATATTATTTTTATAAGTATTAGTAATTCTTTTTAAATACCGTACTATAAAAGTCCTTTATACCCTATACTTTTTTAATAATCTCCCTTTTTAAAAATCCCTTTCTTTTTTAAATAAGAAAATAAGTAAAAAAGAGCCCGACTCGATTAGAAATAATTTAAATAAATAAATAAAAAAAAGCGGCGTAATAATTAAAATAAATACGAGCGGCAGGACTCTAATTAAAAAAAAGACTAGATAATTAAAACGTAAAAACGAAAATATATAAAAAAAGGCTTCTTATTTAATAAGAGGGGAATATAATAAACCTTAATAAGCGAGCGAGATAAATAGATAGAGAAATACGCAAATACTTAGGACCGGATCGGGCCTAAATATAAACGCTATAATAATATAATAAAATAAATAATAAGTTAAGATTAGAATTAATAAAACACCTTAATAAGCATAGCTAGTTATTTAACTAAACTATTCCCTATTAATTAACATAGCCCGGAGATTTAATAATAAACCTATTTAAAAGTATAAATACGTTAGACTAAGGGCGCTTAGAAAACTAGCTTTTAACTAGACCTATTAGTAATTTTAATTAGTATTACCGTAGGCCTAATATAAAGTCTAATTAAAACTCTAGTTATATACTTAGTAAGGGCTAAAAAGGATAGCTTAGATTATATTAATTAGGATAATAGCTATGCTCTAGTTATTAAGACGGCTCTTCTCCTCTCTTTTTAAACTCTATTTAAAATAAATAAACTAATATAAGATTATTAAGATTATAAATAAAATTAACGAACTATATTTTAAATAACCTCGGACTATAAACATAAATAACTAATACGTTATTCTTATTATTATTAATAACCCTTAGGATATTTAATTATATAAACCTAACCCTTCTACTTTAAATAAACTATTTACCGGACTAGCCTTTATAATCTATCGAGACTTATAAACCGTAAAGTTATTTAATAATAATAAGCCTACTCTTAGTAACGGATCTACTTACTAATCTAATTAAAAAAGGCTAGTTACGGCTTAGGTCGGGATAGATACTTTAATTAATACCCTCCTAGGTACTATTACTACCTAGATCTAAATAACTGCGCTTTAAACTAAGGACCTTATAATTCCTTAGCCTAATTTAATAAAGAATATAAGGTTTTATAAAATACTATTTCTTAATTAAAAAGGGACTATAGTTTTTAAAAGTAATAATATTATAAACTTTTTAAAAAAGTTCGAGGACTAGTACGAGATCGGTAGGGTCCTAGACTAATTTAGAAGTAAACTTATTATATATACTATAAGAGGAGATTATTAAACTTTAGTTAAGGATATAATTAGAGGACTACTCTAGGCCTAAACTAAGGATTTTTTTTTAAAAAAGTACAGAAAATAGGATATTAACCGCTTTTTAAATAAAAAAGAGTAGATTAAAAGAATTACTAAAAGACTACTTATCTTATTTTCTAACTTAAACTTTACTTAGGCACTATTTACTAAGATTAATAATATAATTACCCTTACTAAATAATAAAACCTCTATATCGTAACTAATAAGAGCTTAATTAAGGCCGTATATAAGCGGTTCTACGCTAATATTATAAAAAAAGTAATAGAAAAAGTCGGGGTCACTTTAAATAGCTTTATTAAATTAATAAAGTACGCAAGGTTTAAAACAGGACTTTTTAACGTAATTATATATAAAAAAAAATATAGCCCACTCTTTATAAACGATTAGAGTTAACCTAAAACCTTACCGTAATCCCCTATTTCGTAAGTATATAAAAATACTTAATACTAATATCTAAACCGCTAGTAATGTTACTAACTAATAATAAGAGCCTAGGTTACCTAGGTAGTTACTAATAATACTACTAATTCTAACCTAGCTAACGAAATAAGTAAGCTAAAGATTTATTAAAATAGTATTTATTCTTAAGGTCCTACTTATATATTTAATATAAGTATTACGCGTCCTAATCGGCCCCTAATTATAAGACCTAGAGACCGCTATTAGTACTACTAAAGTCCATACTACTAGATTATTAGGGATTATAATTAGTATATTCTAAATAAGGACGCTTATCTTATTATTTTAGCTCAGGGAGCTTAGTATTATAAAAAGCGTAACGGTTAGGAGCTTATAAAAAATATCCCCTTTATTATAATTAAAAATAGAAAAAAACGTATAATTACTAATCGTATTACCCTTCTTTCTTATATAGTAAATATATTAACTAAAAAAAATACTAAGCTTTTAACTAAGTAAATTCTAAACTATTAGATCGGACTACCTTAGTAAATTATACTTATACTTCCCTTGGCTAATCCTATAAGCATAGTTAAATACGTCTACGTAATATAACCTAACTTAGGCTACTATAGCTAAGCAGACGTTTATACTATTTATAAAAAAAAACCGCCTAAAAACCGTACTTTAATAACTATGTTATACTCTAAAAAGATATATAGGATTAATAGCCTAAACTAGCCTTTATAACCTAAAAAAAAGATAGTTTCTTTTTCTAATTAAAAAAAAGAAATTATAAAAATTAATAATAATAATAAGGTTTTTAAAATAGTAGAGAACGTAACCTCTATATCTATCTCTAGGCCCTAGTTTATTAAAGTCCTAATTAGTACCTCTAATACTAGTACTTAAAGAACTTAAGAGCCTCTTTCTTATAAAACTTAGAAAATAATAATTACTAATTAAACCTATAATTTTAACCTTAGGGCTAAGGTAAAGAAGCTAATAAAAAAGAGGTTTAAGGCCCCGATCTCGCTTTTTATAAACCTCTTATAAAAAATTATATTAAAATATACTATAATAATAATAATTTTAATATATAATTAAGAGTACTCTAACTCTAATAAAATCTTATTAAAAGCTCTAAAATCCTTAATAAATCTAGTAAAGAATAAGTAATAATAAAAAAATATTAAAAATCTTTTTAATAAGTATAACTAGAACCTCTTTTTAAGGCCGAGCTATATAACTAAGATTAGTAGAGTTAGAGGCGCTAACGCGAATTCTAAACTCTTAACTTCTATAATCTTAAACGCTTACTTCTAATTAAAAATCTAAATATTTAGTATAAATTAGGATAATAAGGGTTTAATAATTATTACTATCCTAAATACTAAAGCATAAGTTAACATCCTCTTAAAATAATATATTAAAAAAGCTAGCATTTCTTATATAATAACAAAGCTTTAAATATAGATATTTAAGTACGATCTAACTAGCTAAATAACTTTTAATAGCTTCTATTTTATAAACGTATAGATTAGTAAGTTTAAAATAACTATTTATTTTTTTATTAAAGACGAGCGAGAGACCTCCGATCTATTATTACTAAGTCTTTTATTTATATAAAATACTAAGCTATTTTTTAAATATAATAAGTTAATAATTACCGCTCTAATCTATATTAAGAACGAGAGGCTAAGGATCTTTATAAGGATAATTAAAACGAACGGTTTTTAAGATATAAAAGACATTTTACTCTAGCTTAAGTAGTACGTAGAGGAAGTTTTTAAATTAAAAAACTAAATACTAATAATATAACTAAGGATACTACTAGTTCTAATAACCTTTATTTAGAATTTAAGCTAAAAAAAAACGAGCGTATTATAGTAGTCTTAGACTAAAGCTAAGCCGATTAGATTATAACTATAATCGCGCTCTATACGATCTAGCCTTAGATTATATAAATTAAGAAAGTAATAGCGGCCGTTCGGAGCAAGGCTAGAGATAGACTAAACGGATTAGCTAATTAAAATAATTTATATCTCTTAATAAGAATACTTACCTCTTTATAAGAGGAGTTATATATTAAATAACGAATTATAAAACTAAAGCAAAAGGTATTAAAATAATATAAAACGGCTAAAAAAGCCTTTTATAAAATTCCCCGCGCTATAAAAACTAACACGATATATAAAAAAAAAAACTAAAAAGTTTAGCTAATTAATAATGCGCCCTCTAATAAATCGATACCTAATAGTAATCCTTATTAAAAGCTTAAAAAACTTAAAGAGGTTAGAAATAAGCTACGAAACTAATCGGGCCCCTATAAAAATATCGTTATACCTAAGTTCTCGAATATAGAACTAAGCTCTAGATTAATAAACGACCGCTTTTAAGCTATTTTTAAAAATTATAACTATTTCTTACTTTATAAATAAAATCTTTTTAAGTAAATACTCTTTAATTAAAAAAAAGCACTAGTATAGGACTTCTCTAAATACGGCTATTTTAACCCTATAATCGTACTATTTTAATTAATTAAGACTATACTTTATAAAGCTTAGTAAGCAAAGAGTATCCCGATCCTAAAAGCTCTATTACTAAAAGCTTTTAAAATAATCTAAGAACGTATTACTTAGAGTATTATTAAAAAAAGCTATATTATATATCGGAACCCTTAGTTTTTAATAATAAAAAAGGACGGCGGTCTTTAGCTAATTAACTTAATAACTAAAGTTAATACTATTACTCTTCGAAATACTTAATAATTACTTAATACTAACGAGTTCTTAAAGGAATTTACTATAGATTAACTTATCTCCCTCCTAAATTTCTTTTTTAACTATAATTAGATCTCTTTAAATAAAAAGAGCTATAATTTAATAACCTTCTTAACTCTACTCGGGCTATATAAATACTATACTCTCTTAATAAGAGTAATAAATTCGGTAGCCTAATTCTATTAGATTATAACCCGTATTCTCTATAACTTAATTCTAAAATACTATAACGTTTTTATTAATAATATCGTAATTAAAAGCCCATAATTTTACTATAATAATAAGTACTTAATTAACTATCCCGGGATTTAGTAATTTGTTTATAAATACTTTTAGAATATTAATTAAATCTTAGTTAACGTCGAGCTAGCTAGTTATACTATTTCTAAAGTAAAGTCGTAATAGTACTAGCTATTTACGGTTATTATAAGCTACCTCTATAGTACGGAAGGGAGACGGCCTAATTAGGCTAAAGTCCTTAAAATCCTTAAATAAATAAAATACTTAAACGTCTTAAAAATTAGATCGTTTCTTAGTATTATTACTTTTTATTATTACTAAATTAAGTAATTTTTTTTTAATATAGCCCTATTATACTCCTTATTTAGTAAAAACTAATCCTTTAAATAGGGAGCGCTATAAATCGAAGTTATAAAAACGCTTAAAAAAGCGATTACTATAGCTCTTATTCTAATTTTACTAAACTATAGTACTAACGCTAGATAAATTATTCTTATAATAGACGCTAGTATTAAAAAATAGAGTAGTACGCTTAGTTAGGTTATTAATAACGAGCGTACTATTACTTAATACGAGAGTGGGATATAGTACGGGCTAGAGCTTAATTATAACTTTAAAAAGCTTAAAATACGAGGCGTTTTAATAAGCCTAAAGCGTCTTTATAATTATTTATTTAAAATTAACTTCTTATTAAAAACCGACGCCCGAGTCCTAGTTACTTAGATTAATAATATAGTAAATAACTTACTATTAGTAATAATAATACGCTAGCTCTCTTAAATTAGACTTTTTAATTTTAAAATTAAGTATATTAATAAGAAAAAAAATACTACGGCAAATAGCCTTTTAAGAAAACCCCCTAGCTAATTTAACTTAGTTAAAATAGAGCTTAACGAGGATATTAAAGACTTTATTAACGCACGAGTCCTACGAACACGAGTTATAAAGAACTTTTTTATTATAGTACATAGCCACAATAACGCTACTATTAATTAAATACGAGAAATAAATATTCTAGCTAATATACTAGCGCTAAACGAATAATAGTTAAACCTCTTAAAATAAATTACTTATTTCTTTTTTATTTTAAAAAGGCTAGCCAGTATACTTTTTAATTAGTTTAGATATTTTAAATAAATAGTAATATAATTTATTATATAAGATAAACTTCTATTTTAATAAGGGATAAAAACTCGTCCCTAACTTACTTAAGTAATTAATAATAAGCGCTGCTAAGTAAACCTAATTAGTAAAGTATATAATAAGTCTAAGTATAAAGAACGAGAGGCTATATATTTCCGCTTTATAAAACGATATTACTAACTAGGAATATATACTTAGACTTAGGAACTAATTGCGACTTATAAAGCTTATTAAAAAGCTAGATTATAATACTTTAATAACCCCTATATATTTACGGTTCCGATCTACGAACCTTTCTCTAAGGTCTATTTAAATATTTAGTACATAAGTAAATAAAAAGTTATTAAAGTGTATTATAAGTTTATAAAATACTTAAAAGCGCGGATTATAACGAACGCTACGTTAAAAAATATTATAAAGTTTATTTAAAAAGATATTATTTATTATTATAAGATCTATAATACTCTAATTATTAACGGGGGATAAGAAAATATAGGTATTATAACGTAGCTTAATTAACGGTACGGTACTTAGTAAAAGGTTATATTAGTTTATAGCCCTCGTACTAACGGGCTCCTTAAAAAAAGTTACTAACCTATTGCGCACATACTTCGTATCTAGTTAGATTAAAAAAAAAAAAAATATTAGACTAATACTAACTATAGCCCTTTTTATAAATAGGATAACTATTAGAGTATCGTTAGGTTATATACCGTTCTATCTTATTTATAGTCGTTATATAACGACCCCGATCAAAAGAAGAATAGCGACTTAGAGGGTACTTAATTAAGAAAATATATATATAATAAATTAAAAAATCTAAGCCTAATTATAAGCTTTTACCTCCTTAGTAAACGACCGGGAAGCTATAGTTAATAAAATTACTTAATACCGAGCCTAAACCCGTAACCGGTTTAACTCCTCGTATACCCTTTAATAAGTAAAGTTATAAACTAATAATCTAATTCTTATTTTTAATATTTAATAAAAGAACGATATATTAACTTTTAAAAAACTTAATTATTATTAATAAGGACTTTTTTATATTTACTTAGCCGCTCTAAACGGATCGTTATATTAATTAGAAACGCTTACTAATAAACTAATTATAGGGGCTACTTATATTAATAATTAACTTAAAAAGTTCTTAAAGTTTTTAAAAAGCCTCTACTTATCGCTTACTAAGTCTAATTTTTATAAGGACTTTATTTCTAACTTAACTAACTTTCTATTCCTATAAGATAATATAATTAATACTGCAATTCTACTTCTTAATTATAATAATAATATAATAGACTTAGGGGACGAGAATACTTAGCTAGTTATTAAGTAAACCTAATTATAAGCGAGGGCCTCTCGAGAGAGCTAGATTACCCCTTATTACTACTAATCCTTAGCATAAGCTACGAGTTCTTTTATTTATTAAATATTATTTTATAAAAATATTATTAAATCTTATTAATTCTTTAGTTATTTTTTTATCTAGATCTGGGATAAAGATATAAGGGGATAATAAGAAAAGAAGAATTATTTTTTAATTATTATAATTAAAAACCTAATAGCCTTACTTATTAACTATATAATCGTATTAAAAAACCTTACTCCTTTTTTTAAATATCTAAGCCTAGTTCCTTATTTAATCGAGCCTATTTAGTATCTAGCTTAGCCTATATAACCTCTTATTTTACCTATTTTATTTTAATATATTAATAACCCTTATAAATTACGAATATATAGTTTTTAATAAAGTATATAAGAGGGGCGTTTTTAAAAATAGAATCGTACTTATCCTCCTCGATCTTAATAATATTAATTTAGTTAGAGACTATATAAACTAAAATCTTAACTCTCTTAATATTAGTTAGGATTAAAAACGCTACCCTATTACTATATATTATATAATAATAATAATAACTTTACTTAGAGTCGGTTCTAGACTAACTAATAGCTTACTAGTTATTACTCTTTTTAAAGTAGTATTTCTTATTTTTAAAATATATATAATTACTATATCGATTATTAAAATAATTTAAAAGAAAAACGTACTTAAAATAAGGGACTATCTTTTTAATTAGCTCCTTAGTATTAGAACCGATATACTTTTAAAAAAACTATATATAATAATTATAAAACATAATATTCTAAACGCTATAAGCCTAGATAAGTAAAGAATTAATAATAAAAGTTCGTTTACTTAATCGCTAAGATAAAAGGCTAGAGTAATTAATATAATCGTAACTAATAAAAACCCGACGGCTCTATAAAAATAATCCGCTTATAATACCTAGATTATAAACGTACTTCTTAACGACGTTCTAATTCGTAGTTAATTATTAAAATTTCTAAGCTATTTCTCTTTTAGTATACTTATTAACCTAAGGATTTATAATATAAAATTTGGTATAAAGCTCTCTAGCTAATTTAAAAAGAGTTAACTAATTAGTAATTTTAAAAATCTAAAAAAGAGTAATATTAAATTAGGATAAGGATTAAAAAAATCGAATAGAGTAGCGCTTACTATAGTCTACTTTTTACTAACTTTTTAAAACTCATAGCTCTAGGTTTTTTAAAAATAGACTTTCTTAGGAGTAGAGGAGGAATATTACTAAGGCCGGACGTCGTAACGAATAGTTTTAATAATCTAATACGTATTATTAGTAGCTAAAGTATTAGATATAATAGGTAAGTAGATTATATTACTAAGAAGAAAAGAATAATTATAATTAAGAAGCTATTATTTAAGGGAAAAAATAAAAAACGATAGAGGAATCGAAAAAGGGCTTCTATATACCTCCCTAGATCCGGGGTATTAAAAAAAAAAGTACTATAGGCCTCTTAGCTAATTAGTATTAAATTATAGCTACTATATAAAAAAAAGAAGGAGTAAATTATAAGATCGGGGCCTTTTTATTATTTATAATATAGCGCTTTCTTTTTTAATTAGTAAAGGCCGCCCTTGTGATTAGTATAAAAGGGTAGCTTTTTACTTAGCTACTTAACTTTTCTTTTTTCCCTCCTTAACTACTTTTTTATAACTATTACTAATTAAACTTTCTCTAATTTTTACTTTCTAATTTACTATATAAATACTAACTTAGTAATTTATAATAGCCTCCTTATTTTTTATCTCCCTTTTTAAGCTAGATAATAAAAAGAATATAGTACGAATTTAGGGCCCGATTATAATAAAAAACTTTAAAAACGATACTAAATACTAACTAAGAAGATAGAATCTAAATAAATATATTATTTTTAATAAGACTAACCCCAGGGTTATAATAAATACTAAGGACTCTTAGTTCGTTAATTTTAATACGAACTACTAATATAAAGCGCATACTAACTATTACTCGAACCTAGTACTTAAACGAACTAGTTTCCTTTAAATAATCCTAACCCCTTATAAAATCGACTTTTTTAATTAGCTTAGTATAGGGGACGTACTTCCCTTTTTTAATTAGCGCCCCGAGGCTTTTAAGGGTTTAAAAAACTAAAAAACTTAAATAAGTTAGAACTACTATAAAATAATAGAGATCCTAACTAATTATTATAATCTTTAAAAATACTTACTATATAAAGATTAGATTTAAAAATATAAAATTAGATCTATAATAAAAGTTATAATATAGGACCTTGTTTTAGTATATAATATAGTTATAATTAAAGAGAGATAAGAGAGTACTTTCGAACTAAATAAAACCCCTACCCTAATTTTATAAACCTAAAAAACTATATAAAAAATTAGGACTTTAGTATACTTAATAATCTTCCCTCTTTATATTAATAATCCGGGCTATTTCGTAAGAATAATTATTAACTAATAGGATAGTATAGTTTATTAATATAATCTAAAATAGGCTCTTAAGTATTTAGAGAGGATATTCGTTAATAATATCTAAGTACTAAAAGCTTTCTATAGCCGGATTAATATACTTCTTTATATTTAATAACTAATTAATATAAGCACTTACGTAGTCCCTATAGTATAATAACTAAGTAAATAAGAATACGGTCTATATATACTTAAATAGTTTTATAACGTAGTCTAATACGGCTAGCTTAACCTAATTTATAATACGTATTAAATAACTTATAAATACTTTAAATTATTTAATAATAAACTTTGCATAGCTTAGATCTAATAGATTAGTTACGAGTTCTAATATAATAGTTATTACTTTTTTAATATAATAAGACCTCTTTTAGAAAGGTCTTTTAATAAAGTAATAAACGATCGGGACTCTAAAAATAGGCCTTATACTAACTTAAATAACTTTAACTATATTATAATTAACGCCCTTAAAATACTAACTCCCTATAAATCTAGTTCTTACTTATTTAAACTTAGGTTTACTAATTAGGATTTAAGAATTTATAACCCCTATAATTATAACTATTATACTCTTATTAATCTTACGTATTTTAAAAAAATATATAAAATAATTAAAAACCTTAAGTAAGAACTTATTACTCTTAAAAAGTTATCCCTACCGTCTTAATCCTTAAAAATATTAAAAAGTACCTAAGGATCCGTAATAAGTAGCGACCTTAATTAAACTCTATGAGTAATTAAACTAATAAAAGCTACTAACTAGCGTCTAAACGCCGTTATTAATAATTAACTTATATACTTAATTAATATTTTTAAAACTTATTAAGTTATAAAGTTTTTATTAAATATATTACTACTTAAGTCGTTACTATACCTTAGCCTAGTTCTTAATAAAACTAATTTAAGTAACTAGAGAGGTAATCTTTTAAATACTTTAATTAAGGGTGGGGATAGTCCTATTATAAAAATTCTAATTAAAGTACTAAGGGTTTAGTTAAAATAAGAGGTTATTAAGCGCACGCTTTCTAAGTATAATCGGGCTATATAAAAAAATAGCGAACGCTAATATTAAGAACTAGCTAAGTTTTATTAAGATCTCTTATAGTATTATAATATATATATAAGTAAAACCGATATTAATAAGAGTACGAGGGAATAATAGGTTAATTAGTATAACGACCTAATTATAAAAGCTATATATATAACTCTAACTTATATTCCTTAAATATTACTATCGATAAAAAAATCTAAAGAAAATTAGGCTAGTAAAAGTTAGGATCGGGAGATTATTAAGAAGGATTAAGATAAAAACTAAGTAAAGCTAGTAAAGAAAGTAGTAAAAGTAAAAAAAATAAAAAAAGCGATTATAAAAAAAAGGGTAAGTAGAAGGCTTAATACGATTAACTATATATAATAACTAGGACTAATTTAAAATAATTTCTTTTTATAAAAGATTAGGAAAAAAGAAATTAAGAAATAATTAGAATAAGGTAAGGCGATTAGTCCTAATCTTTCTTTTTTTTAAAAACGATTAAGTATAGGGACCTATAAGAGAGCTAATTAAAAGAAAATATAAAGAAAAGGGCCCCTAATTAAGGAGAGGAGCTCGGTAGCGCAGATCTTTACTTTAATTATATATATACTTTTTTAAGATCGAACTAAAGCTTTTTTAATAATTTACTTTTAAATACGATAATATAAAATAATTAAGAAGTTTACCCTTCCGATCTAGTTAATACTACCCCCTTTCTTTAATTATAACTCCGTTAATTAAGGCTATATTAACCCGATCGAAGGAGGTATCTTATATTACTTTTATAAGTATTAGTAGTTCTTCCTAAGCACCGCACTACGAAAGTCCTTTATACCCTATACCTTTTTAGTATAAGAAAATAATAAGTTAATTAATATAATAACCCGATTACGAAAGCTATATATATAACTCTAGCCTATACTCTTTAAATACCGCTATTAATAAAGAAATCTAAAGAGAATTAGGCTAGTAAAGGTTAGGATCGGGAGACTATTAAGAAGGATTAGAATAAGAACTAAGTAAAGTTAGTAAAAAAAGTAGTAAAAGTAAAAGAAGTAAAAAAAGCGATCATAAAGAGGAAGGGTAAGTAAAAGGCTTAATATAATTAACTATATATAGTAACTAGGACTAATTTAAAATAATTTTTTTTTATAAAAGATTAGGGAAAAAGAAATTAGGGAACGATTAGAATAAGATAGGGTAATTAATCCTAGTTTTTTTTTTTTTTTAAAATAATTAAATATAGGGACCTATAAGAAAGCTAATTAGAGGAAAATATAAGAAAAAGGGCCCCTGATTAGGGAGAGGAGCTTAGTAGTACGGATTTTTATTTTAATTATATATATACCTTTTTAAGATCAAACTAGAGCCTTTTTAATAATTTATTTTTAAATATGATAATATAAAACGATTAGGAAGTCTACCCTTCCGATCTAGTTAATACTACCCCCTTTTCTTAATTATAACTCTATTAATTAAGGCTATATTAACCCGATCGAAGGAGGTATTTTATATTACTTTTATAGGTATTAATAGTTCTTCCTAAGCACCGCACCGCGAAAGTCCTTTATACCCTATACCTTTTTAATAATTATATTATTAATCTTAGTAAATAGTACCTAAGTAGAGTTTAAGTTAGAAAATAAAATAAGTAGTCCTTTAATAACTCTTTTAATTTACTCTTCTTTATTTAAAAAGCGATTAATATCTTATTTTTTATATTTTTTTAAAAAAAAATCCTTAGCTTAGGCCTAGGGTAGTTTTCTAATTACGTCCTTAACTAGAGTTTAATAATCTCCTTTTATAATATATATAATAAGTTTATTTCTAAATCGGTCCGGGACCTTACTAATTTTATATTAGTCCTCGAACTTTTTTAAAAAGTTTATAATATTATTATTTTTAAAAATTATAGTCCCCTTTTAACTAAGGAACGGTATTTTATAAAACCTTATATTTTTTATTAAATTAGGCTAAGGAATTATAAGGTTCTTAGTTTAAGGCGTAGTTATTTAGATCTAAGTAATAATAGTACTTAAAAAGGTATTAATTAAAGTATTTATTCTAACCTAAGCTATAACTAGCCTTTTTTAATTAGATTAATAAGTAGATTTATTATTAAAAGTAAGCTTTTTATTATTAAATAACTCCGCGGTTTATAAATCTTAATAAACTATAAAAACTAGTTTAGTAAACGGTTTATTTAAAATAAAAGGGTTAAGTTTATATAATTAAACGTCCTAAGGGGCGCTAATAATAATAAAAATAATATATTAATTATTTATATTTATAGTCCGAGGTTATTAAAAATATAGTTCGTTAATTTTATTTATAATTTTAATAGTTTTATATTAGTTTATTTATTTTAAATAAAGTTTAAAAAGAGAAGAGAGGAGCCGTTTTAATAATTAGAGTATAGTTATTATCCTAATTAGTATAATTTAGGCCGTCTTTCTTAGCCCTTACTAAGTATATAATTAGAGTTTTAATTAGACCTCGTATTAAGCCTATAGTAATACTAATTAAAATTATTAATAAGTTTAGTTAAAAGCTAGTTTCCCGAGCGCCCTTAGTCCGACGTATCCGCACCTCTAAATAGGTTTATTATTAAATCTCTAGGTTATATTAATTAATAAAGAATAGTCTAATTAAATAACTAGTTATACTTATTAAGGTATTTTATTAATTTTAATTTTAACTCGTTATTCGTTTTATTATATTATTATCGCGTTTGTATTTAGGCCCGATCCGGTCCTAAGTATCCGCGTATTTCTTTACTTATTTATCTTACTTACTTATTAAGGTCTATCGTATCCCCCTCTTATTAAATAAAAAGCCTTTTTTTATATATCTTTATTTTTATATTTTAATTATTTAGTTTTTTTTTAATTAGAGTCCTATTACTCGTATTTATCTTAATTATTACGCCGCCTTTTTTTACTTATTTATTTAAATTATTTCTAATTAAGTTACGCCTTTTTTTACTTATTCTCTTATTTAAAAAAAGAAGGGATTTTTAAAAAGGGAGATTATTAAAAAGGTATAGGGTATAAAGGACTTTTATAATACAGTACTTAAGAAGAACTACTAATATTTATAAAAATAATATAAAATACTTCTTTTAATTAGGTTAATATAACCTTAATTAACGGAGTTATAATTAAAAAAAGAGAGTAGTATTAACTAAATTAGAAGAGTAAAGTTCTTAATTATTTTATATTATTATATTTAAAAATAAATTATTAAAAAGGCTCTAGTTCGATCTTAAAAAAGTATATATATAATTAAAATTAAAATCTATACTACTAGGCTCTTTTTGCTAATCGGGGGCCCTTCTCTTTATATCTTTTTCTAATTAGCTCTTTTATAGGTCTCTATACTTAATTAGTTTTAAAAAAAAGAAATACTAAGACTAATCGCCCCACCCTATTCTACTAGTTAAGAGGTTAGCTAGTTAAAATACTACTTCGATAAGAACCTCTTAGTATGTAGTTAGTAATTAGTAAGCTAAAGATACTTATTAATAAGTCTACCCCTCTTGGGCTGGGCGCCTTCTTTAGCTAGCTCGATACTATAACTATTATAACTAACGTAAACACGCCCTAAGAGTAGTATAGTACTTTTTGATAGTATAGAATTTAGCTAAATAATAGTGCAAATACTATAAATAGTTAGATTAATACGGACGTTAAGATCTAGTATATTAATATTAATTTAGAAATTATATTTTATAAAGCTATAAATCCCTTTAATATAGGCTATATTATAAATATAAGGGAATATATAAAGGGTCCCTCAATTCTTAATAAAAAAGAGTATACAATACGGGATTTAGCCGCTTATATAGGCTAGTACTAGGAGGTTCTATATACGTTAGAGTGGGTATAGCTCGCCCTCTAAATAGCTTAAAGCGGCAGAAGGTTAGGAGCTATTTTAGTTAGTAATTAGGTATAGAGCGTAATATACTTAGTTTTTCTTAATACGTAATACACGGTACGGCCCCGGCGGATGACTCCGTCGGGGGGATCGTTAACTTTATAAAACTAACTAATATCAAAATAATTATTTAAAATAAGAGATAATAATATCTTATTATTATTAAAGCGTTAACGTTTTAGAAAATAAGTTATATGTTTTAAGTTATTAACTAGAGCTTAGTAACGTAAGTTCGGTACGTAAATTACTAAGGGAGCTATTTTATAACGTATTAATTATAAAGTTCGTAGGGCCGTAATAAGAAGGACTTATTTAAATATCAAAAGTCTAAACTAGGGCAATTTTAAAAATATTAAATAACGAATTAATATATTAATATATATTTAGATTAGTATAGTTTTAATAAAAAGGGGACGTAAGACGTATTAATATAAGCTTCGTAATAAAGCTTTTTTGAAACTATATTCGTATTACAAAAATAGATAAGTATTTTAAAAAAATATAGTAAAATCTAAGTATACCAATAATTAAAATCTTAGTTAATTATAGTAGCGGATACGTATATTACTATAAAGTGTATATCTCTGTATTAATTCTATATACCTCTCTATTAATTCACTTTTTAATCTTATTAGCTAAAGGATAATAGCGAGTATATAACTAAATAATACTTTATGAAACTAAAAAAAGAGAGTTAATAAGTTCGTTAATTATACTGATAAGCTTAAAATAGAATTAGAATATATTTTAATAAAAGAGTGAAAAACTTCTATATTAATAAGTAAGCTATAGCCCGAATTATACTTCCTAATAGTATTATAGAAAGAACTCCTATAAACTTACTTATAGTTAATACTGTTAATAAAACGTATAAAATAATCTTCATCATTAATAAAGAGCTTACGAACGTTTTTTAAATAATATTCTAACTTAAGTTTAAATAAATTAATAAGGAGATATTAAGGTATTAATAGGTTAAATACGTAGAAAATACGCTATAACCTATTTAGTAAGGATAATATATACTGTAATTATAGAAAAACTAAATATATTATAAAATATTATTTATAATTATAAAAGTAATATTAATAATATCATAATTATAATAAAACTTGGTATTTTATTATTAGTTACCTAAGTATTATATATTATTAATATAATTAAAAAAGATACTAGGCCGCTAGTTATTGATTAGACCTTGCCCTAGTTAAGTTAAGGATTCGTAACGAGCTCGAATACTATTTTAATAAAAAGAGTAATTAGTAATTAATAAGAGCGGCGCTTAGATATTTTAATTTATTAAAAGCGTATAGGGTATAAACGACCTTTATAGTATAGTACTTTAAAAAAACTACTAATACTTATAAAAATAATATAAAATACCTCTTTTAATCAACTTAATATAGCCTTAGTTAAAGGAACTACTATTTAAAAATCGGGTATAGTATTTATTTAATTAAAAAGGTAAACCTACCTAATCGTTTTATATTATTATATATAAAAGTAAGCTATTAAAAAGGCTCTAACTCGATCCTAAAAAAGTATATATAAATTAAAGTCTAAATCCGTATTTATCCCCTCTTATTTCTTTTAATTGGGGCCCTTCTTCTTATATAATACTCTAATTTACTTAAAAATCAAAGGAAACTACTAGGACTAATCACCCCACCCCATTCTATTATATATACTTGAACTATATATAAAACAAAGCTTAGCGCCCTTATTAATTTAGAAATAAAAGAGAATGTAGTTAGTATTAAACTATTTCAGAACTTTAATGCTGATTCTTAAATTTATTTATTATTATAATTGATAAATACCGAAGGTAAATAAATAAAAATATTAAAGAGCTACTACTTATAGTTTTAAATTATTAATAACGACTACGTAACGAAAATATAGTTATATTATTTTAGAATAGCTAATATTACGGTACTTATACTTATTTTAGGTCTCTTTTAGTTAGAGGATATTAACTTATTAATTAGTGAAAAATAAAAGAAGTAATAGTATTTGATTTATAAACGATATATCTACTTAGATGTCTTAGAAAAATAGCTATTAAACGACTTAGTCTTAGTAATACTAGTATATATCGTAATTAACCTAGTTATAAATAGTAATATAATATTAACGAGCGTAATTAAGAATTAGAAATTATGATACTAGGATTTTAATGATTTTCTTTTTAAAAAAAGGCTATTTTGTTACTAAATAGAGTACTATATAACTATTATATTAAACTAAATGACACTATACCTATTTCCTAGGGACCTATTTACTTATTATTAAACTATAAGCTTAAAATCTTACAAGGCTATTTAACAAAAATAGAAGTTAGGAGCTAGATATACCCTTTTATAAACCTAACTAGCCCCCCGATAAAGCAATATACCGGGGCCGTACTATATATTACGTATTAAGAAAAACTAAGTATATTACGCTTTATACCTAATTACTAATTAAAACTCCTAACCTTTTATTACAGTCCTCTAAGTTCTAATTATCTAAAGAGCGAGCTATACTTACTCTAATATATATAAGACCTCTTAATACTAGTCTATATAAATAGCTAGATCCTATTTTATATACTCTTTTTTATTAAAGATTAACGGGCTCCTTATATAGTTTTTTATATTTATAATATAACCTATATTAAAGGGATTTTTAACTTTATAAAGTATAATATCTGAATTAATGTTAATATATTAAATTTAAATGTCCGTATTAGCCTAGTTATTTATAAAGTTCGTATTATGGTTAAATTTCATATCATTAAAAAGTACTATACTATTTTTTAAATATATTTATATTAGTTATAACAACTAGGGCGTCGAGGGGGCTTAAAAGTCTATCGAGCCCTAGAGGGGGGTACTTATTAAGGGGTATCTTTAGTAAAGTAGTAGTTTATATATTAATAAGTTCGTTTAATAGGTTTATTTAGTAAATCTATTTAGTTTAAATAGAGCTTTTAATAATATTAAAAGTAATAAGGATAAAAAGAATCTTTATAAGCTCTAGTATAATAGAAAAGTAGTTAGATATTAGCCCTTTAAGCCCTTTTCCTAGAGACCTTTACGTTATTATTAAAGTTCAGAACCTCTATAGTTAAGGGCCTTCTCTAACCTTTATAGCTAACTTCTATTATTAACCTTTTTAACTAGCGCTATTACATAAGTATATTACTTAGCCTATTATTAATAAGTAATAAAATAGCTTACTTATCCCGAATTATATAGTAGTTTTCGTATCGAAATTACTATATTACGTTAAGTATATACTTAGGGTATATTATACGTATTATATAGTTAAAAAGTATGCCGTATTATATAATTCTTTTTTAAAAGCGTAATCCTGTTAAGGTCGACTTTTTACGCTTATAAAGCCGGAGAAAAACCACTACATAAACCTAGCTAAAGTACTTATTCTTTTCGTTCTTTAAAAAAAAAGAGAGGTACGATTTTATATTAATTATAGAGTAATTAATAAGATTATATAAAAAAATAAAATACTATTATGACTAATTAAAGAGATATTAAATAGACTATTTAATACCCCTATTCTTATAAAACTAGATTTCAAGAACGCGTATTATTATATACGTATAACTAAAAGTAATTGATAAAAAACGGCTTTCTATACTAAATATAAGTAGTTCGAGGACTTACTTATACCTTTTAGGCTAATTAACGTACTTATAACCTTTTAAGCGCATGTTAATTACGTTTTAAATAGCCTAGTTAATACTATTTATATTATATATTTAGATACTATTTTAATATATAATAATAATTATATAGTATATAAAGAGTACGTATGTAGTATATTATAAAGATTATAATAATGGAACTTATATTTAAACAGTAGTAAATACGAGTTTTATATATCCTGTATAAGATGTTTAGGGTATATTAGATTTAATCAAAGTATAAAAATAGACCTAATACGTACTAAAGCCATAGTAAATCAGTTATTACTAAAGAGTATTAAAAATATATAAACGTTCTTTAGATTTACGGGGTTTTATTATAGATTTATTAATAATTATATTAGAATAACCGTACTTGTAATAGACTTATTAAAAAAAGTAGAACTAAGGTAATTAGAATTATTAATACTTATTATAAAGTTATTTAAAAGGCTATTAGTAATATTTACTAATGCGTTAATACTATAATACTTTAGCCCTACTCTACTTATATAGTTATAAATAAACGTTTTAGCCCGAGCTATTAACTTAGTATTTATATAATTATTTAAATATAATTAGTACTTAATTACTTATAAATTCAGAAAATTAATAAATACGGAGAGCTACTATAGTACGGAAAATATAAATCACTAACTATTATAAACGCACTAAAAAACTAGTAATATTACCTTGCTTATAACTAAAATTAGGTCGTAATATTTATAAATTATTTTAATTTATAGTTTTCAAATATTAAAAAGAGACTAAATAAGAGATAGTTACGCCAATTAAACAAATTCGTAATATTTAATATTAAAATTAAGTTTAAACCGGGTATTAAGAACTTAGTAAATAAACTATTATAAAAACCTAATTATAATAAAAATAGTAACAATAATAAAGTAAAAAACCTATTATTGAAAATAAAAAAAACCTATATAACGCTAAGAGTATATAGGAGCTATTTAGAGTTATAGTAATAAAGTATAGAAAACCGAGCTATAAAAGTAGCTCTTAAACAAAGGGGATAATAAGTATTTTAAAAATAGTAAGATTAATAATAATATAAAAAACTAAATAAAAAAGGCTAAGAACTTTACTTTAAAAAAGTTTTAAAAAGTATTTTAAAAAGTATAATGGGGTTATAAACTCAGAATATTAAAATTATAATATAATCTTTAGAGAGCTATTTAAGCTTATTATTAAAACTATAGATTATAAGATAGTTATTATATAAAGTTTTAATATAATAAGAGTTCTGAAAGTAGTATTTAATAAAGAGGGGTTATTAATAATAAGTTAATTATAAGCTACTTAATAAGAGGACGTTTTTATAGAAAAGAGGTAATAAATTAAAAAGAACTAATAACCTTATTTAATAAAAGGAAAGTAATAAAAGAGCTGGGTATATAACTCGAGAGGGCTATTGTATTATAATAACTATATTTATATATTATTATATCAGGGGCTAAGGAGGGAGGGTAATAAAATATATTATAATACGCCTATAATAAGATATTATGATATAGAATAAATAATAGCGCTATTAAAACGCTTTCATTACTAAGATAAAGTAAGTAGGGATATAAAAAGTTATATTAATATTTATATAGTATATTAGTAAACGAAACCTCGTTATTAAAAACTATATAGCTTATTATGCCCCTTACTTACTTTAGTTAAATTATAATAAGAAATATTACTAAACTTGATGATTAACTTACTTATATTAACTATACTAATTAAGAAGCGCCCTAATAACGTAGTAGTAATTATAATAAACCGATTTATAAAATATAGTATTTATATTATTATAAGGACGACTTTTATAACTTAGGGATTTATAAATCTCTTAGTTATAAAATCTTTATAAAGTTTGAAATACTTAAAGGGATCGTTTTTAATAAGGGCTCGTTATTTATAAATAAGTTCTAAACTTATTTTTTATTACTTTTTAATAATAAATAGGTACCTTAATATTACGTTTTATCTATAAATAAATAGCTAAATAAAATCATGGAACTAATATTTAGAATAGTACTTTTACTATTTTTATATTTAAGATTAATTAGATTAAGGATAGTATTTTTACTTAGTTAAGTTTATATATAATAACGATTAGTACTTAATAATATATAAAGTACTTACTAAGGCCTTACTTAAGTTCTTATTTACTTATTTTAAATAAATCTTAATAAGGACTCGAGATAATATATAAAACGTCTTAGTTAAAGAGTATACGGCCTAATTATAAGCTAATGAAAAAGCTTTATTACTTTTTATATAAATAATACGTAAGATATATAAATAATAAGTAAATAAATCAAGATAAATATATTATATAAAGTAAGGAACTAAGTATTATTATTAAAAAGAATCTTAAGAAGTAGTATCTTAGTTAAAAGTTAGTTAATAAATATCTAGGCTTATTTAAAATTGAATTAATAGTTAAAACGGCGGGGGTTACTTACTAACTAAATATATCAATATAATATAAAATATATCATATAAAATATATATTTTCTTAAGCTATATTAATACTATAAAGAAGCCCTTGAGAAGCCCTTATTTATTAAAAATATGAATAGGGAGCTATTTTATAAAATAAGAAATAGTATCTAATATAGAAGGCTAAAGAGGAGATAATAATACTTAGTTTAATAAAAAGAATACAATAATAATAAAAAAATATAAGGAATAGCTAAGTATATTAAATATATAGCGTTAATTAATATAAATAAAGAACTATCTTTAATTAAATAGCGCGCCCTAGTTCTTAATAAGCTTAATAATGTAGCGAATTAATTATTAATAATAAAAAGAGGGGAGTTATATAGCTATAACTAAGTAGTATAAACGTAGTAATTACGAAATATACCCCTAACCCTTACGACTTATAAAAAGAGCGCTCTTAAGTATAAAAAGTTATTATTATCCTTATTTTTAGACTTTTTATAAAGAAAGTAATTTCCTTATTATTAATAAATCTATAAATAATTAGTTATATATACAGAGCATAAGCGGGGCGAATATATTACGTTTAAAGTATTATTTAAATAGTATACTTTATTACGAATAGTATATAATAGCTCGATTATAGTATTATTATGAAATAAAAACGTAGCGCCAGAGGAGTTTATCATTACTTTATTATTATTATTATTATTATTATTATTATTATTATTATTATTATTATTATTATTATTATTATTATTATTATTATTATTAATAGAGGTAGAATAGGCCTTTTCATTAGCGTATTTAAGTTCTTTTTACGTATTATTAATAATAGTTTTATAAATTTATTAAAACTATAAAGTAATATTAGTAACCTCAATAGTAATAATAATAAAATAATAAACTTTAAGATCGTAAATATTATTATTTAAAGTACGAGGGGTATTTGAAAAAGTGTATATAATAAATTTTATAAACTTAAGAACTTAAAGTATTATTAATATAATATTTAAAAAAAGTAATAAAGTAGTAATAGTACTAAGTATTTATTTTATGTTCATGAAATAGTTCTAAATAGCGTACTTAATATGACGTAAGCTAAAGCTTAAAAAAGGGTTAAATAAAAAAGCGAACTAGGGATTAATAATTCCTAACTTAGCTAATTATAGTATTTAGTTTCTAAATTGAGCGCTTTATATATAATATAAGCAAGGTAAAAGAGCGAGAGTATTTAATTAACTGCGGCCTTTTTAATATTCTTTTTTTTGATAAAAGTTTATAATAATTAGGATTAGTAGCGTGTAAATAGTAAAATATAAATAAAATTAAAATAAATAGAAAAGATATGTTAGTATCCCTATTATAGGGTAATTGGTTCGAACCGTGGGTTGACGAAGAGATTAATTAAACTATATAAATTTCTACGTAGGTATAAAAAGGAGGTTCTAACTATAGGTTAAGTAGGCTACGATAATTATAAGTAGGGGCCGTAATTAGCCCCTGCGCGGTTACTGTACGCCGGGGTCGAATTAGACTTCTAATCTAACACTAACTTTCTTTTTTTTTTATCGATTTGCCTACTATAGTTAGAGGTATAATTCGACCTCAGGCCCGTTTACTAAGTCTTCTCTTTTTCTCCCTTTTTTTTACTCCTTCCGTATAACCTATCCCTCTATTCGTACGTTAACTTTTCTATTACTTACGAATTACTTTAACCCCTTATTAAGTACTATTTTTATAAAAACGTTAGTAAGATTATTATTACTATTAATCTAACGGATTTCGAGGATTTCCTACTTTTTATACGATTACCTAAGGACTATAATATTAATTATAAGCCTCTTTTTTTTTATAGTTCTTAATTTAATAAGATATTTATATAGTGAGTAAAAATCCGTATAAACGACCGTTAAGATTAATAAAAAGCTAAGTCGATTAGTAATTCTCTTTAATATTATTAAAATTACGTAGGCGAGGTTAACGCCGTTAACTATATTATAAACTTCTAACGCTAATATACTTTTTATTACTTACTTATTTTTAATTAACGAGTAGTAAATTATATTATTATATATTATAAATTCGCTCTTATTTATACTCTTATTAATAAAAATAAGAATATAGCCTTATTATAAAGTAAGGTCCTCGTTATTTATAAATAAGCTATTTATAAATACGTAGAGCTTACTAGCTACGAGGTTAATTAAGTTATAAACGAGGCCTCGATCGAGATTTAATTATTACTACTTAAGCCGCTTATTAAGTACCTTAACGTCTTATTTATTTAGTTCTATAGCCTATACTACTTTAATATAGTTAAAAGTCGCCTCGGGCTAGTATATACTTATAATATATACCCCTTACATAAGCTTAGCCTTATATTACTTTTTAATATTAATTACGTTCGGATTAATAAGGCTAATTTTCTTACTTTACCCCTTTTACTAAAAAACGACGGTTTCCCCTTTAATAATAAGAATCCTATTATTAAATATTAAGGAGATATTCGTCGTAAGGACCTTTTTTAACTTTATTATAAAGCCCGCTTTTTAGAGCTCCTTATTCTCTTTTTTTATAAAGTTAATATTAAATAGGCTTAATATATTATTAGTCTATATTTTAACGATCTTAAATTAGTTACCTTCGTACTTAGAGACTAGTAAGTACGGGTCGTATATAGATATAATTATTAATAATTAATTAATATAAAAGTCGTAGTAAGTAGCTTATTAATAAGTGCCCGATTTTGCGAGCCTATATAGTAGCTTAAGCACTTTAATAATCGTACTTTCTAAGTACTTACTAGCTATCTCTTTTAGTAAATAGGCTAGGATTTTCCTTATGAGCCCTGTGGCCGATTAAGTATAGGCCTAGGTAATATTACGGCTCTAAATCTTATATCCCTTCTTCTGTAGTAATACTATTAGTACTATTATTAATCGTTAGCTATAGCGCTATATAGTAAGTAATTATATAAGTAGCCTTACCTTTTTAACGTTATTATACCCCTAAATTACGTACCTAGATTTCTCGTACGGTTAGAGTATTCTTTTTTTTTTAATTTTATAAACTATTTATAATGTAAATATACGGAGGTTTATATACTTTTTTAAGTCGTAGAGGATAAGTTAATAAACCCCTTAATTACGAAGAGTATTTATTTTAATACGATCTAATCCCTTATACGGCTTTTTAGTAGTTATAATTACGCCTTTTTTACGTAGTTTAACTACTAGCTCGAAATTAGCTTTCTTTTTTACTATTAGAATAGGGTGGGGCGATTAGTCCTAGTATTTCTATTTTCTAAAACTAATTAAGTATAGGGACCTGCGAGAGAGCTAATTAGAGGAAAATATAAGAAAAAGGGCCCCTAATTAGGGAGAGGAGCTTAGTAATACGGATTTTTATTTTAATTATATATATACCTTTTAAAAATCGAACTAGAGCTTTTTTAATAATTTATTTTTAAATACGATAATATAAAATAATTAGGAACTCTACCCTTCTAATCTAGTTAATACTACCCTCTTTTTTTAGTTATAATTCTATTAATTAAGGCTATATTAACCTAATTAAAGGAGGTATTTTATATTATTTTTATAAATATTAGTAGTTCTTCTTAAGTACCGTACTACGAAAGTCCTTTATACCCTATACTTTTTTAATAATCTCCCTTTTTAAAAATCCCTTCCCTTTTTAAATAAGAGAATAAGTAAAAAAAAGCCCGACTTAATTAGAAATAATTTAAATAAATAAGTAAAAAAAAGCGGTATAACAATTAAGATAAATACGAGTAGTAGGACTCTAATTAAAAAAAAGACTAGATAATTAAAATATAAAAACGAAGATATATAAAAAAGGGCTTCTTATTTAATAAGAGGGGGATATAATAAACTTTAATAAGCAAATAAGATAAATAAATAGAGAAATACGCGGATACTTAGGACTAGATCGGGCCTAAATACGGACGCAGTAATAATATAATAAGACGAACGACGAGTTAAAATTAGAACTAATAGAATACTTTAATAAATATAGCTAGTTATTTAACTAAACTATTTTTTATTAATTAATATAGCCCGGAGATTTAATAATAAACTTATTTAAAGGTGCGGATATATCGGACTAAGGGCGCTTAAGAAACTAGCTTTTAACTAAACCTATTAGTAATTTCGATTAGTATTACTATAGGCTTAATATAAAGTCTAATTAAAACTCTAGTTATATACTTAGTAAGGGCTAAGAAGGACGGCCTAGATTATACTAATTAAAATAATAGCTACGCTCTAGCTATTAAAACGGCTCTTCTCCTCTCTTTCTAAACTCTATTTAGAATAAATAGATTAATATAAGATTATTAAGATTATAAATAAAATTAATAAACTATACTTTAAATAACCTCGGACCGTAAATATAAATAACTAATACGTTATTTTTACTATTATTAACGACCCTTAGGACGTTTAATTATATAAACCTAACCCTTTTACTTTAAATAGACCGTTTACTAAACTAGTTTTTATAGTTTATTAAGATTTATAAACTATAAAATTATTTAATAATAATAAGCCTACCCTTAGTAATAGATCTACTTATTAATTTAATTAGAAGAGGCTAGTTATAGCTTAGGTCGGGATAAATATTTTAATTAATACCCTCTTAAGTACTATTGCTACTTAGATCTAAATAACTATACCTTAGATTAAGAACCCTACGATTCCTTAGCCTAATTTAATAAAAAATATAAGGTTTTATAAGATACTATTTCCTAGTTAAAAGGGGACTATAGTCTTTAAAAATAATAATATTATAGACTTTTTAAAAAAGTTTAAGGACTAGTACGAGATCGGTAGGGTCCTAGACTAATTTAGAAGTAAACTTATTATATATATTATAAAAAGAGATTATTAAACTCTAGTTAAGGACGCGATTAGAGGACTACCCTAGGCCTAAGCTAAGGATTTCTTTTTAAAAAAGTATAAAAAATAAGATACTAACTACTTCTTAAATAAGGAAAAGTAAATTAAAAAAGTTACTAAAGAACTACTTATCTCGTTTTCTAACTTAAACTCTACTTAAGTACTATTTATTAAAATTAATAATATAATTACCCTTATTAAATAATAAGACCTCTATATCGTAATTAATAAGAGCTTAATTAAGGCCGTATATAAGCGGTTTTACGTTAATATTATAAAAAAAATAATAAAAAAGGTCGGGGTTATTTTAAATAGCTTCGTTAGATTAATAAAATACGCGAGGTTTAAAGTAGGACTTTTTAATATAATTATATATAAAAAGGAATATAGCCTACTCTTTATAAATAATTAAAATTAACTTAAAACCTCGCTACGATCCCCTACTTTATAAGCGTATAAAAATACTTAATACTAATATCCGAACCGCTAGTAATATTACTAGCTAATAATAAGAGCCTAGGTTACCTAAGCGGCTATTAATAATACTACTAATTCTAACCTAGCTAATAAAATAAGTAAGCTAAAGATTTATTAAAATAGTATTTACTCTCGAGGTCCTGCTTATATATTTAATATAAGTACTATATATCCTAATTAACCCCTAATTATAAGACCTAGAGACCGCTACTAATATTACTAAAGTCTATACTACCGGATTATTAAGGATTACGATTAGTATACTCTTAATAAGGACGCTTATCTTATTATTTTAGCTCAGGGAGCTTAGTACTACGAAAAGTATAATAGTTAAGAGCTTATAAAAAATATCCCTTTTATTATAATTAAAAATAAAAAAAAGCGTACGATTACTAATTATATTACCCTTCTTTTTTATATAGTAAATATATTAACTAAAGAAAATACTAAGCTTTTAGCTAAGTAGATTCTAAATTATTAAATCGGACTACTTTAGTAAACTATACCTACACTTCTCTTAGCTAATCTTATAAGTATAGTTAAATACGTTTATATAATACGACCTAATTTAAGCTACTATAACTAAGTAGACGTTTATATTATTTATAAAAGAAAACTATTTAAGAACCGTACTTTAGTAACTACGTTATACTCTAAGAAAATATATAAAATAAATAGCCTAAGCTAGCCTTTATAACTTAAAAGAAAAACGGTTTCCTTCTCTAATTAAAGAAAGGAAATTATAAAAATTAATAATAATAATAAGGTTTTTAAAATAATAAAGAACGTAACCTCTATATTTATTTTTAAGCCCTAGCTTATTAAAATCCCGATTAGTACTCTTAATATTAGTACTTAAAGAACCTAAGAGCCTCTTTTTTATAAAACTTAGAAAATAATAACCGCTAATTAAACCTACGATTTTAACCTTAGGGCCGAGATAAAAAAATTAATAAAAAAGAGGCTCGAGGCCCCGATCTCGCTTCTTATAAACTTTTTATAAAAAATTATATTAGAATATACTATAATAATAATAACTTTAATACATAATTAGAAGTACTTTAATATTAATAAAATCCTATTAAAAGCTCCGAAGTCCTTAGTAAATCTAATAAAAAATAAGTAATAGTAAAAAGATATTAAAAGTCTCCTTAATAAATATAACTAGAACTTTTTTCTAAAGCCGAGCTATATAGTTAAAATTAGTAAAGTTAGAGGCGCTAACGTAAATTTTAAGCTCTTAACTTTTATAATTTCGAACGCTTACCTCTAGTTAAAAGTCTAAATATTTAGTATAAATTAGGATAATAAGGGTTTAATAATCGTTACTATCCTAAATACTAGAGCGTAAGTTAATATCCTTTTAAAATAATATATTAAAAAAGCTAGTATTTTTTATATAATAACGAAGTTTTAAATATAAACGTTTAAATACGATCTAACTAGCTAAATAACTTTTAATAGCTTTCATTTTATAAACGTATAAATTAATAAGTTTAAAATAACTACTTATTTTTTTATTAAGGACGAGTAAGAAACCTCCGATCTATTACTACTAAGTCTTCTATTTATATAAAATACTAAGCTATTTTTTAAATATAATAAGTCGATAATTACTACTCTAATTTATATTAAGAATAAGAGGTTAAAGATCCCTATAAGAATAATTAAGATAAACGGTTTTTAGAACGTAAAGGATATTTTATTTTAGTTTAAGTAGTATATAGAAGAAGTTTTTAGATTAAAAAACTAAATATTAGTAATATAACTAGGGATACTACTAGTTTTAATAACTCCTATTTAAAATCTAAGTTAAAAAAAAACGAGCGTATTATAGCGGTCTTAAACTAAGGCTAAGCTAATTAGATTATAATTATAGTTATGCTTTATACGATCTAGCTTTAGATTATATAGATTAAGAGAGTAATAGTAGCTACTTAGGGTAAGGCTAGAGATAGACCAAACGGATTAGCTAACTAAAATAATTTATATCTCTTAATGAGAATACTTACTTCTTAATAAAAAGAGTTACGTATTAAATAATAAATTATAAAGCTAGAGTAAAAAGTGTTAAAATAGTATAAAATAACTAAAAAAACCTTTTATAAGATTCCCTATGCTATAAAAATTAATATGATATATAAAAAAAAGGACTAAAAGGTTTAGCTAGTTAATAATACGCCCTTTAATAAATTAATACTTAATAGCGATCCTTATTAAAAGCTTAAAAAACTTAAAGAGGTTAGAGATAAGCTACGAGACTAATCGGGCCCTTATAAAGATATTATTATACTTAAGTTCTTAAATATAAAACTAAGCTCTAGATTAATAAACGACTACCTCTAAGCTATCCTTAAGGATTATAACTATCTCTTATTTTATAAATAAAATCTTCTTAAATAAATACTCTTTAATTAAAAAAAAGCGCTAGCGTAGGACTTTTTTAAATACGGCCGTTTTAACCCTATAGTCGCACTACCTTAATTAATTAAGACTATACCCTATAAGGCTTAGTAAATAAAAAGTATCCCGATCCCAAAAGCTCTATTATTAAAAACCTTTAAAATAATCCGAGAACGTATTACTTAGGGTATTATTAAAGAAAACTATACTGCGTATCGGAACCCTTAGTTCTTAATAATAAAAAAGGATAACGGTCTTTAGTTAATTAACTTAATAACTAAAGTTAATACTATTACCCTTTAAAACGCTTAATAATTACCTAATATTAACGAGTTCTTAGAGGAATTTACTATAAATTAACTTATCTCCCTCTTAGATTTCTTTTCTAGCTACGATTAGATTTTTTTAAATAAAAAGAGCTGCGATTTAATAACCTTTTTAACTTTACTTAGGCTATATAAATACTATACCCTCTTAATAAGAGCAATAAATTTAGTAGCCTAATTTTATTAAATTATAACCCGCATTCTCTACGACTTAATTCCGAAATACTATAGCGCTTTTATTAATAATATCGTAATTAAAGGCCCGTAATCCCGCTATAATAATAAGTACCTAACTAACTATTCTAGGATCTAGTAATTTATTTATAAACACTTCTAGAACATCGATTAAGTCTTAATTAATATCGAGCTAGCTAGTTATACTATCTCTGGAATAAAGTTATAATAGTACTAATTATCCGCGGTTATTATAAACTACTTTTATAATATAAAAAAGAAACGGCTTAATTAGGCTAAAGTCTTTAAAATCTTTAAATAAATAAAATACTTAAACGTCTTAGAAATTAGATCGTTTCTTAGTATTATTACTTTTTACTACTATTAAATTAAGTAATTTTCTTTTAAAATAGCCCCGTTATACTCCCTACTTAGTAAGAACTAATCTTTTAAATAGGGAGCGCTATAAATCGAAGTTATAAAAACGCTTAAAAAGGTAATTATTATAGCTCTTATTTTAGTTTTACTAAACTATAGTACTAAAGCCGGACGGATTATCTTTATAACGGACGCTAGTATTAAAAAATAGGGTAATATACTTAGTTAGGTTATTAATAACGAGCGTACTATTACTTAATATAAGAGCGGGATATAGCGCAGGTTAGAGCTTAATTATAACTCTAAAAAGCTCGAAATACGAGGCGTTCTAATAAGCCTAAAACGTTTTCGTGATTATTTATTTAGGATTAACTTCTTATTAAAAACCGACGCCTAAGTCCTAGTTACTTAGATTAATAATATAGCGAATAACTTATTATTAATAATAATAACACGCTAGCTCTCTTAAATTAGACTTTTCGACTTTAAAATTAAGTATATTAATAAGAAAAAAAATACTATAGCAAATAGCTTTTTAAAAAAACTCCTTAGCTAATTTAACTTAGTTAAGGTAGAGCTTAATAAGGATATTAAAGACTTTATTAACGTATAAGTCTTATAAATATAAGTTATAAAGAACTTTTTTATTATAGTACATAGCTACAATAATACTACTATCGATTAAATATAAGAAATAAATATTCTAGCTAATATACTAGCGCTAAATAAATAATAGTTAGACCTCTCGAAATAAATCGCTTATTTTCTTTTATTTTAAAAAGGCTAGCTAGTATGCCCTTTAATCGGTTTAGATATTTTAAGTAAATAGTAACACGATTTATTATATAAGATAAACTTCTATTTTAATAAAGGACAAAGACTTATTCCTAACCTACTTAAGTAATTAATAATAAGCGCCGCTAAGTAGACCTAATTAGTAAAGTATATAATAAGTCCGGGTATAGGGGACGAGAGGCTATATATTTCCGCTTTATAAAACGATATTATTAATTAAGAATATACGCTTAGACTTAGGAACTAATTATAACTTATAAAGCTTATTAAAAATCTAGATTATAACGCTTCGATAACCCCTATATATTTATAGTTCCGATCTATAAACCTTTCTCTAGGGTCTATCTAAATATTTAGTATATAAGTAAATAAAAAGTTATTAAAGTACGTTATAAGTTTATAAAATACTTAGAAGCGCGGATTATAACGAACGTTATATTAAAAAATATTACGAAGTTTATTTAAAAAGATATTATTTATTATTATAGGATCTACGGTACTCTAATTATTAACGGGGAACGAGAAAATATAAGTACTATAACGTAGCTTAATTAATAATACGGTACTTAATAAAAGGTTATATTAGCTTATAACCCTCGCGCTAACGGGCTCTTTAAAACAAATTACTAACCTATTACGTATATACTTCGTATTTAGTTAAATTAAAAAAAAAAAGATATTAAACTAATACTAATTATAGCCCTTTTTACGGATAGGATAATTATTAAAGTATTATTAAGTTATATACCGTTCTATTTTATCTATAGTTATTATATAACGACCCCGATCGAAAGAAGAACGGCAACTTAGAGAGTACTTAATTAGGAGAATATATATATAACGGATTAAAAAGTCTAAGCCTAATTACGAGCTTTTACCTCCCTAATAAACGACTAAGAAGCTATAGTTAATAAAGTCGCCTAATACTAAGCCTAAACCTACGACTAGTTTAACTCCTTATATACCCTCTAATTAGTAAAGTTATAAACTAGTAATCTAGTTCTTATTTTTAACGTTTAATAAAAAAATAATATATTAATTTTTAAAAAACTCGATTATTATTAATAAGGACCTTTTTATATCTACTTAGCTATTCCGAACGGATCGTTATATTAAGTAAAAACGCTTATTAATAAACTAATTATAGGGGCTACTTATATTAATAATTAACTTAAAAAGTTCTTAAAGTCTCTAGAAGGCCTCTACTTATTACTTACTAAGTTTAATCTTTATAAGGACTTTATTTCTAACTTAACTAACTTTTTATTTTTATAAAATAATATAATCGACGCTATAATTCTACTTTTTAATTATAATAATAATATAATAAACTTA
Source organism: Colletotrichum cuscutae (assembly GCA_030869315.1). Lineage (NCBI taxonomy): Eukaryota > Fungi > Ascomycota > Sordariomycetes > Glomerellales > Glomerellaceae > Colletotrichum > Colletotrichum cuscutae. Next base: position 553,124 of record MPDP01000057.1, on the reverse strand, counting down.
GAGGACGAGGATACTTAGCTAGTTACTAAGTAAACCTAATTATAAGTAAGGGCCTCTTAAGAGGGCTAAATTACCTCTTATTACTACTAATCCTTAGTATAAGCTACGAGTTCTTTTATTTATTAAATATTATTTTATAAAAATATTATTAAATTTTACTAATTCTTCGGTTATTTTTTTATTTAGATCTAAAATAAAAATATAAGGGGACGATAAAAAAAGAAAAATTATTTTTTAGTTATTATAATTAAAAACCCAACGGCCTTACTTATTAACTATATAATTATATTAAAAAACCCTACTCCTCTTTTTAAGCGTCTAAGCTTAGTTCTCTATCTAATCGAGCCCGTTTAGTATTTAGCTTAGCTTATATAACCTCTTACTCTACCTATTTTATTTTAATATATTAATAACCCTCGTAAGTTATAAATATATAGTTTTTAATAAAGTACGTAAGAGGGGCGTTTTTAAAAATAGAATCGTACTTATCCTCTTTAGTCTTAGTAATATTAATCTAGTTAAAGACTATATAAACTAAAGTCTTAACTTTTTTAATATTAATTAGGATTAGAGACGCTATTTTATTACTACTTATTATATAATAATAATAATAACCTTACTTAGAGTCGGCTCCGGACTAACTAATAGCCTACCGGTCGTTACTCTTCTCGAAGTAGTATTTCCTATTTTTAAAATATATATAATTACTATATCGATTATTAAAGTAATTTAAAAAAAAAACGCGCTCGAAATAGGGGACTATCCTTTTAATTAGCTCCTTAGTATTAGAACTAATATATTTTTAAAAGGACCGCGTATAATAATTATAAAATATAGTATTCTAAACGTTATAAGCCTAAATAAATAAAGAATTAATAATAGGAGTTTATTTACCTAATTACTAAGATAAAGGGCCGAAGTAACTAGTATAATCGTAATTAATAAAAACCTAACGGCTCTACGAAAATAATCCGTTTATAATACCTAGATTATAAACGTACTTTTTAATAATATTCTAATTTATAATTAATTATTAAAACTTCTAAGCTATTTTTTTTTTAGTATACTTATTAACTTAAGGATTTATAATATAGAATTTAATATAAAACTCTCTAGTTAATTTAAAAAGAGTTAACTAACTAATAATTTTAAAAATTTAAAAAAGAGTAACGTTAGATTAGGATAAGGATTAAAAAGATTAAATAGGGTAGCGCTTATTATAGTTTACTTTTTATTAACCTCTCGAAACTTATAGCCCTATGTTTTTTAAAAATAAACCTTCTTAAGAATAGAGGAGGAATATTACTAAGGCCGGACGTTATAACGAATAGTTTTAATAATCCAATACGCGTTATTAATAACTAAAGTATTAGATATAATAAGTAAGTAGATTATATTATTAAGAAAAAAAGAATAATTATAATTAAAAAGCTATTATTTAGAAGAAGAAATAAAAAGCGATAGAAAAATCGAAAAAGGGCCTCTATATACCCCCCTAGATCCGGGGTATTAAAGAGGAAAGTACTATAGGCCTCTCGGATAATTAGTACTAAATTATAGCTATTGTATAAAAAAAAAAGGAGTAAATTATAGGATTAGGGCTTTCTTATTATTCGTAATATAGCGCCTTTTTTCTTAATTAGTAGAGGCTACTCTTATGATTAGTATAAAAGAGTAGCTTTTTACTTAGCTACTTAACTTTTCTTTCTTCCCTCCTTAACCACTTCTTTATAACTATTACTAATTAAACTTCCTCTAATTTTTATTTTTTAATTTACTATATAAATACTAACCTAGCGATTTATAATAGCCTCTTTACCTCTTATCTCCCTTTTTAAACTAAATAATAAAAAGAATATAGCGCGAATTTAGGGCCTAATTATAATAAAGAACTTTAAAAACGATACTAAATACTAGCTAAAAAGGTAAAATCTAAATAGATATATTACTTTTAATAAAACTAACCCCGGAGCTATAATAAATACTAAAAACTCTTAGTTCGTTAATTTTAATACGAACTACTAATATAAAGCGTATACTAATTATTACCCGAACTTAGTACCTAAACGAACTAGTTTTTTTTAAATAATCCTAACCCCTCGTAAAATCGACTTTTTTAATTAGCTTAGTATAGGGGACGTACTTCCCTTCTTTAATTAGCGCCCTAAGGCTTTTAAAGGTCTAGAAGATTAAAAAACTTAAATAAGTTAAAACTATTATAAGGTAATAGAGATCCTAACTAATTACTATAACTTTTAAAAACGCTTACTATATAAAAATTAGATTTAAAGATACGAGATCGGATTTATAATAAAGGTTATAATATAGAACCTTATTTTAGTATATAATATAATTATAATTAAAAAAGAATAGGAGAGTACTTTTAAACTAAATAAGACCCTTATTTTAATTTTATAAACTTAAGAGATTATATAAAAAATTAAGACTTTAGTATACTTAGTAATCTTTCTTTTTTATATTAATAATCCGGGCTATTTTATAAAAATAATTATTAACTAGCGGGATAGTATAGTTTATTAATACGATCCGAAGTAGGTTCTTAGGCATTTAAAAAGGATATTTATTAATAATATCTAAGTACTAAAGGCTTTTTATAACCGGATTAATATACCTCTTTATATTTAATAACTAATTAATATAAGTACTTATATAGTCCTTATAGTATAATAGCTAAGTAAATAGGAATACGGTCTATACGTACTCGAATAGTTTCGTAACGCGGTCTAATATAGCTAGCTTAACCTAACTTATAATACGTATTAAATAACTTATAAATACTTTAGATTATTTAATAATAAACTCTGCGCAGCTTAGATCTAGTAAATTAGCTACGAGTTTTAATATAATAATTATTACTTTTTTAATATAATAAGACCTCCCTTAAAAAGGTCTTTTAATAAAATAATAAACGATTAGGACTTTAGAAATAGGCCCTATACTAACTTAAATAACTCTAATTATACTATAATTAACGTCCTTAAGGCGCTAACTCCTTATAAATCCGGTTCTCGCTTATTTAAACTTAGGTTTACTAACTAAGATCTAAGAATTTATAACCCCTGCGATTATAACTATTATATTTTTATTAATCCTACGTATTTTAAAAAAACGTATAAAATAATTAAAAACCTTAAATAAGAACTTACTATTTTTAAAAAGTTACTTTTACCGTCCCGATTTTTAAAAATACTAAAAAGTACCCGAAGATCCGTAATAAGTAATAACCTTAATTAAACTCTGCGGGTAATTAAACTAATAAAGGCTACTAACTAATATTTAAACACTATTATTAATAATTAACTTATATACCTAATTAATACTCCTAAAACCCGTCGAGTTATAAAGTTTTTATTAAATATATCGCTACTTAAGTTATTACTACGCCTTAGCCTAGCTCTTAATAAAGCTAGTCTAAGTAACTAAAGAAATAATCCTTCGAATACTCTAATTAAGAGTAGGAATAGTCCTATTATAAAAACTCTAATTAAAATACCGAGAGTTTAGTTAAAATAAGAGGTTATTAAGCGTACGCTCTCCGAGCGTAATTAAGTTATATAAGAAAATAGCGAACGTTAATATTAAGAACTAGCTAAGTTTTATTAGAATTTCTTATAGTATTATAGTATATATATAAATAAAACTAATATTAATAAAAGTATAAAGGAATAATAAGTTAATTAGTACGACGACCTAATTATAAAAGCTATATATATAACTCTAGCTTATACTCTTTAAATACCGCTATTAATAAAAAAATCTAAAGAGAATTAGGCTAGTAAAGGTTAGGATCGGGAGATTACTAAAAAGGATTAGGATAAGAACTAAGTAAAACTAATAAAGAAAGTAATAAAAGTAGAGGAGGTAAAAAAGGTAATTATAAAAAAAAAGGGTAAATAAAAAGTTTAATACGATTAACTATATATAATAACTAGGACTAATTTAAAATAATTTCTTTTTATAAAGGATTAAAAAAAAAAGAAATTAAGGGATAATTAGAATAGGGTAGGGCGATTAGTCCTAGTCTTTCTTTTTTTTAAAAACGATTAAGTATAAGGACCTATGAGAGAGCTAATTAGAAAAAAATATAAAAAAAAGGGCCCCCGATTAAGGAGAGGAGCTTAGTAGCGCAGATCTTTATTTTAATTATATATATACCTTTTTAATTAAACTAGAGCCTTTTTAATAATTTATTTTTAAATACAATAATATAAAACGATTAAAAAGTCTACCCTTCCGATCCGGTTAATACTACCCCCTTTTCTTAATCATAACTCCGTTAATTAAGGCCGTATTAACCTAATTAAAAGAGGTATCTTATATTACTTTTATAAGTATTAATAGTTCTTCCTAAGTACCGCACTACAAAAGTCCTTTATACCCTATACCTTTTTTAGTATTAATAAACTATACTATCTTATTAATTAATAATTATTTTTATAAAATAGCCCGGATTATTAATATAAAAAAGGAAAATTACTAAGTATTTTAAAGTCCTAATTTTTTATATAATTTTTTAGGTTTAAGGGATTAGGGTAGGGGTCTTATTTAGTTTAAAAGTACTTTCTTATCCCTCTTTAATTATAACTATATTATATATTAGAGCGAGGTCCCGTATTATAACTTTTATTATAAATCCGATCTTATATTTTTAAATTTAATTTTTATATAATTAGCGTCCTTAAAGGTTATAATAATTAATTAGGATTTTTATTATTTTATAATAGGTTTAACCTATCTAAATCTTTTAGTTTTTTAGACCCTTAAAAGCCTCGGGGCACTAATTAAAAAAAAGAAGTACGTCCCCTATGCTAAGCTAATTAAGAAAGTTAATTTTATAAAAAGTTAGGATTATTTAAAGAAAACTAGTTTACTTAAGTACTAGGTTTAGGTAATAATTAATATACGCTTTATATTAATAGTTCGTATTAAAATTAACGAACTAAGAGTCCTTAGTATTCGTTATAGTCCTAGGGTTAGTCTTATTAAAAGTAATATATTTATTTAAATTCTACTTTTTTAGTTAGTATTTAGTATCGTTTTTAAAGTTTTTTATTATAATCGGGCTCTAAATTCGTACTATATTCTTTTTATTATCTAGCTTAAAAAAGGAGATAGGAGGTAAGGAGGTTATTATAAATCGCTAGGTTAGTATTTATATAATAAATTAGAAAGTAAAAATTAGAAAAAGTTTAATTAGTAGTAGTTATAGAGAAGTAATTAAAGAGGGAAAAAGGAAAAGTTAAGTAGCTAGGTAAAAAGCTACCTTTTTATACTAATCGCGAGGGCGGCCTCTACTAATTAAAAAGGAAGGCACTATATTATAAATAATAAAAAGGCCCCGATCCTATAATTTACTCTTTTTTTTTTTATATAGTAGTTATAATTTAGTACTAATTAGCCGAGAGGCCTATAGTACTTTCCTTTTTAATACCCCGGATCTAGAAAGGGGTATATAGAGGCCCTTTTTTAATTCCTCTATCGCTTTTTATTTTTTTTTTTTAAATAATAGCTTTTTAATTATAATTATCTTTTTTTACTTAGTCTCTTTTTTTTTAATAATATAATCTACTTATTTATTATATTTAATATTTTAGCTATTAATAATATATATTAAATTACTAAAACTACTCGTTACGACGTCTAGCCTTAGTAATATTCCTCCTCTGCTCTTAAAATAGTTTATTTTTAAAAAACTTAGGGTTATAAGTTTTAAGAGGTTAATAAAAAATAAACTATAATAAGCGCTACCTTATTCGATCTTTTTAATCCTTATCCTAATCTAATATTACTCTTTTTTAAATTTTTAAAACTATTAATTAGTTAACTCTTTTTAAATTAGTTAGAGAGCTTTATACCGAATTCTATATTATAAATCCTTAGGTTAATAAGTATACTAAAAGAGAAATAGCTTAGAAGTTTTAGTAATTAACTACGAATTAGAACGTTATTAAGAAGTACGTTTATAATCTAGGTATTATAAGTAGATTATTTTTATAAAGTTATTAGGTTTTTATTAATTATAATTACGCTAGTTATTTTAGCCCTCTATCTTAGTAATTAGGCGAACGAACCCTTATTATTAATCTTTTACTTATTTAAGCTTATAGCGTTCGGAATACTATATTTTATAATTATTATACGCGGTCTTTTTAAAAGTATATTAGTTTTAATACTAAGGAGCTAGTTAGAAAAATAGTCCCCTATTTTAAGTACGTTTTTTTTTTAAATTATTTTAATAATTAATATAATAATTATATATATTCTAAAAATAAAAAATACTATTTTAAAAAGAGTAATAACTAGTAGACTATTAATTAGTCTAGAGCTAACTCTAAGTAAGGCTATTATTATTATTATATAATAAGTAGTAATAGAGTAGCATCTCTAATTTTAAGTAATATTAAGAGAGTTAAGACTTTAGTTTATATAGTCTTTAACTAAATTAATATTACTAAGACTAAAGAGAATAAGTACGATTCCGTTCTTAAGGACGCCCCTCTTACGTACCTTATTAGAACTTATATATTTATAACTTACAAAGGTTATTAATATATTAAAATAAAATAAGTAGAGTAGGAGGTTATATAGGCTAAGTTAAATACTAAATAGGCTCGATTAGATAGGGAACTAAGCTTAGATACTTAAAAAGAGAGGTAAGGTTTTTTAATATAATTATATAGTTAATAAGTAAGGTCGTTAGGTTTTTAATCGTAATAATTAAAAAATAATTCTTTTCCTCTTATTATCCTTTTATATTTTTATTCCGGATCTAGATAAAAAAATAATTAAAGAATTAATAGGATTCGATAATATCCTCGTAAAATAATATTTAATAAATAAAAAAAACTCGTAGTTTATATTAGGGATTAGTAGTAATAAGGGGTAATTTAGCCCTCTCGAGAGGCCCTTACTTATAATCGGGTTTACTTAGTAACTAGTAAAAAAGTATAGGGTATAAAGGACTTTCGCAGTACGGTGCTTAGGAAGAACTACTAATACCTATAAAAGTAATATAAGATACCTCTTTTAATCGGGTTAATACGGCCTTAATTAATAAAGTTACGATCGAGGAGGGGGGGTAGTATTAACTAGATCGGAAGGGTAGACTTCCTAATCGTTTTATATTATCGTATTCGAAAATAAATTATTAAAAAGGCTCTAGTTAAATTTTAAAAAGGTATATATATAATTAAAATAAAGATCTATATTACTAAGCTCCTCTTTTTAATCGGGGGCCTTTTTCTTTATATTTTCCTCCGATCGGCTCTTTTATAGGTCCCTATACTTAATCGTCTTTAGAGGAAAGAAAGACTAGGACTAATCGCCCTACCCTATTCCACTAGTTAAGTATCCTTATCCCTAGAGTTTATTATATTATTATTATAATTAAGAAATAGAATCGTAATTTTAATTATATTATTTTATAAAGATAGAAAGTTAGTTAAGTTAAAAATAAAGTCCCTATAAAGATTAGACTCGTTAAGTAATAAGTAGAGGCCTTTTAGAGACTTTAGGAACTTCTTAAGTTAATTATTAATATAAGTAGCCCCTATAATTAGTTTATTAATAAGCGTTTCTAATTAATATAACGATCCGTTCGGAGTAGCTAAGTAAATATAAAAAGGTCCTTATTAATAATAATCGAGTTTTTTAGAAATTAATATATTATTCTTTTATTAAATATTAAAAATAAGAACTAAATTGCTAGTTTATAACTTTATTAATTAGAGGGTATATAATAAGTTAAACTAGTTACGGGTTTAGGCTCGGTATTAAGTAACTTTATTAACTATAGCTTCTTAGTCGTTTATTAAAGAAGTAAAAGCTTATAATTAAGCTTAGATTTTTTAATTTATTATATATATATTCTCTTAATCAAGTACTCTCTAAGTCGCTATTTTTTTTTTAATTAGGGTCGTTATATAATAATTATAAACAAAATAGAACGGTATATAACCTAACGATACTCTAATAATTATCCTATTTATAAAAAGGGCTATAGTTAGTATTAGTTTAATATTTTTCTTTTTTTAATCTAATTAAATACGAAGTATATACGCAATAAGTTAGTAACCTTTCTTAAGGAGCCTATTAGCACGAGGGTTATAAGCTAATATAACCTTTTACTAAGTACTATATTATTAATTAAGTTATATTATAGCGCCTATATTTTCTTATCCTCCGTTAATAATTAGAGTACTATAAATCCTATAGTAATAAATAATATTTTTTTAAATAAACTTCGTAATATTTTTTAATATAGTATTTATTATAATCTACGCTTCTAAGTATCCTATAAACTTATAACGCGTTTTAATAACTTTTTATTTACTTATATACTAAACGTCTAGATAGACCTTAGAAAAAGGTTTATAAATTAGAACCGTAAATATATAGGGGTTATTAAAGCGTTATAATCTAGCTTTCTAATAAGCCTCGTAGGTTATAATTAGCTCCCGAGTTTAAGTATATATTCCTAGCTAGTAGTATTATTTTATAAAATAAAAATATATAACCTCTCGTCCCCTATACCTAGACTTATTATATACTTCGCTAATTAGGTCTACTTAGTAGTGCTTATTATTAATTACTTAAGTAGGTTAGGGACGAGTTTTTATCCTTTATTAAAATAGAAGTTTATTTTATATAATAAATCGTATTATTATTTATTTAAAATATCTAAACTAATTAAAGGGTATACCGGCTAGCCTCTTTAGAATAAGAAGGAAATAGGTAATTTATTTTAAAAAGTCTAACTATTATTCGTTTAGTACTAGTATATTAGCCGGAATATCTATTTCTTATGTCTAATTAACAATAGCGTTATTATAACTATATACTATAATAAAAAAGTTTTTTATAACTCGTATTTATAGGACTTATGCGTTAATAAAGTCCTTAATATCTTTATTAAGCTCTGCCTTAGTTAGGTTAGATTAGCTAGGGGTTTTTTTTAAAAGGCTATTCGCTATAGTATTCTTTTTCTTATTAATATACTTAATTTTAAAGTTAAAAAGTCTAATTTAAGAGAGCTAGTGTATTATTATTACTAATAGTAGGTTATTTACTATATTATTAATCTAAGTAACTAGGACTCGGGTATTAGTTTTTAATAAGAAGTTAATTTTAAATAGATAATTATAAAGACGCTTTAGGCTTATTAAAACGCTTTATATTTTAAGCTTTCCGGAGTTATAATTAAGTTCTAGCCCGTACTATATCCCGCTCTTATATTAGGTAATAATACGCTTATTATTAATAATCTAACTAAGTATATTACTTTATTTTTTAATACTAGCGTCTATTATAAAAATAATCCGTCCGGCCTCGGTACTATAGTTTAATAAAACTAAAATAGGAGCTATAGTAATTACCTCCTTAAGCGTCTTTATAGTTTTAATTTATAATACTCTCTATTTAAAAAATTAGTTCTTACTAAGTAGGGAGTATAACGGGGCTATTTTAAAAGAAAATTACTCGATTTAGTAATAATAAAAAGTAATAATACTAAAGAACGATTTAATTTTTAAGATATTTAAGTATTTTATTTATTTAAAGATCTTAAGGACTTTAGCTTAATTAAGCTATCTCTTTTCCGTATTATAAAAGTAGTTTATAATAACTATAAACAGTTAGTACTATTATAACTTTACTCCGGAGATAATATAACTAGCTAGCTTAATATTAATTAAGACTTAATCGATATTCTAGAGGTATTTATAAATAAATCGCCGGATCCTAAGATAGTTAGTTAGGTACTTATTATTATAATAAGATCGTGGGCCTTTAATTACGATATTATTAATAAAAACGCTATAGTATTTTAGAATTAAGTTATAAAAAATGCGGGTTATAATCTAATAGAATTAGGCTATTAAATTTGTTACTCTTATTAAGAAAGTATAGTATTTATATAGCCCGAGTAGAGTTAAGAAAGTCGTTAGATTATAGCTCTTTTTATTTAAAAAAATCTAATCGTAGTTAAAAAAGAAATTTAAAAAAGAAATAAGTTAATTTATAATAAACTCTTTTAAGAACTTATTAATATTCAGTAGTTACTAAGCGTTTTAAAAAGTAATAGTATTAACTTTAATTACTAAGTTAATTAGTTAAAGACCGCTATCCTTTTTTATTACTAAGAACTAAGGGTTTTAATACGTAGTATAGCTTTTTTTAATAATATTCTAAGTAATACGCTCTTAGATTACCTCGAAAGCTTTTAGTAATAAAGCTTTTAGGATCGGGATACCCTTTACTTACTAAGCCTTATAAAATATAATCTTAATTAATTATAGTAGCGTAACTATAGAGTTAAAATAGCCGTATTTAGAAAAGTTTTATACTAGCGCTTTTTTTTAATTAAGGAGTATTTACCTAAGGAGATCTTATTTACGAAATAAGAAATAGTCGTAATTTTTAAAAATAACTTAGAAGTAGTTATTTATTAATCTAGAGCCTAGTCCTATATCCGAGAACTTAAGTATAATAATATTTCTATAGGGGCCCGATTAGTCTTATAGCTTATTTTTAACCTCTTTAAGTTTTTTAAGTTTTTAATAAGGATTACTATTAGGTATCGATTTATTAGAGGGTATATTATTAACTAGCTAGACCTTTTAGTCCTTTTTTTTATATATTATATTAGTTTTTATAGTATAGGGAATCTTATAAAAGGCTTTTTTAGCTATTTCGTACTATTTTAATACCTTTTACTCTAGCTTCGTAATTCGTCGTTCGATATATAACTCTTTTTATTAAGAAGTAGGTATTTTTATTAAGAGATATAAATTATTTTAGTTAGCTAATCCGTTCGGTCTATCTCTAGTTTTACCCCGAGCGGCCGCTATTACTCTTCTAATTTATATAATTTAAAGCTAGATTATATAGAGCGCGACTATAGTTATAATCTAATTAACTTAGCCTTAGTCTAAAACTACCGTAATATGCTTATCTTTTTTTAACTTAGATTCTAAATAGGGGTTATTAGAACTAGTAGTATCCCTAGTTATATTATTAGTATTTAGTTTTCTAATTTAAAAACTTCTTTTATATACTACTTAAGCTAGGGTAAAATATCCTTTATATTTCGAAAACCGTTCGTTTTAATTATCCCTATAAGGATCCTTAGCCTCTTATTTTTAATATAAATTAGAGTAATAATTATTAACTTATTATATTTAAAAAATAGCTTAGTATTTTATATAAATAAAAGACTTAGTAATAACGGATTAGAGGTCTCTCGCTCGTCCTTAATAAAGAAATAAGTAGTTATTTTAAACTTATTAATTTATACGTTCGCAAAATAAAAGCTATTAAAAGTTGTTTAGTTAGTTAGATCGTACTTAAATATTTATATTTAAAGCTTTATTATTATATAAAAAATACTAGCTTTTTTAATATATTATCTTAAGAAAATATTAATTTATACCCTAGTATCTAGGATAATAATAATTATTAAACCCTTATTATCTTAATTTATACTAAATATTTAAACTTTTAACTAGAGGTAGGCGTTTAAAATTATAGAAGTTAAGAGCTTAGAAATCGGATTAGCGCTTTTAACTTTACTAATCTTAGCTATACGGCTCGGCTTTAGAAAGAGGTTCTAGTTATACTTATTAAAAAAATTTTTAATATTTTTTTATTATTACTTATTTTTTACTAGATTTACTAAGGACTTTAGAGCTTTTAATAAGATTTTATTAATATTAAAGTACCCTTAATTACGTATTAAAGTTATTATTATTATAGTATATTTTAATATAATTTTTTATAAAAGGTTTATAAAAAGTAAGATTAGGGCCTTAAGCTTTTTTTTTATTAACTTCCTTATTTTAGCCCTAAGGTTAAAGTTACGGGTCTAATTAGTAGTTATTATCTTCTAAGTTTTATAAAAAAGAGGCTCTTAGGTTCCTTAAGTACTAGTATTAGGGGTATTAATTAGGACTTTAATAAGCTAAGCCTTAGAAATAAATATAGAGGTTACGTTCTCTACTATTTTAAAAACTTTATTATTATTATTAATTTTTATAATTTCCTTTTTTTAATTAAAAAAGAAACCGTCTTCTTTTTAAGTTATAAAGGCTAGCTCGGTTTATTAATCTTATATATTTTCTTAGAGTATAATATAATTATTAAGGTATAGTTCTTAAGTAATCTCTTTTTATAAATAGTATAAACGTCTACTTAGCTATAATAGCCTAAGTTAGGTCGTACTACGTAAACATATTTAATTATACTCGTAGGATTAGCTAAGGGAAGTATAAATATAGTTTATTAAAATAGTCCGATTTAATAATTTAGAATCTACTTACCTAAAAACTTAATATCTTTCTTAGTTAATATATTTACTACGTAAAAAAAAAAGTAATATAATTAGCGATCGTACGTTTTTTTTTATTTTTAATTATAGTAAAGGGGATATTTCTTATAAGCTCTTAATTATTATACTTTTCGTAATACTAAGCTCCTTAAGCTAAAATAATAAAATAAGCGTCCTTATTAAGAGTATACTAATCGTAGTCTTTAATAATCCGGTAGTGTGGACTCTAGTAGTACTAATAGCGATCTCTAAGTCCTATAATTAGGGGCTAATTAGAGCGCGCAGTGCTTGGATTAAATATACGAGTAGGACTTTAAAAATAAATACTATTTTAATAGATTTTTAACTTACTTATTTTATTAGCTAGGTTAGAATTAGTAGTATTATTAATAGCTGCCTAGGTAACCTAGGCCCTTATTATTAGCTAGCGATATTATTAGTAGTTCGGATATTAGTACTAAGTATTTTTATATACTTATAAAATAGGGGATCGTAGCGAGGTTTTAGGTTAACTCTAATCGTTTATAAAGAGTAGGCTATATTCCTTTTTATATATAATTATATTAAGAAGTCCTACCTTAAACCTTACGTACTTTATTAATTTAATAAAGCTATTTAAAGTAACCCCGACTTTCTCTACTACTTCTTTTATAATATTAGTATAGAACCGCTTATATACGGCCTTAATTAGGCTCTTATTAATTATAATATAGAGGTCCTATTATTTAATAAGGGTAATTATATTATTAATCTTAGTAAATAGTACCTAAGTAGAGTTTAAGTTAGAAAACGAGATAAGTAGTTTTTTAATAACTTTTTTAATCTGCTTTCTTTTATTTAAAAAGCGGTTAGTATCCTATTTTCTGTACTTTTTTAAAAAGAAATCCTTAGCTTAGGCCTAGGGTAGTTTTTTAATTATATTTTTAATTAGAGTTTAATAATCTCCTTTTATAATATACGTAATAAGTTTACTCCTAAATCGGTCCGGGACCCTACTAATCTTATATTAGTCCTCGAACTTTTTTAAAAAGTTTACGATATTATTATTTTTAAAAACTATAATCCCCTCCTAACTAGGGAACGGTATTTTATAAAACCCTATATTTTTTATTAAATTAAGCTAAGAAATTATAAAGTCCTTAGTTTAAAGCGTAGTTATTTAGATCTAGGTAATAATAGTACTTAAAAAAGTATTAATTAAAATATCTATCCTAACCTAAGCCGTAACTAGCTTTTTCTAATTAAATTAATAAATAGATCCGTTACTAGGGATAGGCTTCTCGTTATTAAATAACTCCGTAGTCTATAGGTCTTAATAAATTATAAAAACTAGTTTAATAAACGGTTTATTTAAAGTAAAAGGGTTAGGTTTATATAATTAAATATCTTAAGGGTCGCTAATAGTAATAAAAATAACGTATTAGTTATTTATATTTATAGTCCGAGGTTATTAAAAGTATAGTTCGTTAATTTTATTTATAATTTTAACAGTTTTATATTAGTTTATTTATTTTAAATAGCGTTTAAAAAGAGAGGAGAGGAGCCGTCTTAATAACTAGAGCGTAGCCGTTATCCTAATTAATATAATTTAGGCTATTTTTTTTAGCCCTTATTAAGTATATAACTAGAGTTTTAATCGGACTTCGTATTAGGCCTATAATAATACTAATTAAAATTATTAATAAGTCTAGTTAAAAACTAGTTTCTCAAGCGCCCTTAGTCTAATATATCTATATTTTTAAATAAGTTTATTATTAAATCTCCGGGCTATATTAATTAATAAGGAATAGTTTAGTTAAATAATTAGTTATACTTATTAAAGTATTTTATTAGTTCTAATTCTAACTCGTCGTTTATTTTATTATATTATTATAGCGTCCGTATTTAGGCCCGATCTAGTCTTAAGTATTTACGTATTTTTCTACCTATCTATTTTACTTACTTATTAAGGTTTATTATATTCCCCTCTCGTTAAATAAAAAGCCCTTTTTTATACGTCTTTGTTTTTATATTTTAATTATTTAGTTTTTCTTTTAATTAGAGTCCTACCGCTCGTATTTATTTAATTATTACGCCGCTTTCTTTTACTTATTTATTTAAATTATTTCTAATCGAGTTAGGCTTTTTTTTACTTATTTTCTTGTTTAAAAAGGAAAGGGATTTTTAAAAGGGGAGACTATTAAAAAAGTATAGGGTATAAAGGACTTTCGTAGTATAGTACTTAAAAAGAATTACTAATATTTATAAAAATAATATAAAATACTTTTTTTAATTAAGTTAATACGGTCTTAATTAACGGAGTTACGATCGAGGAAAGAGGGTAGTATTAAATAGATTAGAAAAGTAAAATTCCTAATCGTTTTATATTATTATATTTAAAAATAAATTATTAAAAAGGCTCTAGTTCGATCTTAAAAAAAATATATATAATTTAAATAAAAATCCGCGCTCCTAAGCTCCTCTCCCTAATTAGGGGCCCTTTTCCTTATATCTTCCTCTAATCGGCTCTCTTATAGGTCCCTATACTTAATCTACTTTAGAAAAAAGAAATACTAGGACTAATCGCCCTACCCTATTTTAGTAGTATAAAAAGGACCCCTCTAGTTACTCTTAGAATTATTTAGTACTATCTTTCTCCTCCGGTATTAAGAGAAGTACTATTTTTTTTTAAGCGTTAAGAGAATAGAATTCGACCTTATTAAATTCGCCTTTTTAGCTACCTCCGTATCCGTTATCTAAGGGACCTTCCTTTACTACTTATATATAAAAGCCTATTTATTAAGAGCTTTTATTATTTTTTATTTATTTAGCCTCGTATATCCTCTAGAGGCTAACGGGGCGAAAAAAGAGTAGTTAATATCGTCAATTTCGTTATAATTTAATTCGTTAATATAGGGTATAAGATCTTTTTTATTTTCCGAATTTCCTATAGGGTGCGGATACTTTAAGTTACTAATTTAGTTACTTTTACTAAGTTCTATACCCCCGGATCTGCCCTTATATATAATAAAGAATTAGTTAAACTAATAAGGGCTAGTTTTTCTATTTACTACTCTTAATTTTCTATATTATTTATATAATTTAGCACGCTCTTCCTCGGAGTAGTTACTTAATTAATATCTATCTTTTTTATAAATAAAATACTACTTTTTCCGTTACCCTATCCATAAGTTAAATCTTTACTTATTTAACGAATCTAGGCCTTTTTACTAGCGATTACCGTACTTAGCTTCTTTTCTTTTTTTATTATATATTTAATTAACTTAATATTATTAATAAGGGCCGTTACACGTTTAGAAATAGGTTTAGCGCAGCATTCTCGCCTTAATATTAAAGCTAGATCTTAGCCTTAAATAAAGCGTCTCGTAGTTTTTAAGTACTTAATATAGGGTTATTTTTATTTTTAATATATATTAAACTACGGTATAAAAATATCCGACTTTTTACTCGTTAGTCCCCTAATTTAGCTAGGTTTTTACTAGCTTATTAATTCGATTAATAAGCTCTTTAAGGATTTCTACTCGTAGTTTACCCTCTATTATCCTAGCTATAAATACGAAAAAAATCGCTTATAGCTCAGATAAGAGCTCTAAATTCCTATTATAAGTCTTAAAGCGGCTTCGGATTACGTTAATAATACTAAGAAAGTCGTTTTAACCGAGGTTACGTACCGTTTTATAGTAGTAATTAGAGGCCTTATTTATAAGTATAATATTAATTACTAAATAGTACTAGTGTTCCCTAATCCCGACTTTTTTATAGTAATTATAAAATTCTATTAGGGGTTTTTTATAAGACCTCGTACTTCCCCCTAGAGTATAATTTCTTTTTTAAAAAGATCTTTTTAAGGTCTATAAATTACCTCGTATTTACTACTATATTTTTAGTATCTATATGCGATCCCTGCGTTATTACGTATTATTAGTAACTTTAGGTTGTTTATTTTTTTTCTTATTAGCTAATTAGCGCTAGATTTTATATTAATAGTAGCGACGAGCTATAGATCGAAATAAGCAGAATTATCAATTATCGTATTTCTAGTACTATATTTTACCTCTATATATCCTTTTATAATAATAGATTTCCGTTAGTAATTATAAAAAGGAAATCTAGGTCGTTTACCCTTTTTTTAAATTTATTAAAATAATTATACGCTCTATTAACTTATACTTAGTTCTATAGTATAAATTCCTCCTTTATAATCGTTATTACTAGGATTTTATATAGTTTTTATAATTATAATTGCGCTAATAATACCCCTTATTTATAAAAGAACTTATTAACTACTTTTATAATTCTTAAGCTTATGCTTATAAACTACTCGTCTAGCTAGTAACTAAGGTTATTTACGATCTTATAGAATAAGGGTTACTTCTATAGCCTCTTTTTCTTATAAACCTTAGTTAAATAGATTAATACTACGTTAATTTACTTATTATTAGGTTAATTTACGATTTTATATATTTATATCCCCTAGTAATCCGGGTTAATATTTACCTATTTATAAGGGATTAGGATTCTATTTAGGATCGGGTTTTTCCTTCTTCTTCCTTACCCTAACTCGCTAAGGGTCGTACTCTAGCTTATACTCGTATTAGTAATTATTAGCGTATTTAATCTTAATAAGAATATATTTAATTTACGCACTAGCTATAATAAACCCGTGCTTTTATTACTTAACGAATTTATTAAGGTCTAAGCGATTCTCGCTTTTTCTTATTATCTCGCTATTATTTTTATTTTTATTATCTTTAATAATTACTCTTACTTTTTTAAATCGCTAGCTATTATACTTATTAAGATCCTCCTTTTTATTTAGTATAAAAGGGTAGGTTTTAGTAGTTCCTTTTTTAATAATAATAATAAACCTTTATATTATTATAAGAAAATAAAGTAATTAGTCTCTAGATCTTTACTAATTATCGATTTCTATTATCCCGTATACTTCTAATCTCCTAAGCCTCGTACTTTACGTAATCTCTAAATTACTTCCTTTTTTAACCTACCTCCTCTAGGGTAGTATTCTATAAAAATAGTTAAAAATAAACGCCGGGCGGCTTATAAAAGAGCTAAATAAGTTATTAAGTATAGTTAGCGAAGTTAAGCCCTCTTTTTTATAAAATCGCGGACTTTAAGGACTTATTAAAAATACTACCCGTTACTCGTACTAAGTAAAAATAAATACCTTAGGGATCTTTTCCCTTACGGCTTCTTAGTAGCCTATTTTATATCTCTTTAAGAGGTCTTTTTTATAACTTAATTACGGTTAAGTAATTATCGCTTACTAACGATCCTTTTTATTTTTTAGTTAATTTTTTAAAACTAATAATCTTGTACTAGGAGCTAGTAATATAAAAAAAGCTCCCTAGTAGCCCTCTAAGGGATTCTTTTTTTTTTTCCTTTAGAGCCGTGTCTTTTTAGCCTTTTTTTATACTTAATTATTACTTTAATAGGGGGCCGCAAGGCTTTTTTAAACTAATTACTTTTTTAACTAGGTTAATTTTTAATACTTATAATACTTATAGTTCGAGGCTATTAGGACCTCTAAATCCCCTCCTCTCTCGTTATACTATCCCCTATACTATATTCCTAAGTAATACCCGGGGGGTAGTTAAGGGGGCTACGAGGAGATCGTTTAGATCGCGGGCTTCGAGGTTATATTTATAAAATTCTTATTATAATAAAACTTTTTATATACTATAAATCTCTTAGTTTTATAATTCCTATACGGGTTTTTACTATACTTACTAAGAATATTTATTATGCTTAGGGTTTCTTTTTCTCGCTCGCACAGTACTCTTTTATACTATACTATTGAGCTCGTTCGTTATGCTAATTAATTAAATAAGTAGTCGTTATATAAGTATTTTCTTTTACTAATTTAACTAGTTAGTCCCTAATCGTAGGCCGGCTACGTAGAGGTTATTTTAGTAAAAAGGCTACTTAAAGCGGCAGTAAAATAGTAGTTATTTAAGTAGTTTTATTAATTAGCGTATTTTAATATAATAAACGTCGACCTCTCGTAAATAGTAAAAGGCTACGGTTACTTAATTCCGTATAGCATTCGAGGATCGCCCCTTCTTTATCTACTTCTATAAGGTTAATTAGTATAAATCTCCTATCTCGTATAATATTAAGAAGTCGTTTTTTTTACGTAGCGAGATACCTTACCGATCTATAATAATAGAATTTAATTACTAATTAGTATTAGTATTTTTATTATAAGGTAATTAGTTCGAACTAAGGGTTAATAAAGAGATTAATTTAATTATATAAATTTTTACGTAGGTGTAAAAAGGGGGTTCTAACCGTAGGTTGGGCTGGCTACGATAATCGTAAATAGGGCCCCTAATTGGCCCCTGCGTAGTTAGCCGTATACCGCGGTCAAATTAGACTTTTAATCCGATAAATTAAGTCCTGTACAAACGCGAGCTATGGCGGCTAGTCCGGAATTCTAGTTATAGGTAATAACGATAAGTTTAATTAACTCGACCGCGTTTATTTCGTAGTTTAGTAATTAACCGAGGCAAATTCCTTAAGATACGATCTAATAATTATATATAAGTAAGCTACGATTTTTTTAGTATAATAGGACTATTTTTTTAATAGTTAGAGACGCGACCAAAGCTAACTAGAATTGTTAAAAAGTATAAGTCTTTTTTAATAGAGTAATACGAACCCTCTAAGATATAAGAGCTACTAATAAATAATTAATAGTACTTTGTCTAGAGCATAGCTCCGGTCTAAAAGTATCAAAAAGCTTATTACGTTACCCTATAATACTTAGTTATAATCAATAAAGGACCGAGGGCAAGCCTAACTATACGAGACGATTTACTTAGGTACTACGTACTAAATACTAACTTTAGAATTGTTATCCCTTTTAAAAGTCAGAGCCGAAATTATAATAATAATATAGAATTATTAAAGAAAATAGAGTAAATTATTTAGTAAGTTCTCTAAATACCCCTCGTACTAGAGGCTTTTATTTAAACGCGTTATGTCGGACCCCGACTACTAAACTTTTCTTTATTTTAGTAATAATTTTAAAAAGAAGTCTAACTTCGAACGATATTAGTTAGTATCGTTAGACCGAAGCCGACTATAATTAAATAATAATTTCTAATATTAAAGTAACGAAACTCGTCTATATACCTTCTCTAACTAATAAGCGTAGCTTAGACCTAGAAGACTTATGCGAGTATAAATACTTAAATAGAGAAATAGTAGAGATAAGGCGAAGAGTAGGTATTATAATAGTTACTATTATATTAAGATATTTAGATCTTGAACTCTAGGGTGCGCGGTCGAGTTTTTTATTAAACTTATTTACCTAGTACTATCGTATATTATTTCGTAATCCGGCCTCTAGGGACCGAAGTCTTACTTAGGTATACTATATAGAATTATAGAAATATTACGAAAGACTATATATACTAATAAACTATTAGAATAGTATATATCTATAGAATTACGGACATTTACCTATGTTAAGTTATGTTCGTTTAACCCCGGTACTTTATACTTATCTCTCTGTAACTCTATTTCTTTTTACTTAACTACGAGCGTTACGAAATATACGAGACTGTTGTTACCCTAAGTAAGAGTACTTATACGCTTTTCCTATGTGTTAGTTTAAAAACTAGTAGAATGGGCTACTATAAGTCTAGGAAGTTAACGTTAGTATTACTAGGGGTTAATTAGTTAGAGCTAACTACTAACGCTTAATACGATTTCCTTATAGTCCTATTATAAATATAGCCTCGAGTTTATAACTAAGACTAATTAAGGTTAACTTACTAGCTACTATTGTAGTAGTATGCTTACTTATTTACCCCTTAATAGTAGCTAATCGATCTGCTTTTTACGTCTATACGTAGTTACGCGTATTCCCTCTTTTTATTTTAAAAAAGCTAACGATTCGAACCAAGGTCCCTAGGACTATATAAGTAGTAATATTAGTAAAAAATAAGCGAAATTAAGTAAAGACTTAGGGGAAGAATTACTTAGTTTAGTTAAGTTCTTAACGTAGGGCTTAATAGGGCTAGTACTAGCTATCCTCTAACCGACCTAAATACTGTTATTTAAAGGGGCTCCTAGAGTACCTAAGGCTAAAAATAGGACGAGTATTAATTAAATACTAAAATGCTCAGAAGTCGTTAATAGACCGTCGACGCTACGTAAAAAAGATTAGAAACCGATAAGTAGTCGATACGGCACTAGGGACAACCTATTAGTTTAGTATTATAATATTTTAAAATAATAAATAGAGGGATAGCTAATAGATTTCTAGTCTTATAAGAGCTTTTATTATTTTATAATTTCTATAACTTAAAAGATAACTCTAAGTAAAGCGAATAGTTTTGTTATAGCCGTTACTGGTAACTAGGTTCCGTTAGTAAATACGCCTTTACTTAATATTTTAACTACGGCGCTTAAAGCGCGGCTACGTATTATATTAGCTAAGCGTAAGTACCTACTAAAGATAGCTTTAATAGTTTAAAATAAGAGAAAATGTTACTAATTAATTAATATAATTAATATAGATAGAGATAATACCGATATACTAAGTCGCTAGTATATCGTAATCGAAACCTTATATCCTTTTTTTTAACGCCGTCCGCTATATACTATAGGAGTATAAGGCTTTAAAGCTAGTAGCCGATCTTAAAGTAGTTACTAATACTTCGTAAGATTAGTTCTTTAGCGACTTACGTAGTAAGTATTAGAATATCGAGGCTATTTTTAGAACGTCTTCTAGTAAAGCTATAAATTATTTATTATATTACCCTTCGAATTACTAATATTTAATAAGTTATTAAAAAGTTTAACAAAGAGTTCGTGAACTAATTACCTATGTTTTTGAAGTATATTTACTATATTAGCGCTAGATACGATTAGATCGACGTCGATACTTATATATAACGGAATATTATTATTATTTATACGCTAAACTTAGTTACGTTAGTTATTATTAATCTAATTATTTTTTTTTTCTCGGAGCTATCCGCTAGTTATATCCCTCTGTTCTTAGTCTAAAGAATGGTAATTTTAAAAAAGGCTTTAACTTTAGCTATAATCCTTAAGGTAAGATATTAAGAATTCTCGGGATAGGCCGTATTAGTCGTATAGTTAAGCGCCGGGCCGAGCCTTTTAGGCTTAAGATAATCTATTATAACTAGAAGCTATTATTAGATAATCTTACTATAGGCTGTTAATATATTTTTTTTAATAAACTTCTTAGTACTAGCGATATTATTTCTATTTACGTTCCGCTATTAGCTAGTACTACGTATTTAATCGGAGCCGTAGAGATTGCTAAGATAAAGCTAAGTATAGTTTTAATTAATACTATCCGTAGTATTATTATTAATAAGGTAGCTATAGCCGTAGCCTTAAACGAGGGCTATATTATAGCGGTTAGGCTAGATATTTATAAAAAAGAGCTACTACTTAACGAGCGACTAGTTAAGAACGAAAAAGTATTACTTATACCTTACTTAAGAACCTATACCGTTAAGATACTTAGTTAGATAGATTTACTAGTTATAAAAAACGTATACTATAGCGTTTTAAAAGAGAGGTTATTAACGGTCGTTCCTAAGTAGACTAAGGCTTAGGAATAGTCCGCTTAGGAAAAATATAGTTATAAATTTATAAGGTACGTCGATAGGCTCCACGGTCTTATAATATAAAAAAGAGAAAAGATAAAATTTCTAACTATGTTCGATAATTTATAATTCCCGTATTAGCCGTATTTAGTTATAAGAGAGATTAGCGTGGGGTAATCGATAGGTACTTATATATTTTTTTTTAAATTCGACTTTTTTACGGAGCTTTCTTTGTCCGTAGTTTAAATATTATACGTATCTAGCTATTTCCTCCGTTTTTTAAGCTTTTTATTAGCGTCTCTTTATAGCTAATTAAGCCCGATCTTAGTAAGAAGTAAAGTATATTATTAATACCTATAGCAGGCTAAGGAACTAAGAAAATAATTCGGAGTTGTGGGGCTTATTTAGCTTATAGAGCGCGAAAACATAAGGTAGGTTAAAAAGACTTACTTATTACTTATAACTAGTAAAGGTTAACTAACTCTTTAGGTAACTAATAGTATAATAAAAAGAAGTGCGCTCGTTCCCGTCTAGTTAATATTTTATAATAATAGGAAAACTTATTGCTATAGGCCAAAACGTACACAATGCGGTATTAATAATGTGTTATGTTAGTAGCTTAAATAGAGAAAACGGTTAGTCTTAACTTTTAGTCGTTAAGCTAAGTCTCTTTTTTAGTCTTTTTTTTAAATTTCTATTTAATACGATTAATACTTAAGGCTTATATAGTGGGCCCCCGAAGCACTATATTATAATTATAGAAAAGCATTTAATAGAAACCGAATAAGTTTTTTACATACTATTAGTTTAAGTATTAGGGGATTAACTAGAAAGAGTATTTCGTAATATTCTAAAAGCCGGCCTCCGATCGACTAGAGGTATATTATCGGCTTATAATAGAATATTAATTAAAGTAGTTAAAAGAGAAAAGTTTGGCCTTATGTACTAGGGTTCTTATCCTATTGACTTAATAAAAGCTATTTAGCGTTAATAAATAGATCGAACTTCGAAAGAACTAAGCGAGATATCTAATCGAGATTTTTATATATCCGAAGTTACTATTACGAACAATACGCTAACTAATAATATACTAAGTAGCAATAAGAGTTACGGGGATAATAATATCGAGGAGTCCGAGGGTATAACGCGCGTAAAAAGTATAAAAGAAGATAGAGAAACTCTTATAATAGACCTAGATATATTAAGCACCTTAGGGATATACGATACGGGCAGAGGAACTATTAGGTTACTTATAGTAGGAATAACGGGTTCTAGAGCTAACCTCGATACGAGAACGAGTAAAAAGAAGCGGTAGATACGCCCGCTAGTTTTAGAAAGTTACGAAAGCGTATTCCTTTAGTAATTATATTTCCTAGGCTATATCGTATTAAGGCTACTTTATATATAGCTATAAGTAAGGTATATAGCGATAAGAATACTTTTAGTAAGTCCGTAATACTATTATTATCTAGGTGTAGCTAGCTACGACCTCTTTTTAAAAAGATATATATAGATTATTAAAGTTATTTATATTACGGCCTTAGAATCTTAAGAGCTTTTTGTTCTTTATAGTATTATTATAGCTAACTAAGTACGAGGTCCTTCTTAGGGGTAAATAAATCGTATTTAGCTTCTCTAAGTAAATATCTTTAGTAAATAGCCGGGGTAACCTAACTCCGCCGTACCCTACCCCTTAAGGCGTTATACATTAGCGCGTCTTTAACAATATTTATATATTCTAAGGGCGGATAAGAGTAAGTAGTATTAATAGAGCGTGACTCGGCTTCTTATTAGCTTAGTAATAGGTTTCTTAATATGCTACTAGAGATCGGAAGTCTTAGAGCTCTTATTAATAGGGAAAGCTAGTTTGTTAGTAGTTCTTTAGGTATTTTTTTTATTAATACTATTCGAAAGGCCTTTTTAATAGCCGAAGGTATCGAGGTAGATAATAGACGTTATACTACTAGAGCCGATACTTACGATAATCTATTTTCTAAAGATTATATCGTGGGTAATATTAATTAAAATAACCCGGAATTTTTAGGGGAGAGGTTAGGTTATAATAGCGCTAGTCGAGCGAACTATAAGTCGGATATTAAGAGCTTACTAATACTATTAGGGATAGATATTATAACTAATATGAGCTTATTACTTAACTATACGATTACTTAGGACCTCTTTTTTATATACTTCCGAATATAGCATCCTTTAATTCCCTTTTTATAAGGGCTAGAGTGTTTAGTAAATTTAGAAAATCTCTACGTACCTAACTTTAACTAGCGTAGTTTAAGATCGCTCTACTAATTTATTATCTTTAAGTATATTTTAAATGTTACTAAGCTTAATATAGATAGGCCGCTCGACCTGGGGTTAGTAGCTATACGTTTACTTTTAAACCTCTTACTAATACTTAGTATATTAGCCCTTCGTTATGACACAATTTCTATCTAAGTATTACTAATATCTTAAGTTTATTTTGTTTCTACTATAGCGCTACGCTATACGTCGTCTATTAGTAGCTTACTATCTAAGTTAATTTTTTAATTTAGTATATATAGATACCCGGTACGATATAACTATCTGTTTTTAAATGAGCGCTTAATACGTAAGCGTACCTTTTAGAGCTTTTATATTCTTAACCGTTTTATTAGCTAGTTACTAGGGTACCCGAATAGTATTTAGGACTTAGATATCGACGTATACCCGCTAGGCTAGCGAGACCTCTATAAACTAGTTATAAAGTTAGATTTTTATAGCTAAGTAGAGAACACCTTCTTATACCTACTTATAAACTACCCCGTATAGTTAGTATTATCTCTAGTAGTTTAAAATAAGATTACGGAGACCTTACTTAAAGTAGATAAGGAACCTAGTAAATATAAGAGAGCTAGTACCGACCCTCCGCTATCTAGTATATTACCTAAGGCTACTACGATTCTCCGCTACTATTAAGAGATATAAGCTATTTTAAAACATTATATTCGGTACTTATAGCTAGTAAGAAGAGTTCTAAAAGTCTTTTATAAGTCTATTTATATTAGAAAAATAGATAATTAAATAATTTTGTTCCTAAAAGCGGATGTAACGGCCTATAGTAACGATTTTATAGAGCCGCGCTTTACCCTAGCCTTATAAAACATACTATAGCTAACTCCGGACCCCACCGTCTTTCCTTTTATTAGTTACTATTATACTATACTTTTACTTAATCGTCCCTCCCTTTTACTTAACTTAAGACGTACAGAGTTCCGTAACGTATTATAGACTTATATAAATACTACTTACGCAATACTCCGTATTATTAAGTAGTATTTAGAATTAGGAGGTCCTTTATTTTAGCCTAGATATATATTAGCTATATAGATAAGTAGTTTAGTACTAGCTCTAGTAGCGCGACTTAAAGTTTATAATATTAAAAAAGTAATATCGTGCGTATTATTAAAGTTACTAGCTAGAGTGTTTTACTAATTTGCTAATAGAAAAGTAGAGGAATCGAATCTTCGCTATAACTGTTAGATAAGTTAATAAAACGATAGGTAATAGCTAGATACTATAGAGAAGTCCTATCTATCCTACTTTAGGGTATTATATAGGGACCTAAAATACATAAGAGAGTCCGAAAAGATACTACTAAGGGCTTAGATTATAAGGATAGTTAAGATACTATATAAAAGTCTATTAAACAAAGCAAGAGGAGGATAAGAGGTACTAATACGTCTAAGCGATAAGATTAGCCTATAAATCTTAGTACAATGTCTCCGCGACGGTAACTACTAATATTAAATACTAACTATAATACTTAAAGCCCGAATCTAGCCTAATGGCTAAGAAATAGTAATTCCTTTTTAAAGGTTTATAAAAGCTAAAGATAGAATTATTTTAACTTCAAAATATCCGACTTTAACCTAAATAGGCCCCGGCTAAACTAATATTAGACTCGTCTAACTAATACTAACTAGCTTTTCTTACTAGCTAACTTTAATTTTTAAAATAATACCTTATCTATAAGTTCCTATTTTACTCCTATACTCATAATATTTCTAAATCGTAATAGAAATCTATCTAATTAGGTTATAAATAGATAGTTTAGAGTTATTAATAACTTTTTTGATATGTTCGATAGAGCTCTATAAGGTTTACTACTAGACATTATGAACGATGTAAGTATAGAAGTATAATATTTATACTAAGAGTAAAAGCTTTGTTATTTAGCGCTTATAAAGCCTTTTAGTTAGACTTTGAATCTAATTAAGGGCGCGGTAACTTACTAATTCTTTAAAGTTTAAAAGGTAACGTAGTTAAGCTATATTATTACTCAATCTTAACTAAGAGAAGACTAATCTAAGTAGGTAATAAGAATTATATTAGAACTAATATTGTTATTAACTATTTACCTTAGTAATAGCTAGTCCCTTTACGCCTATAACTAAATAAAAACCTCTCCCTTTTTAATATTTCCTCCGAGTTTATTAACGGCTACTTTTAAAAGACCCTTTTTATAATTAGATAAAGATCTAATAGGATGCGTGGTCTTAGTACTACTAGGCCCGAAGCTCATAAGGATAGTAAAATAGCTTACTCCGAGCTCGTAGGTAATAACCTCACCTCTTTATAACCTAGGGAGGTAGATATAGGTAGGCTCTACGATATTACTCTAACCTTAAAAAGCCTTAATAATAGCTTAAGTAAAGCTAAGAGGGTATTATAATAAGTAACTATTTATAAACTAAATAAATATATTTCTTAAAAAGACTAGACTTATTAAAAACTAACGTACGCTATATATATTATTATAGACCTAGCACCGGCCTTAGCTTTAATAATTTCGTCCCCGCCGAATTAGACTTATATAAATACTATATTAGCTTGCGCGTTTACTATCTTTATAATAAATAAACTTACTATTTATAATTACCTTAATCTGCTCTTAGCTAAGCTATACTAAGGGCTAGGATTAGCTAATTAATAGTAAGATTATTAGTCCGGAATGCCCGCTAATAATAAGTACCTTGAGATCCTGTGGGCTAATATTACTAAGGATATTAATAATAAACTTAGATCTGCGTATAATATTTAGTATCGTAACGCTAAATAAGCGCTTAGGGTCGAAAACTCCGTGCTTTTTTGATATTTCGGCGGTAATAGGGATAGTGCTATTAACTAGATTAGTGATAATTATAACTAATACCTTCGGGGAGAATTAGGCAATATTAGTAGTTAAGTCTATAATAATACTAGCGTTAGTTTTAAATAAGTCTAAAAGTGTATAAGCCTAAAGATTTAGGTTGTGCTAGAGCTAAAGGCCTAACTATTACGAGTTATGCCCGGCTTGCGAGTAATACTAATAGAGATTAGTACGACTTCTGCCCCGCTAAGAGCTTTTTAAAGACTATTATTCTCGGGGAGATAGCCCTTAATAACTAAAGGAGTATTAATGTAGTTAAGATCCGTAGCTACGCCCATAGTATAAATAATATCATAAAGTCTAAGATCTATTATAAGAAGTAACTATAATAAAGTATTTTAGTTACCTTACGCTAGATACTTACTATATAAATAAGGCTTTTAGAGTTATACCGATTTGAGTAGGAGACTTAAGGGTTATCTAATCTGCCCCGAGGTACCTAAAATAGCGACTTTAACTATATTAAAAAAAGGAAAGGAGGTTTTTACGTCTGAGAACGTTGAAATTGTACGATTTCGGGTGGTAAGATGTTTTAATAGCGCTTAGGGAGATAATCGAAATAACTTAAGGTAATAGGAGTATATAAGTTAGATATTACTAAACTAAATGTAGTAGTATACGTGTAGTACGTAAGAAATATAGCGTTAACTTTTTAAAAAATTACCTAGATACTATATACCGATATACTCTCGATAATTTATATAATAGCTTTATAGATAAAGTACCCCAGTAGAAGAAGGGTATCGGCTTTTAAATACTACGGCTTATTATTTAAGTAAAAGTATTATTAGTCTTTGCCCTATTACTAATACGACTCCTCCGACTTTAAGAACACTCTGAACTCTTACTAAAGGTCTTATATAAATTTATTTATATAAGTTAATAGTTTAAATTACTATTATTTTAGTCTTATTATATCGGTTTAACTAGTCGGATTACTACTTACTACTATAATATCTCCTTAATCCTTTAAGATTATAATTATCTCTAGCGACGGTATTAGCGTCGAGGTTATACTATAGGGTATTAAGAGTCTCGAAGCTATTACTAAAATCTTTGAACTTATACTAGAGTTTAAGTAGTTCGACTTTACTAGCTACGTATATTACTATAAGTATAGGTAGATAATACTTTTGGACTAGAAAGAGAAGCTTTTTAAGTTTAATACTATTTATTTTAGTACTATAGGTATGCTAGACTAAGTTCCCGACGATGTCTCTTTTTGGGGTAGCTTGTTTAAGTTCCGCTACGAGTTTAATTAATATATTAACTTGCGTCCTTATTATTTAATACCCGGTATTACTTCTCTCTTAGTTAATTAGAAGCTAGGTAATATTAACTTTTGGATTATTTATAAGAATACGGAGGGCGAGTATAGTAGTATTAGTAGTAAAATATTTAAAAGAACCGACCGGGAGATTGTTATTTAAGAGACTGTTATAACTAGAGTTAGTATTAATAGGGTTCTTTGTTATGCGTTTAACCTCGCTTAAAGCTGTCCTCGTAAGTATTTTATAAGTATTACTAAGAGTAATAGTATTAGTATATCTATACCTTATTAGGACTCTCGTGTAGTAGAGGTAGCGAAGAACTATGAAGATATTTAGGTTAATAAGTACTATATTAATATTCTTACTACTTACTTTATATAATGCCTAGATATTTTTAACGTTATTATTAGAAGTAATTTATTTAGCGATATTCTATCGGACTTAGGACCTGCTTATATAGGTACTATTACTATTACTCTTTTAGTAAATATTAACCTAAATAGTAAGTTTCCTAGCTTATTCGAGCTAGTATATAATAATATACCTAATATCGCTAATAAAGGCATTACTAATCCTATTAGTATAATCTAAGCTAGCTAAATACTACTCTAATACTTTAGCTTTACGGACGCTATAAATTTAGTACTAAAGGCTATTAAGAACGTATTAGGACGCGCAAAAGCCGCGGTTTTAACCCTAAATATAAAGGGCTTAGGTAATACGACGGCGTTTAGAATAGCTATTAAGGCGGAAATTGTGGTACTAGGGGAGAGGAAGTAAGTAGAGCATACTTGTTTTATTATGCCGTAGGACCGAAAATATATATAGATAGTTAAAGTCTAAAAAAGACGTAGATTAAAAGAAAGTAATTAGAAAATGTCCTACTCGGACCGCTAGGTTAATATTAATTAATAATAAAAATAATTAATTACTATTGTAATAACTTTAACTATCCATAGCCTTATTATACGTTAAATAACCTTAGTTATATAATTACTAAGGCCTACTTTATTTATACCCTTTACATTAAAGCGTACTTCGTACTTATTTCTTATTTTTAATAAATAACTATTTTTTTATTTATATTAATACTTTTATTATAACTATATAATAATTATAAACTTAGTTTTAATTTAAACTTTTATATATTTTTATCGAAAAGTTACTTCTTAAGGACTATAGTTTACTATGTCCTTTTTATAATATTATTAATTTTTATTGCGTTCGTTAATTTTAATTTTAAATAAAGTAATATATTTTAAAAAGATTATTAATATTTTTAAATAAAAGCTTAATTATTAATAGAATTATTTAAAATAGTACTTTACTCTTTTTACTAAGGCCTAATTAAAAGACGTTTAGGACTTTTTAAACTTAAATAACCTTATTGCTTTATTGAATTCATTATTTTTTACTAAATTTATCCTTTTAATTAAGTAATATTAGAATAGGGTAGGGCGATTAGTCCTAGTTTTTCTTTCCTCTAAAGATAATTAAGTATAAGGACTTATAAAAGAGCCGATTAGAGAAAGATATAAGGAGAAGGGCCTCTGATTAAGGAGAGGAGCTTAGTAGCGCGGACCTTTATTTTAATTATATATATACCTTTTTAAGATCGAACTAGAGCCTTTTTAATAATTTACTTTTGAATATAATAATATAAAACGATTAAAAAGTTTACCCTTCTAATCTAGTTAATATTACCCCCCTTCCTCGATCGTAATACTATTAATTAAGGTCGTATTAACCTAATCGAAAGAGGTATTTTATATTATTTTTATAAATATTAGTAGTTCTTCCTAAGTACTATATTACGAAAGTCCTTTATACCCTATACCTTTTTAATAGTCTCCCTTTCTAGAAATCCCTTTTTTTTTTAAATAAGAGAATAAGCGAAAGAGAGCCCGACTCGATTAGAGATAATTTAAATAAATAAGTAAAAGAAAGCGGCGTAACGATTAAGATAAATACGAGCAGTAGGACTTTAATTAAAGGAAAGACTAAATAATTAAAATACGAAAACGAAAACGTATAAAAAAGGGCTTCTTATTTAATAAGAGGGGGATACGATAGACCCCGATAAGCGAGTAAGATAAATAAATAGAGAAATACGTAAATACTTAGGACCAGATCGGGCTTAAATACGGATACTACGATAGTATAATAAGACAAACAACGAGTTAGGATTAGAACTAATAAAATACTTTAATAAATATAGCTAGTTATTTAACTAGACTATTCTTTATTAATTAATATAGCCCGGAGATTCGATAATAGACCTATTTAGAGGTGCGGATACGTCGGACTAAGGGCGCTTAGGAAACTAGCTTTTAATTAGACCTATTAATAATTTCGATTAGTATTACCGTGGGCCTAATACGAAGTTTAATTAAAACTCTAGTTATACGTTTAGTAAGGGCTAAGAAGGACGGCCTAGATTACGCTAATTAGAATAACGGCTACGCTCTAATTATTAAGACGGCTCCTTTCCTCTCTTTTTAAACTCTATTTAAAATAAATAGATTAATATAAGATTATTAAGATTATAAATAAAATCGACGAACTATATTTTAAATAACCTTAGACTATAAATATAAATAACTAATACGTTACTTTTATTATTATTAGCAACCCTCTAGATATTTAATTACGCGAACCTAACTTTTTTGCCTCAAATAGACCGTTTATCGGACTAGCTTTTACGGTCTATTAAGACCCGTAGATTGCGGAGTTATTTAATAACAATAAGCCTACCCCTAGTAATAAATCTACTTACTAATTTAACTAAAAGAGGCTAGTTACGGCTTAGGTCGGGATAGATATTTTAATTAATACCTTTTTAAGCGCTATTACTACCTAGATCTAAATAACTGCGCCTTAGACTAAGGACCTTACGATTCCTTAGCTTAATTTAATAAAAAATATAAGGTTTTATAAAATACTATTTTTTAGTTAGGAGGGGACTATAGTCTTTAAAAGCGATAATATCGTAGACTTTTTAAAAAAGTTCGAGGATTAGTACAAGATTAAGAGGGTCCTAGACCGATTTAGGGGTAAACTTATTACGTATATTATAAAAAAAGACTATTAGACTCTAGTTAAGGATACGATCGGAGGACTACTCTAGGCCTAAGCTAAGGATTTTTTTTTAAAAGAGTATAGAAAATAGGATACTAACCGCTTCTTAAACAAAGAAGAGTAGATCGAAAGAGTTACTAAAGGACTACTTATTTTATTTTCTAACTTAAACTCTACTTAAGTACTATTTATTAAGATTAATAATATAATTACCCTTGCTAAATAATAAGACTTTTATATTATAATTAATAAGAGCCTAATTAAGGCTATATATAAGCAGTTCTATACTAATATTATAAAAGAAATAGTAAAGGAAGTCGGGGTTACTTTAAATAGCTTTATTAGATCGATAAAGTACGCGAGGTTCAAAGTAGGACTTCTTAATGCGATTGCGTATAAAAAGGAATATAGCTTACTTTTTATAAATAATTAGAGTTAACCCGAAACCTTACTACGATCCCCTACTTTATAAGTGCGTAAAAATACTTAATACTAGTATCCGAACTACTAGTAATATTGCTAGCTAACGATAAGAGCCTAGGTTACCTAGGCGGTTATTAATAATACTATTAATTCTAACTTAGTTAATAAAATAAGTAAGCTAAAGATCTATTAAAATAGTATTTACTCTCGAGGTCCTACCCGTATATTTAATATAAGCGCTACGTATCCTAATCGGCCTCCGATTATAGGACCTAGAGACCGCTACTAGTATTACTAGAGTCTATACTACCGGATTATTAGGGATTGCGATTAGTACACTCTTAATAAAGACACTTATCTTATTATTTTAGCTTAGGGAGCTTAGTACTACGGAAAGCGCAACGGTTAGGAGCCTATAAGAAATATCTCTTTTACTATAATTAAAGATAGAAGAAAGTGTATAATTACTAATTACGTTACCCTTCTTTTTTACGTAATAAATATATTAACCGAGGAAAATACTAAGCTTTTAGCTAAATAGATTCTAAATTATTAGATCGGACTATTTTAATAAACTATACTTATACTTCCCTTAGCTAATCCTACGAGTATAGTTAAATACGTCTACGTAGTACGACTTAACTTAGGCTATTATAACTAAGCGGACGTTTATACCGTTCGTAGAGAAAGACTGCCTAAGAACCGTACTTCGGTAACTACGTTATACTCTAAGAAAATATATAGGATCGATAGCCTAAGCTAGCTTTTATAACTTAAAAAGAAGACGGTTTCCTTTTTTAATTAAAAAAGGGAAATTATAAAAATTAATAATAGCGACGAGGCTTTTAAAATAGTAGAGAACGTAACTTCTATATTTATTTCTAAGCCCTAGCTTACTAAAGTCCTAATTAGTACCCCTAATACTAGTACTTAAAGAACCTAAGAGCCTCTTCCTCGTAAGACTTAGAAAATAATAACTACTAATTAGATCTATAATTTTAACTTTAGGGCCGAGGTAAAAAAGCTAGTAAAAAAGAGGCTCGAGGCCCCGATCTCGCTTTTTATAAACCTCTTATAAAAGATTATACTAGAATATACCGCGGTAATAGCGACTTTAATACATAATTAGGGGTACTCTAATACTAATAGAATTTTATTAAAAGCTCCGAAGTCCTTAGTAAATCTAATAGAGAATAAGCAATAGTAAAAGGATATTAAGGATCTTTTTAATAAATATAACTAAAACCTCCTTCCGAGGCCGAGCTATATAGCTAAGATTAGTAAAGTTAGAGGTACTAATGTAAATTCTAAGCTCCTAACTTCCGTAATCTCGAACGCTTACCTCTAGTTAAAAGTCTAAATATTTAGCATAAATTAAAATAATAAGGGTTCGATAATCGTTACTATCTTAAATACTAGGGCGTAAGTTAATATCCTTTCGAAATAATATATTAAAAAAGCTAGTATTTCTTATATAATAACGAAGCTTTAAATATAAATGTTTAAGTATAATCTAACTAGCTAGATAACTTTTAACGGCTTTTACTTTGCGGACGTATAGATTAATAAGTTTAAAGTAACTACTTATTTCTTTATTAAGGACGAGCGAGAGACTTCCGATCCGTTATTACTAGGTCTTCTATTTATATAAAATACTAAGCTATTCTTTAGATATAATAAGTCGATAATTACTACTCTAATCTATATTAAGGACGAGAAACTAAAGATCCCCGTGGGGATAATTAGGACGAACGGTTTTTAGGACGTAAAAGATATCTTACCTTAGCTTAAGTAGTACGTAAAAGAAGTTTTTAGATTAGAAAACTAAATATTAATAATATAACTGGGGATATTACTAGTTTCGATAACCCCTATTTAGAATCTAAGCTAAAAAAAAACGAGCGTATTATAGTAGTTTTAGACTAAGGCTAAGCTAATTAGATTATAACTATAGTTATACTCTATACAATCTAGCCTTAGATTATATAGATTAAGAGAGTAATAGTAGCCGCTCAGAGTAAGGTTAAAAATAAACTAAACGGATTAACTAATTAAGACGATTTACGTTTCTTAACGAGAATACTTATTTTTTAACAAAAGGAGTTACGTATTAAACGACGAATTACGAAGTTAGAGCAAAAGGTGTTAAAATAGTACAAAATAGCTAAAAAAGCCTTTTATAAAATTCCCTACGCTATAAAAGCTAATATAATATATAAGAGGAAGGATTAAAAAGTTTAGCTAGTTAACGACGCGCTCTCTAATAGATTAATACCCGATAGTAATTCTTACTAAAAGCTTAAGAAACTTAAAGAGGTTAGAAATAAGCTACGAGACTAATCGGGCCCCTATAAAGATATTGTTATACCTAAGTTCTTAGATATAAAACTAGGCTCTAGATTAACGAACGACTACTTCTAAGCTATTTTTAAGGATTACGACTATCTCTTACTTTACGAATAAGATCTTTTTAAGTAAATACTTTTTAATTAAAAAAAAGCGCTAGCGTAGGACTTTTCTAAATACGGCCGTCTTAACCCTATAGTCGCACCGCCTTAAATAATTAAAACTATACTCCACAAGGCCTAATAAATAAAGGGTATCCCGATCCTAAAGGCTCTATTACTAAAAGCTTTTAAAATAATTTAAGAATATATTACTTAGGGTATTATTAAGAAAAGTTATACTACGTATCGGAACCCCTAGTTCTTAGTAATAAAAAAGGACGGCAGTCTTTAGCTAATTAACTTAGTAACTAAGGTTAACACCGTTACCCTTTGAGACGCTTAGTAACTACTTAATACTAACGAGTTTTTAAAAGAATTTATTATAGATTAACTTATTTTTTTCTTAGATTTCTTTTCTAGTTACGATTAGATCTTTTTAGATAAAAAGAGCTACGATCTAACGACCTTTTCGATTCTACTCGGGTTATATAAATACTATACCCTCTTAATAAGAGCGATAAATTTAGTAGCCTAATTTTATTAAATTATAACCCGCATTCTCTACGACTTAATTCCGAAATACTATAGTACTTTTATTAATAATATCGTAGTTAAAGGCCCGCGATCTCGCTATAACGATAAGTACCTAACTAACTATCCTAGGATCCGGTAATTTATTTATAGATACCTCTAGAATATTAATTAAGTCTTAGTTAACGTCGAGCTAGCTAGTTATACTATCTCTAGAGCAAAGTCGTAATAGTACTAGCTATTTACGGTTATTATAGGCTACTTTTATAGTATAGAAGGGAGATAGCCTAATTAGGCTAAAGTCCTTAAGATCCTTAAATAAATAAAATACTCGAACGTCTTAGAAATTAGATCGTTTTTTAGTATTATTACTTTTTATTACTACTAGATTGAGCAATTTTTTTTTAAAATAGCCCCGTTATACTCTTTATTTAGTAAGAACTAATCCTTTAAATAGGGAACGCTATAAATCGAAGCTATAAAAATACTTAAAGAGGTAATTACTATAGCTCTTATTCTAGTTTTACTAAACTATAGTACCGAGGCCGGATAGATTATTTTTATAACAGACGCTAGTATTAAAGAATAGGGTAGTACGCTTAGTTAGGTTATTAATAATAAGCGTACTATTACCCGATACGAGAGCGGGATATAGCGCGGGCTAGAGCTTAATTATAACTTTAAAAAGCTCGAAATACGAGGCGTTTTAATAAGCCTAAAGCGTCTTCGTAATTATCTATTTAGAATTAACTTCTTACTAAAAACCGACGCCCGAGTCCTAATTACTCAAATTAATAGTATAGCGAATAACTTATTATTAATAATAATAATACGCTAGCTCTCTTAGATTAGACTTTTTAACTTTAAAATTAAGTATATTAATGGGAAAAAGAATACTACGGCGGATAGCCTTTTAAAAAAACCCCTTAGCTAATCTAACTTAGTTAAAATAGAGCTTAATAAGGATATTAAGGACTTTATTAACGCACGAGTCCTGCGAATACGAGTTATAAAGAACTTTTTTATTATAATATATAGCTACGATAATGCTACTATTAATTAAATATAGGAAATAGATATTCTAGTTAATATACTAGCGCCGAACGAATAATAGTCGGACCTCTCGAAATAAATCGCCTATTTCCTTCTTATTCTAAAGAGGCTAGCCGGTATACCCTTTAATTAGTTTAGACGTTTTAAGCAGATAGTAATACGATTTATTATATAAGATAAACTTCTATTTTAATAAGGGACAAAGACTTGTCCCTAACCTACTCGAGTAATTAACGATAAGCGCTACTAAGTAGACCTAATTAGCAAAATATATAATAAGTCCGGGTATAGGGGACGAGAGGCTATATATTTCCGCCTTATAAAACAATACTACTAACTAAGAATATACGCTTAGACTCGGGAGCTAATCGTAACTTATAAGGCCTACTAGAAGGCTAGATTATAACGCTTTAATAACCCCTATATATTTATAGTTCTAATTTACGAACCTTTTTCTAAGGTCTATCTAGACGTTTAGTATATAGGTAAATAAAAGGTTATTAAAGCGCGTTATAAGTTTATAAGATACCTAGAAGCGCGGATTATAACGAACGCTACGTTAAAGAATATTACGAAGTTTATTTAAGAAGATATTATTTATTACTATAGGATCTATAGTACTCTAATTATTAATAGAGGATAAGAAAATATGGGCGCTATAACGTAGCTTAATTAATAGTGCGGTACTTAGTAAAAAGTTATATTGGCTTATAACCCTCGCGCTAACGGGCTCTTTAAAAAAGGTTACTAACCTATCGTATATATACTTCGTATTTAGTTAGATTAAAGAAAGAAAGATATTAAACTAATACTAGCTATAGCCCTTTTTATAAATAGGATAACTATTAAAGTATCGTTAGGTTATATACCGTTCTATTTTATTTATAGTCGCTATATAACGACCCTAATTAAAGGAAGGATGGCAATTTAGAGGGTACTTAATTAAGAAAATATATATATAACGGATTAAGAAGTCTAAGCCCGATTACGAGCTTTTACTTCTTTAATAAATAACTAAGAAGCTATAGCTAATAAAGTTACCTAATACTAAGCTTAAACCCATAACTAGTTTAACTCCTCGTATACTCTCTAATTAGTAAAGTTATAAACTAGCGATTTAGTTCTCGTTTTTAATATTTAATAGAAGAACGATATATTAATTTTTAAGAAACTTAATTACTATTAGTAAGGACTTTTTTATATCTACTTAGCTACTCCGAACGGATTATTATATTAACTAGAGACGCTTATTAGTAAACTAATTATAGGAGCTACTTATATTAGTAATTAACTTAAGAAGTTTTTAAAGTTTCCGGAAGGCCTTTACCTATTACTTACCGAGTTTAATTTTTACGGGGACTTTGTTTCTAACTTAACTAACTTTTTATTCTTATAGGATAATATAATTAACGCTACAATTCTACTTCTTAATTATAATAATAATATAATAAACTTAAGGGACGAGGATACTTAGCCGGTTACTAAATAAACCCGATCGTAAGTAAGGGCCTCTCGAGAGGGCTAGATTACCCCTTACTACTACTAATCCCTAGTATAGGCTACGAGTTCTTTTATTTATTAAATATTATTTTATAAGGATATTATCGAATCTTACTAATTCTTTAGTTATCTCTTTATTTAGATCTGGAATAAAAATATAAGGGGACGATAAGAGGAAAAGAATTGTTTTTTAGTTATTATAATTAAAAACCTAATAGTTTTACTTATTAACTATATAATCGTATTAAAAAACCCTACCCCTCCCTTTAAGTATCTAAGCCTAGTTCCCTATTTAATTAAGCCCGTTTAGTATCTAGCTTAGCCTATATAACCTCCTACTCTACTTATTTTATTTTAATATATTAATAACTCTTGCGAGTTATAAATATATAGTTTTTAATAAGGTACGTAAGAGGGGCGTCCTTAAGAACGGAATTGTACTTATTTTCCTCGGTTTTAGTAGTATTAATCTAGTTAGAGACTATATAAACTAAAGTCTTAACTTTTTTAATATTAATTAGAATTAAAGATGCTACTCTATTACTACTTATTATATAACGATAATAATAGCCTTACTTAGAATCGGCTCTGGACTAACTAATAGCCCACTAGTCGTTACTTTTCTTAAAATAGTATTTCTTATTTTCGGAATATATATAATTATTATATCGATTATTAAAGCAATTTAGAAGAGAAACGTACTCGAAGTAGGGGACTATCTTTTTAACTAGCTCCTTAGTATTAAAACTAATATACTTTTAAAAAGACCGCGTATAATAGTTATAAAATATAGTATTCTAAACGCTATAAGCCTAGATAAGTAAAGAATTAATAATAAGGGTTCGTTCGCCTAATTACTAAGATAGAGGGCCGAAGTAACTAACGTAATTATAACTAATAAAAACCCAATAGCTTTATAAAGATAATCTACTTATAATACCTAGATTATAAACGTACTTCTTAATAACGTTCTAATTCGTAGTTAACTATTAAAACTTCTAAGCTATTTCTCTTTTAATATACTTATTAACCTAAGGATTTACAATATAGAATTTAATATAAAACTCTCTAGCTAATTTAAAAAGAGTTAACTAACTAGTAGTCTTAAGAATTTAAAAAAGAGTAATATTAAATTAGGATAAGGATTAAAAAGATTAAATAGGGTAGTACTTATTATAGTTTACCTTTTATTAACCTCTTAAAACTTATAGCCCTAAGT
The DNA here is from genome assembly GCA_030869315.1 of Colletotrichum cuscutae. Lineage (NCBI taxonomy): Eukaryota > Fungi > Ascomycota > Sordariomycetes > Glomerellales > Glomerellaceae > Colletotrichum > Colletotrichum cuscutae. Next base: position 514,463 of record MPDP01000057.1, on the reverse strand, counting down.
TTTTTAAAAATAGACTTTCTTAGGAGTAGAGGAGGAATATTACTAAGGCCGGACGTTACGACGAGTAGTTTTGGTAATCTAATATGCGTTATTAGTAGCTAAAGTGTTAGATATAATAGGTAAGTAGATTATATTATTAAAAAAAAAAAATAATTACGATTAAGAAGCTATTATTTAGAGGAAAAAATAAAAAGCAATAGAAGAATCGAAGAAGGGCCTCTATATACCCCCCTAAATCCGGGGTATTAAAGAGGAAAGTACTATAGGCCTCTTGGTTAATCGGTACTAAATTATAGCTACTATATAAAAAAAAGAAGGAGTAAATTATAGGATCGGGGCCTTCTTATTATTTATAATATAGCGCCTTTTTTTTTAATTAATAAAGGCCGCCCTCGCGATTAATATAAAAGGGTAGCTTTTTACCTAGCTACCTAACTTTTCTTTTTTCCCTCCTTAACCACTTCTCTATAACTATTACTAATTAAACTTCTTCTAATTTTTACTTTCTAATCTACTATATAAATACTAACTTAGTAATTTATAATAACCTCCTTACTTTTTATCTCCCTTTCTAAGCTAGATAATAAAAAGAATATAGTACGAATTTAGGGCCCGATTATAATAAAGAACTTTAAAAACGATACTAAATACTAGCTAAGAAGGTAAAATCTAGATAGATATATTACTTTTAATAAGACTAACCCCGGGGCCGTAACGAATACTAAGGACTCTTAGTTCGTTAATTTTAATACGAACTGCTAATATAAAGCGTATACTAACTATTACCTAAACCTAATACTTAAATAAACTAGTTTCTCCTAAATAATCCTAACCCTTTATAAAATCGACTTTCTTAATTAGCTCGGCGTAGGGGACGTACTTCCCTTTTTTAATTAGCGCCCCGAGGCTTTTAAGGGTTTAGAAAACTAGAAAACTTAAATAGGTTAGAACTACTATAAGGTAATTAAAATCCTAACTAATTACTATAATTTTTAAGGACGCTTATTATATAAAGATTAGATTTGAAAATACGAGATCGGATCCGTAATAGAGGTTATAATACGGGACCTCGCTTTAGTACGTAATATAGTTATAAATAAGGAGGGATAGGAGAGTACTTTCGAACTAAATAAGACCCCTACCCTAATCCTATAAACCTAAGAAACTATATAAAAAATTAGGACTTTAGTATACTTAGTAATCTTCTCTTTTTATATTAACGATCCGGGCTATTTTATAAGAATAATTATTAACTAGCGGGATAGTATAGTTTATTAGTACGATCCGAAGTAAGCTCTTAGGCATTTAGAGAAGATATTCGTTAATAATATCTAAGCACTAAAGGCTTTTTATAGCTAGATCGATATACCTTTTTATATTTAATAACTAATCGACGTGAGCGCTTACGTAGTCCTTACGGCATAATAGCTAGGTAAATAAGAATACGGTTTATACGTACTCGAATAGTTTCGTAATATAGTCTAATACGGCTAGCTTAACTTAACTTATAATGTGTATTAAATAACTTATAAATACTTTAGATTATTTAATAATAAACTTTGCGCGGCTTAGATTTAGTAAATTAGCTACGAGTTTTAATACAATAGTTATTACTTTTTTAATATAATAAGACCTCCTTTAGAAAGGTCTTTTAATAAAGTAATAAACGATCGGGACTTTAAAAATAGGCCTTATATTAACTTAAATAACTCTAACTACGCTATAATTAACGCCCCTAAGGCACTAACTCTTTATAAATCCGGTTCTCACTTACTTAGACTTAGGTTTACTAACTAGGATCTAAGAATCTATAACCCCCGTAATTACGGCTATTATACTCCTATCGATCCTACGTATTTTAAAAAAATATATAAAATAATTAAAAGCCTTAAATAAGAACTTACTATTCTTAAAAAGTTACCCCTACCGTCCTAATTTTTAAAAATATTAAAAAGTATCCGAAGATCTATAATAAGTAACGACCCTAATCGGACTCCGTGGGTAATTAAATTAATAAAAGCTACTAACTAGTATTTAAACGCCGTCGTTAGTAATTAACTTATACGCCCGATTAATACTCTTAAAACCCGTTAAGTTATAAAATCTCTATTAAATATATCGCTACCTAAGTTACTACTACGCCTTAGCCCGGCTCTTAGTAAAGCTAGTCCGAGTAACTAGAGAGGTAATCCTTTAAATACTCTAGTTAGGGGCGGGGATAGTCCTATTATAAAAACTCTAATTAAAATACTAAGGGTTTAGTTAAAATAGGAGGCTATTAAGCGCACGCTCTTTAAGTATAATCGGGCCGTATAAAAAAGTAATGAACGCTAGTATTAAGAACTAGCTAAGTTTTATTAAGATTTTTTATAGTATCGTAGTATATATATAAATAAAACCGATATTAATAAGAGTACGAGGGAACAATAGGTTAATTAGTACGACGACCTAATTATAAAAGCTATATATATAACTCTAACTTATACTCCTTAAATACTATTATTAATAAAAAAATCTAAGGAGAATTGGGCTAGTAAAAGTTAGGATCGGGAGATTATTAAGAAGGATTAAAATAAGAACTAAGTAAAACTAGTGGAAAAAGTAGTAAAAGTAGAGGAGGTAAAGAAAGCGATCGTAAAGAGGAAGAGTAAGTAAAAAACTTAATATAATTAACTATATATAGTAACTAGGACTAATTTAAAATAATTTCTTTTTATAAAGGATTAAAAAAAAAAAATTAGGGGATAATTAGAATAGAGTGGAGCGATTAGTCCTAGTTTTTCTTTTTTTAAAAGATAATTAAGTATAGGGACCTATAGGAGAGCTAATTAGAAGAAGATATAAGGAGAAGGGCCCCCGATTAGAGAGAGGAGCTTAGTAATGCGGACTTTTATTTTAATTATATATACACTTTTTTAGGATCGAACTAAAGCTTTTTTAATAATTTACTTTTAAATATAATAATATAAGACGATTAAGAAGTCTACCCTTCTAATCCGGTTAATACTACCCCCCCTCCTCGATCGTAATACTATTAATTAAGGCCGTATTAACCTAATTAAAAGAGGTATCTTATGTTACTTTTATAAGTATTAGTAGTTCTTCCTAAGTACCGTACTGCGAAAGTCCTTCATACCCTATACCTTTTTAGTATATAAAAATATAAAATCCTTATTAAGATTAAGTATCTAAAGCGGCCTTTAGTAAGTATTAATAATAACTTAAAAGATTTATTTAATAATGAAGTAAATAAGGGATAAAAAAACAAATTATAATTAAATTCAAAAATAATCTAAATAAGTAACTAGTCGTTTTAGTAAAATTAAAAATCGTAATAGTAAATTAAGTACGTTTTATTAAAAAAGTATGCCTCTTTTATTTAACAAACCGTATTTAAAACGATTTTTCATATAAAGAAAAGAGATTATATAAATTGATAAATTACTAAATCTCTTTTATAATAACCTGAGAGATTTATAAAAACCTAAAAAAGGAGTTTATAAATTCTTTGAACTTATTTTTTTCATATTATAATCTGAGTTTTTAAATAAAAGTATATACTAAGCGATTTTAAATTATTTATAAGTATAAAAAAGAAATTTAACGTAGTTATAAATAGGGCGAACTTTAGTATTAACTTATTAACTTAAATAAAAAACTTTGTTTTTAGCTTATTATTAAATAAAATAGTTTAAACTATTTAAAGTCTAAGGGACCCTCGTTTTAAAAACCTTTTTTTATATAACTTTATATCATTTTATTTTAAACTAATCTAATTAAAAGTTTATTAATATTATTAAATTAAAATAAAAAGGGAAAATAGTCCTTAATATAAGGTCTTATACTAGGATCTTTAATAACCTTTTATATAAAGAGGTAGTATATAATAAAAGTCGTAAATAATTGTTAATAATATTTATAATATTAACAAGTTATTGAGATTCCCTTAAGTAGAACAAAACGACTCTTAACTCATCCTTTTATTATTTTTATAAAGGATCTTATTATTAAAAACTAATAAATTATATAAAAGTCGAGCTTATTTTAATAAGTAACAAATAAATAAAATATATTTAGCTAAGTAGGGAATTAACATACCGGCGTTATAAATTAATATAACGGCGTCGCTCTTATACTAGCGTTACTATTTTATTTTTTAATTAGTTTTAAAGAATAGTACTTCTTTATAAACGTAATAAGCGTAATTATACTAATATAGCTATTTTTATTATCCTCTCGAACCTAAGATTTAATTTAAAACTTTTAAAAATATAAATATTACTATAACTTACGTACTTATTTAGAACCGCTATATTACTTATTTAGAATTTATAAATCTTAAATAAATTAATAATATAAGCCTTTATAAATTTTAAACAAGTAAGGCTTTTTTCTATTATATATTTAAGATATTTAAAAAATAAATTATAATAAAGTCTATTTAACTACCCTTTTTAATATAGTTATAATATTTTATTATTATTATAAACTATTTCTTACTAGCTCCGTTTTTTTTAATACTAAGCTATATTAGCTATTTATTCATATAATTCCTTATTATTCTTTTTATATTAAAAATACTAAACTAGCTCCTTATTTATTACTAAAATAAGCTCGATATTTAGTTTTAACTTAGCTAACGTATCCTTTTTATAAACTTAGTTAGTATTAACTTATTTTATTCTTAAAGAAATAGCCGTATTTTTTTACTATTTATACCTTAGTTATTATAAGTAATATATACTTAATTAGCTAACTAGCCTTTTTTGAATAAAGCTAGTTATAATAAAATAAGTCATATTATATTTCTTAACTTATTATAAAAAGGTATAGTAATTTTAAAGTTAAGAATTTAGTAATATAAATTTAAAAAAAATATAGTTTAAAAACGTTATTGAAGATATACTTTTTATTCATTAAAAATAACTAAATTTAATATTTTAAAATAGATTTTATAATAATATAAAATATTTAATCTGATTAAAATAATGTAATTTAGATTATAAAATCCGAGGGGGTTTAAAAATAACTTCTTATTAAATAATATTACACTTTTTATAAGCCGGCCTTACATCTTAATTAAAATAAAGTATTTTTAGAAAAGTATTATTCGAAGTTTATCTAAGTATTTATAATAAGTACTTATATATTTTTAGCTTATAAATACCTCGTTTTTTATATAAGCTTAATAAAAACATAGCTCTTAATTACTAATTATATTTTATATAACGTTAATAAGCTAATATAAGTGATTAAAATTATTTAAAAAATAACTTTTAATATTATTATTATTTAGCTTAGTATTAGAAGTAATATAAGTACTAAAGTTTTAGTATTTTTAAAAAAATAACGGGCCTATTATATTCTTAAAAGTAAGTATATTATATAAAAATACTAGAAGATTAGGTATTAATTATTAAACTTTTTATAAAGCTTAGTTTAGGTCTTTTTAAAAATATACTTAGTCATAATAAAAGTATCAAGTTTTTATATTATAAAACCCCTATAATATATATAAGAGGAGGGCTTATTAATAAGTATATTAATATAGGCCTTAGTTTTATTATTTAATATAGTTATTACTTTTATTAATAATTAATATCCCTCGTTATTAAACCTATTATTATTATTATTATAATTATAGTCCTTAACCTATTTTTACTTAGTCCTAAGTATAATATTAAAGTTAATATAATAAATATAAAGTTATTACTAAACGTTTAGGAACTACTTATTTACTATAGCTCTTATTTATTTATCGTAGTTTATAATAATAATAATAAAATAATAAACTGAGTATTAGTTTATAAATTAGCAAATACTTATTTAAAAAAACTAAAAACCCTTTAATCTCTTATTATTAATAAAACTAAACGTAGTATTATAAATAGATCTAAAATAGGTTTAGTTAGTAATTTAAAAAAGAGAGAGCTTAAAATAATTAATATTATAAACATTATTAAAGCTAATTACTTTAATAAATCTTCTCTATATTTAGAAATAGTAAGAAAAGGCTTAAATAAAATTAATTCGGTAGTTTAGCTAGTTATTTATTTATCTTATTATATATAAAATATCTTATTTGTTAAATAGCTTAATTAATACTATAATTAGTAAGTATTTAGCTAGTTCTTTTTTGTTTATATAAATCCTAGTATTATAAATATACCGCTACGTAAATAAGGACTCTAAGAACTATTTTTAAAAAATAATACTAGAATGGGGTAGGGCAATCAGTCCTAGTATTTCTTTTCTCTAAAGCTAATTAAGTATAGAGACCTATAGGAGAGCTAATTAAAAAAAAATATAAAAAAAAGGGCCCCCGATTAGGGAGAGGAGCCTAGTAGCGCGGATTTTAACTTTATTTATATATATACCTTTTTAAGATTAAACTAGAGCTTTTTTAATAATTTATTTTTAAATACGATAATATAAGATAATTAAAAACTTTACCCTTCCGATCTAGTTAATACTACCCTCTTTCCTTAGTCGTAACTCCGTTAATTAAGGCTATATTAACCTAATTAAAAGAGGTATCTTATATTACTTTTATAAGTATTAGTAGTTCTTCCTAAGCACCGCACCGCGAAAGTCCTTTATACCCTATACCTTTTTAATACGTATATTACGAGCCTAAATCCTAACTCTTTAGCTTATAGTATTAATAATATTCTTACTTATTTTAATAAGCTTATAATATAAAGAGTACGTAAAGGCTTTAAGGATAGGGTTATAATTATATTATTTATATTAAGGGTTTAAATAATAATATAATAACTACTTATTCTCTTTTTAAGCCTTAGTAATAACTTATGATTTATAACTATATTTATAAAACTTATATTATTAAATACTAATACTTTATATAAACCTGGGCTTATTAAACTAATTATATTAAAAAGTATATTAAATAATTTAGCCTCGAGCTTTATACGTATTCCGCTTTATAATACGAGATTTATTAGTTTTTATAAAGTTATTAACTTAGTTAAGAAAGGTATCGTAAGTTTACTTTAAATTCTTAAAAATTAATAATTTTAGGATTTAGGTTATAAAAAAAGAAAAGAATTAGTTATTTAAAATATAATAAAAAACTATAGTTTAAAATACGCTTTATTTTAAATACAAAATAGCTATAGAAGTAAAGAAGGTAGTAAGTTAATTTAGGGACTTTATATTCATTATTATTTACGGATATATATTTATTATCAAAGTAATACTATTATTAGTTATTAATTAATTTTAATAACTTGTTTAATAAATTAAAGAGTATTATTAAATTATTTTATTAAAAAATAAGAAGGTTATTAAGATTATTTATTAAAGAAAGAGGGGTTATATTTTAAAATAAAGTTATAGAAAAGTAATTTATTAAGTCTTTATTATTTTTTAAAAGAATAATAAATAAAGTATAATATAAGCTCTATATTAAAATAATTATTTATAAAACGTTACGTATTCTATAATATATTAATTAAAAGCTCGGTAATAAAGTCGCGCTACTTTTTAAAATTATTAACTTTATAAAATTAGTTAATATTAAAGTAGTTACTTTTTGAAAAAGGAAATAATAATAATTAGCTAAAGAATAATAAGAGATTATAATTAATTGATAGTCGTTCTTATAAAAAGAGAAGTCTTTTAATAAAAATATTACTTTAAAGTTAACTTTAAAAAGCGTTTCTAATTCTAATTATAAAAGTTATTATAAATAAATACTATAAATTAGACTTCTAAGCTTAATAATATAACTTAAGTATAAAAAGAATAAAAGAATAAAAGCTTAGGATACTTTATAAGTATTTAGTAAAATCCAACTATATTAATAAAACTTTTTTAAACTAATTAAAAAGTAGAATAGTAACGCTAATATACGAGCAACGCTAGTATATTAATTTATAACGCAAATATATTAATTCTTACTAAGTAATAACAAGGCTTAAAAAATAATTCCTTATTTAAATTAGAAAAGGTACGCCGATTTTCGTATTAACTTTAGTTAAAAAGGCTAACTTTATATAAAACCCCCTATTTAATAAAATAATAATAACTAAAATAGTTTTAAAAAGATAATTAAAATTATTAAGCTAAGTAATAAAAAGAATTCTAAACTAACGTGTTTTTTAAATATTATAATTATAATTATTAACGTTAGTTTATTCTTTAAGCTAAGTATAAAAAGTAATAAGAATAGTAATAGAATAGGGTGAGGCGATTAGTCCTAGTATTTTTTTTTTTAAAGCTAATTAAGTATAAGGACTTATAAGAGAGCTAATTAGAGGAAGATATAAAAAGAAGGGCCCCCGATTAAGGAGAGGAGCTTAGTAATATAGATTTTTATTTTAATTATATATATACTTTTTTAAAGATTAAACTAGAGCTTTTTTAATAATTTATTTTTAAATATAATAATATAAAATAATTAAAAAGTTTACTTTTCTAATCTAGTTAATATTACTCTCTTTTTTTAGTTATAACTTTATTAATTAAGGCCGTATTAACCTAATTAAAAGAGGTATTTTATATTACTTTTATAAGTATTAATAATTCTTTTTAAGTACCGTACTATAAAAGTCCTTTATACTTTATACTTTTTTAATAATCTCCCTTTTTAAAAATCCCTTTTTTTTAAATAAGAAAATAAATAAAAAAAAGCCCGACTTAATTAGAAATAATTTAAATAAATAAGTAAAAAAAAGTAGTATAATAATTAAGATAAATACGAGTAGTAGGACTCTAATTAAAAAAAAACTAAATAATTAAAATACGAAAATAAAAATATATGAAAAAGGGCTTTTTATTTAATAAGAGGGGGATATGATAGACCTTAATAAGCGAGTAAAATAAATAAGTAGAGAAATATACGGATACTTAGGACTAGATTAGGCTTAAATACGAACGCTATAATAATATAATAAGACGAACGACGAGTTAAGATTAGAACTAATAGAATATTTTAATAAGTATAACTAGTTATTTAACTAAACTATTCCTTATTAATTAATATAGTCCGGAGATTTAATAATAAACTTATTTAGAAGTATAGATACGTTAGACTAAGGGCGCTTAAGAAACTAGCTTTTAACTAGACCTATTAGTAATTTCGATTAGTATTATTATAAGCTTAATACGAAGTCCGATTAAAACTCTAGTTATATACTTAATAAGGGCTAAAAAAGACGGCCTAAATTATATTAATTAGAATAATAATTACGCTCTAACTATTAGGACGGCTCTTCTCTTCTCTTTTTAAACTCTATTTAAAATAAATAAACTAATATAAAACTATTAAAATTATAAATAAAATTAACGAACTATATTTTTAATAACCTCGGACCGTAAATATAAATAACTAATATATTACTTTTACTATTATTAATAACCCTTAAGATATTTAATTATACAAACCTAACCCTTTTATTTTAAATAAACCGTTTACTAAACTAGCTTTTATAGTTTATTAAGACTTATAAACTGCGGAGTTATTTAATAATAAGAAACTTATTTTTAGTAATAGATCTATTTACTAATCTAATTAAAAAAAGCTAGTTATAGCTTAGGTTAAGATAAATATTTTAATTAATACCCTCCTAAGTACTATTACTACTTAGATCTAAATAACTACGCTTTAAATTAAGGACCTTATAATTCCTTAGCCTAATTTAATAAAGAATATAGGGTTTTATAAAATACCGTTCTTTAGTTAAGAGGGGACTATAGTTTTTAAAAATAATAATATTATAAACTTTTTAAAAAAGTTCGAGAATTAATATAAGATTAGTAGGGTCCCGGACTAATTTAGGAGTAAACTTATTACGTATATTATAAGAAGAGATTATTAAACTCTAGTTAAGGATGCGATTAGAGGACTACCCTAGGCCTAAACTAAGGATTTCTTCTTAAAAAAGTATAAAAAATAGGATACTAACTACTTTTTAAATAGAAAAGAGTAGATTAAAAGAGTTATTAAAGGACTACTTATTTTATTTTCTAATTTAAACTCTATTTAAGTACTATTTACTAAGATTAATAATATAATTATTTTTACTAAATAATAAGACCTCTATATTATAACTAATAAAAGCCTAATTAAGGCTATATATAAGCGGTTTTATACTAATATTATAAAAAAAATAATAAAAAAAGTCGGGGTTATTTTAAATAGCTTTATTAGATTAATAAAGTACACGAGGTTTAAAATAAGACTTCTTAATACGATCGTATATAAAAAAGAATATAGCCTACTTTTTATAAATAATTAAAATTAACTTAAAACCTCGCTATGATCCCCTACTTCGTAAGTATATAAAAATACTTAGTATTAGTATCCGAACCGTTAGTAATATTACTAACTAATAATAAAAGCCTAAGTTACTTAAGTAATTACTAATAATATTACTAATTCTAACCTAGTTAACGAAATAAGTAAGCTAAAGATTTATTAAAATAGTATTTATTCTTAATATCCTATTTATATATTTAATATAAGCGCTACGCGTCTTAATTAGCCCCTAATTATAGGACCTAGAGACCGCTATTAGTATTACTAGAGTTTATACTACTAGATTATTAAGAATTACGATTAGTATACTCTTAATAAGGACGCTTATTTTATTATTTTAACTTAGAGAGCTTAGTACTATAGAAAGTGTAATAATTAAGAGCTTATAAAAGATATCCTCTTTATTATAATTAAAAATAAAAAAAAGCGTGCGATTACTAATTACGTTACCCTTTTTTTTTATATAATAAATATATTAACTAAGGAAGATACTAAGTTTTTAACTAAGTAGATTTTAAATTATTAAATCGGACTACTTTAATAAACTATACTTATACTTCCCTTAGTTAATCCTATAAGTATAGTTAAATACGTTTATATAGTACGACCTAACTTAGGCTATTATAACTAAGCGGACGTTTATACTATCTATAGAGGAAGACTATTTAAAAACCGTACCTTAGTAACTATATTATATTTTAAAAAGATATATAAGATTAATAGCCTAAGCTAGCCTTTATAACTTAAAAAAAAAATAGTTTCTTTTTCTAATTAAAAAAGAGAAATTATAAAAATTAATAATAATAATAAGGTTTTTAAAATAGTTAAAAACGTAACCTCTATATCTATTCCTAGGCCCTAACTTATTAAAGTCCTAATTAGTACCCCTAATATTAGTACTTAAGGAACCTAAGAGCCTCTTTTTTATAAAACTTAAAAGACGATAACCGTAAATTAAACTTATAATTTTAACCTTAGGGCTAAGGTAAAGAAACTAATAAAAAAAAAGCTTAAGGCCCTAATTTCGCTTTTTATAAACCTCTTATAAAAAATTATATTAGAATATACTATAGTAATAATAACTTTAATACGTAATTAGGGGTACTCTAATACTAACGAAATTTTATTAAAAACTCTAAAATCCTTAGTAAATCTAGTAAAAAATAGGTAATAGTAAAAGGATATTAAAGATCTTCTTAACGAGTATAACTAGAACCTCTTTTTAAAGCCGAGCTATATAGCTAAGATTAATAGAGTTAAAAATACTAACTTAACTTCTAAGTTCCTAATTTTTATAATCTTGAACGCTTATTTCTAGTTAAAAGTTTAAATATTTAATATAAATTAGGATAATAAGGGTTCGATAATCGTTACTATTTTAAATACTAGAGTATAAGTTAATATCTTCTTAAAATAATACGTTAAGAAAGCTAGTATTTCTTATATAATAACGAAGCTTTAAATATAGATATTTAAGTATAATTTAGCTAGCTAAATAACTTTTAATAGTTTTTATTTTACGAACGTATAGATTAGTAAGTTTAAAATAACTACTTATTTTTTTATTAAGGACGAGCGAGAGACCTCCGATCCGTTACTACTAAGTTTTTTATTTATATAAAATACTAAACTATTTTTTAAATATAATAAGTTAATAATTACTACTTTAATTTATATTAAGGACGCGAGGCTAAGGATCCTTATAAGAATAATTAGAACGAACGGTTTTTAAAATATAAAGGATATTTTACCTTAGCTTAAGTAGTATATAAAAGAAGTTTTTAAATTAGAAAACTAAATATTAGTAATATAACTAGGGATATTATTAGTTTTAATAACCTTTATTTAGAATTTAAGCTAAAAAAAGACGAGTATATTGCGGCGGTCTTAGACTAAGGCTAAGCTAATTAAATTATAATTATAATCGTACTTTATATAATCTAGCTTTAAATTATATAAATTAAGAGAGTAATAATAGCCGCTCAGGGTAAGGCTAAATATAAACTAAATAGATTAGCTAACTAAGACGATTTATATCTCTTAATAAGAATACTTACCTCTCGATAAGAGAAGTTATATATTAAATAATAAATTACAAAGCTAGAGTAAAAAGTATTAAAATAGTACAAAATAGTTAAAAAAGCCTTTTATAAGATTTTTTATATTATAAAAGCTAATATAATATATAAAAAGAAGGACTAGAAGGTTTAGCTAGTTAATAATATACCCTCTAACGGATCGATACTTAATAACGATCTTTATTAAAAACTTAAAAAACTTAAAGAGATTAGAAATAAGCTACGAGACTAATCGGGCCCCTATAAGGATATTATTATACTTAAGTTCTTAAATATAGAACTAAGCTCTAGATTAATAAATAACTATTTTTAAACTATTTTTAAGAATTATAACTATTTTTTATTTTATAAATAGGATCTCTTTAAGTAAATACTCCTTAATTAAGAAAAAGCGCTAGTATAAGACTTTTTTAAATACGGCTATTTTAACTCTATAGTTACGCTTTTATAATTAATTAAAATTATACTCTATAAGGCTTAATAAGCAAAGGGTATCCCGATTTTAAAAGCTCTATTATTAAAAGTTTTTAAAGTAATTTAAGAACGTATTATCTAGGGTATTATTAAAGAAAGCTATACTATATATTAGAACCCCTAGTTCTTAGTAATAAAAAAGAACGGTAGTTTTTAGTTAATTAACTTAATAACTAAGGTTAATACTATTATTTTTTAAAATACTTAGTAACTACTTAATATTAACGAGTTCTTAGAGGAATTTATTATAAATTAACTTATTTTTTTTTTAAATTTCTTTTTTAGCTACGATTAGATCTTTTTAAATAAAAATAGCTACGATTTAACGACCTTCTTAACTTTACTCGGGCTATATAAATACTATACTCTCTTAATAAAAGTAATAAATTTAGTAGCTTAATTCTATTAAATTATAACTCGTATTCTTTATAACTTAATTTTAAAATATTATAGCGTTTTTATTAATAATATTATAGTTAAAGGCCCGTAATCTTATTATAATAATAAGTACCTAACTAACTATCCTAAGATCTAGCGATTTATTTATAAATACCTTTAGAATATTAATTAAGTTTTAGTTAATGTCGAGCTAGCTAGCTATACTATTTTTAAAATAAAGTCGTAATAGTACTAGCTATTTGCGGTTATTATAGACTACTTCTGCGGTACGGAAGGGAGACGGCCTAATTAAGCTAAAGTCCTTAAAATCCTTAAATAAATAAAATACTTAAACGTCTTAGAAATTAGATCGTTTCTTAGTATTATTACCTTTTATTATTACTAAATTAAGTAATTTTTTTTTAAAGTAGCCCCGTTATATTCCTTATTTAATAAGAACTAATTTTTTAAATAGGGAGCGCTATAAATTAAAGCTATAAAGACGCTTAAAAAGGCGATTATTATAGCTCTTATTTTAGTTCTATTAAACTATAGTACTAAGGTTAGATAGATTATTTTTATAACGGACGCTAATGTTAAAAAATAAAGTAATATACTTAGTTAGATTATTAATAACGAGCGTATTATTACTTAATACGAGAGTAGGATATAGCGTAGGTTAAAGCTTAATTATAACTTTAAAAAGCTCGAAATACGAGGCGTTTTAATAAGCTTAAAGCGTTTTTATAATTATTTATTTAGGATTAACTTTTTATTAAAAACCGACGCCTAAGTCCTAGTTACTTAGATTAGTAATATAATAAATAACTTACTATTAGTAATAATAATATGCTAGCTTTTTTAAATTAGACTTTTCGATTTTAAAATTAAGTATATTAACGGGAAAAAAAATACTATAGTAAATAGCTTTTTAAAAAAAACCCCTTAGCTAATTTAACCTAGTCGAGGTAGAGCTTAATAAAGATATTAAGGACTTTATTAACGTACGAGTCCTGCGAACACGAGTTATAAAGAACTTTTTTATTATAGTATATAGTTATAATAACGCTACTATTAATTAGATATAAGAAATAGATATTCTAACTAATATACTAATACTAAATAAATAATAGTCGGACCTCTTAAAATAAATTACTTATTTCTTTTTTATTTTAAAGAGGCTAGCCGGGGTACTTTTTAATTAGTTTAAACGTTTTAAATAAATAGTCATACGATTTATTATATAAGATAAACTTCTATTTTAATAAAGAATAAAGACTCGTCCCTAACCTACTTAAATAATTAATAATAAGTACTACTAAGTAGACTTAATTAGTAAAATATATAATAAGTCCGGGTATAGGGGACGAGAGGCTATATATTTCTACTTTATAAAATAATATTACTAGTTAAGAATATACGTTTAGACTTAGGAGCTAATTATAACCTACGAAGCCTATTAAAAAGCTAGATTATAACGCTTTAATAACCCCTATATATTTATAGTTCTGATTTATAAACCTTTCTCTAAGGTTTATTTAAATATCCAATATATAAGTAAATAAAAAGTTATTAAAGCGTATTATAAGTTTATAAAATACTTAGAAGCGCGGATTATAATAAACGCTATATTAAAATATATTATAAAATTTATTTAAAAAGATATTATTTATTATTATAAGATCTATAGTACTTTAATTATTAACGGGGGATAAGAAAATATAAGCGCTATAACATAGCTTAGTTAATAATATAGTACTTAGTAAAAGGTTATATTATCTTATAACCCTCGTGCTAACGGGCTCCTTAAGAAGGGTTATTAACTTATTACGTATATACTTCGTATTTAGTTAGATTAAAAAAAAAAATATTAAACTAATACTAGCTATAGCCCTTTTTATAAATAGGATAATTCTTAAAGTATTATTAAGTTATATACCGTTCTATCTTATTTATAGTTATTATATAACGACCTTAATTAAAAAAAAAACGGCGACTTAGAGGGTACTTAATTAGGAAAATATATATATAATAAATTAAGAAGTCTAAGCCCGATTACGAGCTTTTACTTCCTTAGTAAATAACTAGGAAGTTATAGTTAATAAAGTTACTTAATACCGAGCCTAAACCCGTAATTAGTTTAACTCTTTATATACCCTCTGATTAATAAAGTTATAAATTAGTAATTTAGTTCTCGTTTTTAACGTTTAATAAAAGAACGATATATTAATTTTTAAAAAACTCGATTATTATTAATAAGGACCTTTTTATATTTACTTAGCCGCTTTAAATAGATTATTATATTAACTAGAGACGCTTATTAATAAACTAATTATAAGGGCTATTTATATTAGTAATTAACTTAAGAAGTTCTTAAAGTTTTTAAAAGGCCTCTACTTATTATTTAATAAGTCTAATCTTTATAAGGACTTTATTTTTAACTTAACTAACTTTTTATCCTTATAAAATAATATAATTAATACTACGATTTTACTTCTTAATTATAATAATAATATAATAAACTTTAGGGATAAGGATACTTAACTAGTTACTAAGTAAACCCGATCGTAAGTAAGGGCCTCTCATAAGAACTAAATTACCCCTTATTACTACTAATCCTTAGTATAAGTTATAAATTCTTTTTATTTATTAAATATTATTTTATAAGAATATTATTAAATCTTATTAATTCTTTAGTTATTTTTTTATTTAAATCTAGGATAAAAATATAAGGGGATAATAAAAAGAAAAGAATTGTTTTTTAGTTATTATAATTAAAAACTTAACGACCTTATTTATTAATTATATAATCGTATTAAGAAACCCTACCCCTCTCTTTAAGTATTTAAGCCTAGTTCTTTATTTAATCGAGCCCGTTTAGTATTTAGCTTAGCTTATATAACCTCTTACTCTACTTATTTTATTTTAATATATTAATAACCCTCGCGAGTTATAAATATATAGTTTTTAATAAAGTACGTAAAAGGGGCGTCCTTAAGAACGGAATTATACTTATCCTCCTTAGTTTTAGTAATATTGATCTAGTTAGAAATTATATAAACTAAAGTTTTAACTCTCTTAATATTAGTTAGGATTAGAGATACTACCTTATTATTATTTATTATATAATAATAACGATAGTCTTATTTAGAGTTAGCTCTAAACTAATTAATAACTTATTAATCGTTACTCTTTTTAAAATAGTATTTCTTATTTTTAGAATATATATAATTATTATATTAATTATTAAAGTAATTTAGAAGAGAAACGTACTTAAAGTAGGGGACTATTTTTCTAACTAGCTCCTTAGTATTAAAACCGATATATTTTTAAAAAGACTATATATAACAGTTATAAAGTATAGTATTTTAAATACTATAAGCCTAGATAAGTAAAGAATTAATAATAGGGGTTCGTTTATTTAATTACTAAGATAGAGGGCTAAAGTAACTAATATAATTATAATTAATAAAAACTTAATAGCTCTACGAAAATAATCCGCTTATAATACTTAGATTATAGACGTACTTCTTAATAACGTTCTAATTCGTAGTTAATTATTAAAACTTTTAAGCTATTTCTTTTTTAATATACTTATTAACCTAAGGATTTATAATATAGAATTTAGTATAAAGCTCTCTAGCTAATTTAAAAAGAGTTAACTAATTAGTAATTTTAAGGATTTAAGAAGGAGTAATATTAAATTAGGATAAGGATTAAAAAGATCGAATAAGGTAGTACTTATTATAGTCTATTTTTTACTAACTTCTCAAAACTTATAACCCTAAGTTTTTTAAAAATAAACCTTCTTAGGAGCGGAAGAGGAATATTATTAAAACCGGACGTTATAATAAGTAGTTTTAGTAATTTAATATGCGTTATTAATAACCGAAATGTTAGATATAATAAGTAAGTAGATTATATTATTAAAAAAAAAAAGAGACTAAGTAAAAAAGGATAATTACGATTAAAAAGATATTATTAAAGGGAAGAAATAAAAAGCGATAGAGGAATTAAAAAAGGGCCTTTATATACCCCCTCTAGATCCGGGGTATTAAAAAAGAAAGTACTATAGGCCTCTTAGCTAATTAGTACTAAATTATAGCTATTATATAAAAAAAAGAAGGAGTAAATTATAGGATCGGGGCCTTTTTATTATTTATAATATAGCGCTTTCTTTCTTAATTAGTAGAGGCCGCCCTTATAATTAGTATAAAAAAATAGCTTTTTACTTAGCTATCTAACTTTTCCTTCTTCCCTTCTTAACTACTTCCCTATAACTATTACTAATTAAACTTCTTCTAATTTTTACTTTTTAATCTACTATATAAATACTAAACTAGCGATTTATAATAACCTCCTTACTTCCTATCTCCCCTTTTAAGCTAGATAATAAAAAGAATATAATACGAATTTAGGGCCTAATTACGATAAAGAACTTTAAAAACGATACTAAATACTAGCTAAAAAAGTAGAATTTAAATAGATATATTATTTTTAATAAGACTAACCTTAGGACTATAATAAATACTAAGAACTCTTAGTTTATTAATTTTAATACGAACTACTAATATAAAACGTATACTAATTATTACCTAAACCTAGTACTTAAGCAAACTAGTTTCTTCTAAATAATTCTAACCCTTTATAAAATTAACTTTTTTAATTAGCTTAGCGTAGGGGACGAACTTCTTTTTTTTAATTAGTACCCTAAGGTTTTTAAAGGTTTAAAAGACTAGAAGACTTAAATAGGTTAGATCTATTATAAAATAATAGAGATCCTAACTAATTACTATAACTTTTAAAAATACTTATTATATAAAGATTAGATTTAAAAATACGAGATCGGATCTATAATAGAGGTTATAATACGGGACCTCGCTTTAGTATATAATATAATTATAATTAAGGAGGAATAGGAGAGTACTTTTAAACTAAATAAGACCCCTACCCTAATTTTTTAAACCTAAAAAACTATATAAAAAATTAGGATTTTAATATACTTAATAATCTTTTTTTTTTACGTTAATAATCTAGGCTATTTTATAAGAATAATTATTAACTAGCGGGATAATATAGTTTATTAGTACGATCCGAAATAAGCTCTTAGGTATTTAAAGAGGATATTTATTAATAATATTTAAGTACTAAAGGCCTTTTATAACCAGATCGATATACTTTTTTATATTTAATAACTAATTAATATAAGCGCTTATATAGTCCTTATAGTATAATAACTAAGTAAATAAGAATACGGTTTATATATACTCGAATAGTTTTATAATACGGTCTAATATAGCTAGCTTAACCTAATTTATAATATATATTAAATAATTTATAAATACTTTAGATTATTTAATAATAAACTCTACATAGCTTAAATTTAATAAATTAGTTATAAGTTTTAATATAATAGTTATTATCTTTTTAATACAATAAGACCTCTCTTAAAAAAGTCCTTTAATAAAGTAATAAATAATTAAGACTTTAAAAATAAGCCTTATACTAACTTAAATAACTCTAATTATATTATAACTAACGCCCCTAAGGTACTAACTCTTTAAAAATCCGGTTCTTATTTACTTAGCCTTAGGTTTATTAATTAGGATTTAAGAATTTATAACCCCTACGATTATAGTTATTATACTCTTATTAATTTTATATATTTTAAAAAAATATATAAAATAGTTAAAAACCTTAAATAAGAACTTATTATTTTTAAAAAGTTATTTTTATTATTTTAATTTTTAAAAATACTAAAGAATACTCGAGGATTTATAATAAGTAGCGACCCTAATTAGACTTTATAAATAATTAAATTAATAAAAACTACTAACTAGTATTTAAATATTACTATTAGTAATTAACTTATATACTTAATTAATACTCCTAAGACCTATTAAGTTATAAAATCTTTATTAAATATATTACTATTTAAGTTATTATTATACCTTAGCCTAGCTCTTAATAAAACTAGTCTAAGTAATTAAGGAAGTAATTTTTTAAATACTCTAGTTAGGAATAAGGATAGTTTTATTATAAAAACTCTAATTAAAATACTAAGGGTTTAGTTAAAATAAGAGGTTATTAAGTATACGCTCTCTAAGTATAATCGGGCTATATAAGAGAATAATAAACACTAGTATTAAGAACTAACTAAGTTTTATTAAGATCTCTTATAGTATTATAATATATATATAAATAAAGCTAATATTAATAAGAATATAAGAGAATAATAAATAAATTAATATAATAATTTAATTATAGAAGTTATATATATAACTCTAGTTTATACCCCTTAAATACTATTATTAATAAAGAAATTTAGGGAGAATTAGGCTAATAAAAGTTAGGATCGAGAGATTATTAAGAAAGATTAAAATAAGAACTAAGTAAAGCTAATAAAGAAAGTAATAAAAATAAAGGAAGTAAAAAAAGTAATTATAAAAAAGAAGGGTAAATAAAAAGCTTAATACTATTAACTATATATAATAACTAAGACTAATTTAAAATAATTTTTTTTTATAAAAGATTAGAGAAGAAGAAATTAGAGGATAATTAGAATAGAGTAGGGTAATTAATCTTAGTATTTTTTTTTTAAAACTAATTAAATATAAGGACCTATAAGAGAGCTAATTAAAAGAAAATATAAAAAGAAGGGCCCCTGATTAAGGAGAGGAGCTTAGTAGTATAGATTTTTATCTTAATTATATATATACTTTTTTAGGGATCGAACTAGAGCTTTTTTAATAATTTATTTTTAAATATAATAATATAAGATAATTAAGAAATCTAGCCTTCTGATCCGGTTAATACTACCCTCTTTTCTTAGTTATAACTCCGTTAATTAAGGCCGTATTAACTTAATTAAAGGAGGTATTTTATATTACTTTTATAGGTGTTAGTGGTTCTTCCTAAGCACCGTACTACGAAAGTCCTTTATACCCTACACTTTTTTAATAATATTATTATTTCTTTTATTTTTATTATTAACTTATACCTCTTTTTTTAAAATATAGTTATGAATAAATATGATATTACATACTTTATTAATAACTAATTACTCCTAGAGCTGGATTTTATTTAATAAAATAATAATTTAGAGAATATAAACTCTAGTATAGCTTTTTATTTTATAATTATTAAGGGAACGAGCATTATATAGAATATTTTTATAAAACTAAAGGGGCCTAAGACTAAGTAATTTATGTTTTATAATATTAGTTTTATTTAGAATTTTTATCTAAACGTCGTATTAAAAGTACTTTTTAAAAGAATTAGTATTTTATACTCGGGCTTTAACTATACCCTTTAGTTTGAAAATAAATTTAATAGTATTATTGTTGAATAGTTAAAAAGAAGGTTAATCTAATCTTTTTAAAATATAAGCCCTATTTATTCTATTCTCTATTTAAAAATTAGTTTTCATTTATTAATATAACTTTAGTATATAACATATAATACTCACGCTCCTTATATTAATTAAGAAATGACTAATCAAATATAGCCTAGTTATAGTACTTGAAATCTAGCTATTTTATATTAATAATATTTAAAACGTTCGTACTAGTTACTCGAGGGATAAGGATTAAAAAACTAAGCTATTTAAAATATTAATACTATACGACTACTTATTTAAAATGAGTAATTCTATAACGTATCTTAAAATAAAGAGCGACCTAATTTTATTATAAGATTTTATAAAGCTTTTTTAATTACTTACTTATTCATAAATAAAATAAGTAGCTGATACTAATTAAAAACGAATATTTAAGTAAGGTTTCTATTCTTTTATAGGTTACGAAAATTTATAATATAGTATTTAAAGTCTTATATTTTTCAATACTTTTTTAAATTATAAATACGTATATAAAAAAGCGTAGTTATTTATAAGGTTTAATAAAACGTAAAACGTATAATAATCGTACTAAATAATAAAACTCGTTTTTAAATATAAATATAAAAGTTAAAAATCGACCTAGAGATTACCCTTTTATATATAAAAGGACTAAATGAAAAAAGAGAACGAACTAACTAAGAAATTATTAATAAAGTAATTAGTATAATATTAATAACTAGCTTATTAGATAAACTATAAGTAAAAGTTATATTAATCATAACTTACTTATTTGATACTAGCTTTAAATAACGTATTAACTAATGATTATTAGTTTAAATTAAAGAAATTTAGTTTACTAATTAGTTTAAGTAATAATAACTAATAAATATAGTAAAACCTATATATAATTTATATTCTTATTAAGGGTAGATATATATATATATATATATAATTATAGAGCGTACCTTTTAAAAAAAACTATAGAAAAAGGATTTATAAAAGACGTTCTAAAATGAAGTATAGGGGATATATTAAGTACTTCATAAGCTATATACCGAACGCTTATTACTTATATAAGATCTAGATCCTTTTATTTTTAAAGATTATTACTATTTAAAATATAATATTTAATAAAATAGTTTTTTATTAAATAAATAATACTAAATCCGTAGTTTATTTATTTAAGTTAAGGGCTATAGTAAATAAGATTTAATAACTACTAATAATAATTAAACCTAAGCTCTAGTTATTTAAAGTTATAAATACATAGGAGGCTATGTTAATTAATAATACAAAATAACTATTATAATTTATACTCATTCTATAAAAGATAAATAAAACTATAGAAAAACTTAGTTTATTTTTAAATAAACGAGGTAAGTAGCTACTTATTTTTTAAATAACTTTAGATTTTAAAAGTCCGGAGTTAAATACGAACTTTATTTAGCTAACTAACTTAGTAAACAAAGTTATAGAAAACCTTAATCTTTTTATTAAGAAGATTAAAAACGTAATATATATATAAATAAAAATAAAAACTTTTTAAAGCTCTTATAAAAATAAGCTTTTTACTTAACTAGACCTTAACGAGCCCTTTTAATAAGCGAGCTTATATTAAAAAATAAGAATAATAAATAACTTAGTTAAGTAATTTAGAATAGGTAGTATATATAATTAAAAAAATAATAAATATACTAAATAAAGCTAGAAGTTAAGGAACTAATTATTAAAGGTATTTATTTAAGACCCGAGTTAATAAAAACGATTTAGGTAGTACTTTCTTTATACTTAAGTAAAAAAAAGACTAGGACTCTTTTTTTAATGTATTTATTTTTTTTATTTTACCTTTACTAGCTACTCGGGCAGTTCTCGGTATCATTTACACGGTATTAATATATAGTATTGAAAAATACTCCTACTATTTCGATAAACTATTTTTTTAGAACTTTTACTTTTTTGACTTTCCTTCTTATAAGGTTTATAACTACGGATTATTAACGGCGATTTTTTCAATATATATATACTTAATTAGTAAAAAGTAGTAAATTGAATAACCTAAGAGTATTAAACACTATATTATTATATTTATACTATAATAAATAGAACAAAGTACGTTTTATTAACTATATATTAACTTAACAGAATATATATAAATTAATTAATTACCTTTTTAAAAGGATTAAAGAATATTTTTAAAATACTAAAACTTTTAAAAAAATAATTTATACAGGTAAT
Organism: Colletotrichum cuscutae; assembly: GCA_030869315.1. Taxonomy (NCBI): domain Eukaryota; kingdom Fungi; phylum Ascomycota; class Sordariomycetes; order Glomerellales; family Glomerellaceae; genus Colletotrichum; species Colletotrichum cuscutae. The sequence goes on along the minus strand of MPDP01000057.1, from coordinate 491,677 downwards.
ATAATTAAATATTTAAAAACTTAAGGAAATAAATATTTAAAGAAATAGTTAGTAAGGCGTTAGCTATTTTTAAGCTAATACGCTTTAAATAAGTATTTAATTATAAACTCGATAATAATAATTATTTTAATTACTATAAAGTAAAGTTTTACGTTAGGGGGGACTTTTAAGAACGATATTCTTTTAAAAAGAAACCTATATAATAACGTTGATAATTAGGACGTTGAGGGTAGCTATAGCTATTATTACTTAATTAATTTAGAAATCTATTAATATAATATTATAAATACCTTTTTAAATATAATAAAAAAGATAAGCGACTTTTTTATTATTTATAAGTTTTTAAATAGTTTTTATAAGCTAGGAATATATATAAAGCTCGAGCGGGCTCTATATAGCACTTATAACGCTCTATTATTATAATATAAAGAGCTAGCTTTAATTTTTAAAAACCTAGGTCTTTTATTTATAAACGAGGACCTTTATTTATTTAAAAATTTACTAAATAAGTACTAGTTCTTTTTTATATAAATAATATCCTCGTTTTCTATTATAAGACTTGCGTTTATAATATTAATTAAATAATTAAAAGATTTAAAAAAAAGTATAAAATAAAAAACTAAGGGTTAGTTTTATAATATTTAAGAATAAGGGTCGTTTATAATTTATTAAATTAAAAAATATACTCCGTTTATAAACAGTATTTTAAAAGGGTAGTTAAGATATTTAATTTTATCAATTTTACTACTTTTATAACCTTATTATTAACGGTCTTAATTAAAAAAACCTAGGAATTATAACACTAAGTAAGACTAGGTTTTTTTTAAAAAAGGTCGGTTTAATATTATATATAGTAATTATAATTTAGCCTAATATTAGATTTATATATATTCTACTTTTTTAGTTCTTAACGAACTTATTTTATTAGTATTATTCTATTATAAACTAAGTTATATAATAGTTTCTCTATATATAATATTTAGTAATATATTTTAAGATTTTAGGGAGTAAATAGGTATTATTAATTATAAATAATATTTTATTTATAAATAATAAAAAGATCTAAAGATCTTTATAAGGTTTTATAATCTCTTTTTTAAATAGCTTTATTTAATAAAAGATACCTCATTAAATTATAAGAACTATGTTAATTATAAAAGCTAAGCTATTAAGTTTAAAATATATAGCTAAAAAGATACTCGTTTTTAAATACTTTTTTAAAAATATTTCGCTAGAGCTTAGTAACGTATAAAAAATATACTATAATAATTATTAAATAATTAGACTTATAATAAAAAAAAGAAGGTATTTTAACTTACTTATATTATATTGATATTTAAAATATATAACTATAATAAAAGTACTTAAGAGGCTTATTTTAAGTAGTTTATATATTAATAAATAAAATATTAATTAATAGTTTTATAAAAAGCCTTTTTAAAGCGAAGTTCGAGTACTTTATATTATTTTTAAATGTAAAGAATATATAAGGAATAATTATATTTAATAAAGGGACGTTTAAAAAGTAATAGAACGGCCTAGAGGGCCCGGCTTTTAATTGAATAACGTAGTTTAAAATTAAGAAGTATAGAATTGTTTTAATAACTTTATTAAGTTACTTAGGAAGAGGCTATTTATGTAAAAGAAATAGGTACGATTTTATTTTAAAAGGGCTTAAATACGGGCTATATACTTAGAAAAATATATAATTTAATAAAAGCATTAATTTTAATTTAAATACCATTTATTTTTATAAATAAAATAGTTAATATTATTACGTTCTTAATAAGTTTTTTTAATAATACTTTTAGTATAAAGAGACCGTTTATAAATACTTTTTCTATTAAAACCTTATTTATATAAACCCTTTTATTTTTACTCTCATTTAAAAAACTACTATATTTCAGGGCCTTATATAACGCTATTATTATACGAGTTAGGGTCTATAAAGTGGTCTTTTCCGGTTTTATAAGAATAAAAGATCGACCTTAACGGGATTACGTTTCTAAAAGAAATTATATAATACGGTATACCTTTTAACTATATAATACGTATGATATACCCTAAGTATGCGCTTAATATAATATAGTAATTTTAATACGAAAACTATTATAATTTAGGATAAATAAGCTACTCTCTTTGCTTATATAGCGGCGCTAACTAAAAAGGTTAATAGTGAAGCTCGGCTAAAAAAGTTAGAAATAGCCTTTTTTAACTATAAAAGTTCTAAACTTTAATAGTAATATAGAGATCTCTAGAAAAAGGGCTAAAAAGGCTAATATTTAGCTACTTTTTAAAACTTATAAATTCTTATTATCCTTGTTATTTTTAATATTATTTAAAGCTTTATTTAAATTAAATGATTTTATTAAATAAACTTATAAAACAAACTTATTAATATATAAACTACTACTTTATTAAAAATACTCCTTAATAGGTCCCCCCCTCTAGGGCTTAATAGATTCTTAGGCCCCCTTAATACCCTAACTATCGTAGCTAATATAAGTATACTTAAGAAATAGTATAATACTTTTTAAAAATATGAAATCTAACTAAGTAATAAAATAAATATTATAAATTAGTAAGTTAATATAAATATTAAGATCTAATATATTAATATTAACTTAAAAGTTATATTTTACGTAGTCAGAAATCTTCTTAATACGGGTTATATTATAAATATAAAGGAATATATAAGGGGCTTCTTAACCCTTAATAAAAAGAGTATATAATATAGGATCTAGCTACTTATACAAGCTAGTACTAAGAGGTTTTATATATATTAAAGTAGGTATAGCTTACCCTTTGAATAAGTAGTCAAAAGTCGGGAGCTATTAATAAAAGGAGATAATAGTCGAGTTAGTTAACTATTTTAATTAGTAATTAGGTATACAGCGTAATATACTTAGTTTTCCTTAATACGTAATATACGGTACGGCCCCGGCGGATTACTCCGTTAGGGGGACGAGTTAGGGATTATATATCGGTTTATAAATAGAAAATGGAACGAGGATAGTTTAGAATATACTTTATAAAATATAAATAAGACTATAGTAATAACTATAAACGCTATTATTTTTCTTATTACTTCTTATTTAAAATATAAAAACTTTATGCTTAGGTCTTATATATACCCCTTAAAAATAGGAGTATAACCCGACTTTTTATAACTTTAGTAACGTTAGTATTTATTATTAATATACAAACCTAAAAAGTACGTATTATTTAAATAGTTATTAAGGGCGCTCTTAATATACTTAAAGTATTTATAGCTAAATAAAAAAAGTAAAAGTACTAGCTTATATCAAATTTCAATATTAAAAATAGTACTAAAAGGGTCTGTTATTAAGAATTAGCTTTATAAATAATAATAAATAAAAAAGTATTATATATATAGTTAACTATTCTATACTTTTTAAAAGGAGGCGAGGGAGGGGGCTATAAACCTATTTTATTTTTATTATTTTTTAAAAAAAGATGTTATTTTTATTTTATTTTAAAAAATATATAAAGGGGGTTATAAACTTATTTTACTTATACTTTTTTTTTCAAAAAACTAGGACTTTTTCTTAACTTTTAAAAAAGAATAAAAGTGGGGATTATAAATCCTTTTTATTTTTGTTACTTTTTTAAATAACTTATTTAGTTATAGAACCGTTACTTATTAAATAAAGTAATTAGATTAATATTAAAAAAACGAGGCCGTATTATTAAATAAAATATAAAATAAAGGAATATTATTTACTTTTTTTTAGGCTTATTAGGGGGGCTAAGGGAGCTACTACTCTCCCCCGAGGCTATAATTTTAAGCTTATACTTTTTAACTTTTTATATTATAATAATATAAGCATAGTTTTTAATTATTTATTTATAAATAAGTATTTAAATAAAACAAAACTATTAGCTAAAATCCCTTATTAATAATACGTATATATAAAAACGTAAATAAAAAAATAAAAAGTAAGGGTATATATATAATAATAATATAAGTATAAGTTAAAAAAAAAAGAAAGTCTATACTATAAATAGTAATAAGAAATTTATATATTTATTACCCTTAATTTATATATCGATTATTTATTTAATAAAAAGCTATCCCTTAGTCGTACTTTTTATTAATAATATAGTTTTAAGATTACTTATAATAATAAATACGGAAGTTAATTTACGGCCGATTTACTTTTTATTTGTAACTCTATATATAAACTAATTTATTTTATAATTCCTTTTATAAATAGATTTCTATATATTAAAAAGTAGTTTTCAATTTTAAATAAACCTTTTTATAATAATATAAGTAGTTAAATACGCTTTCTTTAAATATAGTTTTATTTAAAAAGGTATATTATAATAGTTTTAACTATTTATAGCCTTATTATACGTTACGCAACCTTGGTTATATAGTTACTGAGGCTTATTTTATTTATACCCTTTATATTAGAGCATATTTTGTACTTATTCTTTATTTTTAGTAAATAACCGTTCTTTTATTTATATCGATGCCCCTATTATAACTATACGATAATTACCTATTCTTAAGCTTAAAGTTAAAATGTTAGAATAATGAGATTTATAATTAACTATGTAGTCTTTTTAGTAAATAGCGATCTTCTGGGATTTGTAATATATATATATATTAGTTTCTCGGCTTTTGTACGAGCCTTTGAGAGACTACTAGCGGCTATAAGGAAAAGGGTTACAAAATAGATCGTATCGTTTATAAAGTTTATATATAGAATTCGGTAATTACTTTACTTATATTTATGTCCTTATTATGAGTGAACATAGTGGTTTCTCTTCTCTAAAGTTTCGTAGTCATCATTACTTAGACTGGCAAATCATCTTCATTTTGGGAAAATTTGCTGGCGTCGCGGAAATGACCATTCCTCTTTCTACCCTAATTACGTTAACGAACATGGCGTGATATTCATGCCGTTTAGAGTTGGTGAGTTGTTGTAATCTACTGATACTCTTATTTTACAAATAGCCCGAATCTAGTACCAATAGTGGACCGCTTTTAGTGCAGTTGATGAATGCCCTCGTACCGGAGCTGACTGGATTCTCGGCCGAGAGACGGAGCCGCTAATGTTGCTAAGATCTCATGGGGTCGAAGGATTCGTCCAATTTCCCAAACGAAGTTCCTCCTTTTCTGATGTGAGGTGCACGAGTGGTTTCTTCCGTCAGCCCATTTCGACATTCATTCAATTCGCCTCTTCGAGGCGCTTTCGGGCGCACTATGGGTGTCTTCTACGGCATGGTCACGATCGTCTTTCTCTTTGTGTGGTAATAAGGCGTAATTGCTGGCCGGTAATTACGGTTCCGTTTTTGTACGACACTTTGTAACGCACTTAGCAACGGCTCAGCTACCGACCAGTGCCATTGAGCTCGACCTCGTGTTCCCCCGCGCAGGTGGGAAACACTCCCAAACAAACGACGGCTTCCCGGTCCTCTTTTCACTGCAAAACCCCAACGTCGCCTATCATTTCGGCTGGGTTGTCTCATGGGATATCTACAAGAAGCCTCATGGACAAATACAGAGACTACCTTTCAACACCATTGGGTCCATCCTGAAGAACGACACAACCTATCCCGACAACCCGCACATAGAGGCCCGCTACGCAGATGTACTTGACGTGGGCGAGTACACATTCTCCTGGGCCATTCATACCGGACCTTGGTGTAATCTTTCCAAAACCTGGGTCGAGTATTCAGCCAACGAAAAGATCGGCAACGGCACTTTCGACTTCACCATTGAGCAGGGAGCCCCGACACCAACCTTCACTGGGACATGCCCAACTGCTTTGGGCATGATTAACTACGCGTCATTGACGACATATCACGGTCTTTATGATGGAGCTTACGACGATCCAGTCACCAGCCCGATGTCATGTGCCATCACGACCAATGTGACCTTCACAGCAGAGCCTTGTAGGGCAACAGTCAACGAAGCGCATGCTACGAGTATCTCCAGTCAACTTCATTTGGGGACCTACGTAACTGCGTCAGCCACGACTTCGCCGACGGGCTCCGCCGCTGTTGCCCAACGAACGCTGAACAAGAGCCTAATATGGGCTGTCACGTCGGTCGTTGTTCTGTTTGGCGCTCATGTGGCCCAATGATGAATCATATGCCACGTACGGAAAGATGATATTCTTTGAGCATGCCTGCGCGTGTTGAAGATTGGCTACGGCCCCGAACTACTATTACTGTTACCCCATCCTGGCCAGTTTCATGTGGAAAGTCCGATGTCAACAAACCTCTATCCCGGCAACCCGCGTCCTGAATGGGTAGAGCCCAGAGAGATTGTATGCATGCTGCAGGGTTAGTGGGGATTTAAGCGGGAACGCGACGGGGCAGGCGGAAGCTCACGGATCACAGCCTAGATCGGGATGGCCTGCATCCTTGTGGGACTTGGGGATTAGAAAGAGATGAGGCTCACTAGTGTTCATGGTAAGTTTGACTCAAACAAACATCATCAATCTATGTTTTCATACCCTCGGCATAGTCCAAACATCCAGTAACTTCATGACACTTTGCATCGAGTATGGATACGATGCCATTGATCTTGTCTAAAAGAAACTTCCAAATCGCGCCTAAAGTAGCCTTAACACAAGATCTTCGCCATTTTGGGTCTCAAGTGGATCTCAACTTGTTTTTGCCAACTCAAATGCTGTTGGCCAAGACGGCTGAGGGAGTAAGGCTATCCCGCACCTATACTAGGCCTACTTGAGTAAATAGTGGGCTATACGTGACTACACAGCCGCAGTAGCTACATGTTAGGCTATGGGCGCGCCTTCTTAGTATCTCTATTTTGACGCGTAATACTACCTTTTTTAGTTATTTTTAAATAGAATAAGTACCTCTCTGAGTACTAAAATATAAGCTCTAGAAATATATTTTCCCTAAGTAAAGACTAGTTTTTAAAGTCGTAGTTTTAATTTTAAAAAGCGCGTATAGTTTGTATTATAAAAGAGGGTAAAGTAGAAAGTATAATAGGTAGTAGAAAGTATAGTTAGGGAAAGTATAGTAGAAGCTGCGCTTTTTAATCCTCTAGAACTGCTAGAATAATAGAGATTCTGGGTTAAATATAGCTACTATGGCTGTGTAGTTACGTATAGCTCACTATTTGCTTAAGTAGGCCTAGTATGGGTGCGGGATAGCCTTCGTGTGGGTGCGGAATAGCCTTACTCGGCTGAGGTGCTTCCAGCCGGAGGAGATGCCGAATTAGCCATCACCTGCATTGAGTCTCACGCGGTCATTTATGACCATGTGTCAAAAGGAACGATCACCCACGTTTACGTGCGGCGCAGGAGATGACTTTCTTCATAACTCCGGGGCGACAGGGAAGTGATCTCGGGGTCTCAATCCTCATGCGGTCGTGTCATTGCTTTTGCCCCCAGAAGCGCGTGTCAGCGGCACATGTGCTGCCTCTCTCGATCGTAGATCAATCCTGACACCCCCCGACACTTTTCTCAAGAGTTTCTCAACCTTTTCCTGTAGATTCTCTCAATCCAAAACTCGCGCCGAGTTCCATCGATACTAATGGCGGCATCTGATGGATATTCCCTCGATACCAGATGACCCGAGCAGCCTCCCCTTGACGGGGACTTCGGCGTTCGTCGGAGAACCCCCCTCAACTCAGAATGATTATTTCATCGTCAAGGGTCTCTTCCGCATGGCCGGAATGACGACTGCCAACCCGATGACAGGTTATTCCCTCGTCGCCAAGCAACCTCCCGACTACTCCCACGAGACGAAGTTGCCCGGCGTTTTGGCAGGCCTCGTTTTCGTTATCCTAGCTGTTGTTGCGCCCACAGTTGCAAGAGCCTGGCTTAGGTTGCGAAGAGGTTCGGTCATGCAGTTCGGCTGGGACGACTGGACCATCATCGTCGCTGCTGTACGTGCTAGACAGATGATAGATCGAAAATACCTCCATGAACTGACTCTGCCCCCGACAGCTTGTAGCTCTCGTTTACCCAATCGCGCAACTTCATTCCCTCGCAATCGGTGCAGCTTCCCTCCATGTCTGGGAAGTCACTTACGAACAACTCAACAACGGCGTCTCATTGACCATGGTTTCCAAGACAGCATTCTTCGTTGCCGTGGGTATGATTAAGCTCTCCATAGCAACTTTCATGCGAAGACTAGCGGACAGACTCCCGAGGTGGTGGCGAATCGCATGCGACATTTTCATCGGATCGACTTTTGCATACATCTTACTCGCCATCTTCCTAAACGTCTTTGCATGCAGTCCGCCGGCAACGCAGTGGAACCTGGCAACCCGTGGAAGACGAGAGTCAGCTCCTTCGTGTATCAACATGGAAAGCCAGTCAAAGATTCTGACCGGCTTTCATGTGGCCCAGGGGCTCATATTGATGACCGCGCCTGCTGTTATACTGTGGAAAATCAGGATGGGAATGACAAAGAAGATTCGACTGTTCGCAATCTGGATGATTGGTGGTTTAGCAGTTTTGAGTGGTTTACTGCATCAGATTCTCCCCACGCTCACTAACGATTACACATGGGACTATACCGAAGCCCTGCTATGGACATGCCTGGACTTGTCGTTAGGAGTTGTGACAGCTTCACTACCGGTATTGGACAGCTTGATGGAAGAGTACTGGAGAAGGGCGAAGACCACCATGGTCAAATCATACGGCGGAAATGCCTCATCCCTATCAAGAACCAGCGAAGATAGCGCATGGCCTTACACGAAGACTGCAGGCACAGACAAGAGTCGCAAACATGCGGCGAGGTCTCCTATCACCAACATCACAATCCCGATGGAACGCTCAGAGTCTAGGGAGAGCATCGTAAAGAGGGAGGAGTATCACGAAACCAAGGTTGGCGCGATCGAAATGGGCATCTTATGCACTCAAGAGATTGAAGTGCATGTCTCTGATGCGGATGATGTGGAAAAGGGCCGGGCGGAAAGTCGTGGACCAAGGTCACCATCACCATTTTACCACAATAGGCCAGAGTGGCACGACAACTCACACAAGTTCTAATCGAAAAATTACTTGAGCCCTTGCCAAATTCTATTGCCAGTGTGAAATGCTGCAATAGGCGAGACCGGTAGTGGTAAGTTAAACATGCTTTGGTCAATTTACCACGCATAGCTCTGAGTCAACCCACCTTTTCAGTGTCTTGTTTCCGTGGACTTGAGCACTATTATGAAACATTTCCCATCAGAAGAGTTGAGACTTGGAAGGTGACATCAACAAGAAATGATCAAATTGAATATCTCTGCATGCTGCTGAGCATCATCTCACAACATGTGGTCAAGAAACCTCGCTATGCCGCCTAGCCACTCACAACACCATCAACAACGCCCCTAGCCTCTTGCTTTTCAATATGACAACGGTCGCCGACTCCCCGAACCTCAAACACGTCCATATAGATTAGAAGCCGCCGTTGGGGTGGATCAGAACCTTCGTGTAGCCGTCGATTCTCTTGTCAAACTTCTCATACGCGACTTCTGCATCATCGATGTTGATCTCATGTGAGACAACAAAGCTGGGCTTGGCCTTGCCCGCAATGATCAAATCACGTAGGTATCGGTTGTACGCCTTGACGTTGCACTGTCCTGTTCCAAGGGAGAGTCCCTTCTCGAAGAGCTTACCGAAGCTCAAGCTGATCATGCCCTTTGCCGAAGCATCATCGGACGCCCCAGGGTCGCTATAAACGTGCATCGTTAGAGCCGCAAAACAAGTCAAGTGAAAGGACAGAATATTACCTCGGAACGTAAAGTCCTGGAATGCCAAGTCCACCGCAGGCTCGTGTGACCTTGATCATATTCTCCAACACAATGTTGGGCTGCTCAGTGTTTCCACCGGCACTCACAGCCTGATATCCAACAGCATCCACAGAGCGGTCAACTTCTCCGCCATTCAGCTTCTTAATTTGCTCGACAGCATCGCCTTGAGTGAAGTCCACTGGTATACATCCGATCTTCTCGGCGGACTGAAGACGCTCGGGAACGCGATCGACTACATAAACTCTTGATGCGCCGCGAAGAACTGCCGAATAAGCGGCCATCAGTCCCACAGGGCCGGCACCGAAAACAGCGACGCTCTCGCCGGGCTTGAAGCCGGAGAGCTCGATGCCGTGCCAGCCAGTGGGAAAGATATCTGGTAGAGCGCACAAGCTCAGCAAAGTTTGGAGGACCATTGAGATGGTAGATAATACGTACCTGCAAGCAAAATGAAATCTGACTCAAATTCTTTGCCAGCAGGAAGCTTCAGAGCGTTGAAATCGGCGTAGGGAACTCTGATATACTGTGCTTGCCCACCAGGATAGGGGCCCATGGCAACATATCCTTCAAGATGTGTAAGCTCACATATTTTGTTGATATACACGAGATACTGGCTTACCATAAGCACCACCGGCGAATCCAGGGTTTACACCAGTGCAGAATGCTGTCCGTCCCTCTTCACAGTTGTGGCAGCGGCCATCGGCGACGTTGAATGGCATTACGACACGATCTCCCTTCTTGAGAAGAGTGACACCGGCGCCAAGCTCCTCCACGATTCCCATGTTCTCATGGCCTGCAACGTATCAGAAATTGTCCCATGATCGGTAAATGAATGTAATCAGTGACTAACCGAATGTGATGCCGGCCTCTGCGGCCGTTCTTCCCTCGTACATGCTATGAATAGTGAGTGACTGCGCGCTGATGTTGCTTCAATGTCAGTAGACTTACTGCAAGTCTGAGCCGCAGATAGCTGCCTGAAATTTTGCTTAGCATCAGTCATGTGGGAGGAGAGAGGTCCATCTTACAGTGGTAACTTTGACGATGACATCGTCGGGGTGCTGAATCTTGGGCAACGACACCTCCGATACCTTGACCTTGTAAGGGCCCTGGTAGTTGACAGCTTTCATTGTCGGAGACGACATGGTGGCGAATACTTTCTGGGCTAAAAGTGAAGGTTTGATAATTGAGGTCAACCTACGAAGCTCAAGCGCATCTTCGAGCAGCAACGGACATATTTATCCCATGAACCCCTCACGAAACCCATCTACCGAACAAATCACCAAGACTATCTTCCCCATCTCTCAATAGGCCCCGGATGACCGGCTCCCAGTCAAGGACCGTCATCGCCGCGGGATATCTTTCTAGAACGAGATAGTGGGCTGCGCCGCTGCGGGGTAGTGCGGGAAACTTTCGCCAAGACGCGGGGATGCCGCCGCGATCCAATTTGTGTCCGGCATGTTTTGGCGCTGGTTCATGCTGGTTGATGCGTGGGAAGATGACCGGGGGACTTGGTGTTTGCTCCCGAGTGGGTACACGAGGATGAACTCCGAACCCCCGAGAGTTCAGACTGCGTAATAGAGAGTCCCTCATCGGCGAATTACTGCCTTTTGTAGAGTGCAGGGGAAGGAGGGGACCCAAGGTGACCCCTACCTTAGCTATGAGATTTCACGTTGATGAACCATTCGATGAAGCTGCTGTCAAGTCCACAAGAGCTTCCCCGGCGCTTTGAGACGTCTGCAAGTGATACACGTAGGATCCTTGATCCATCAGTCTTACCCCAAGTTTCATTTTTGCATGCCGTATTTGGAGAATAAGAGGGTCTTTAGGGATGTGGTTTGGTGAGGAGACGGGCAAAGATGCACGGCACGCGCAGGAATCCAACTTGACTCCGCAATTCTCGCCGAACATTTCTCTTCTCGACCTGTTTCTGCAACATGTCCGGCGCACTGGAACTAGAAATAGACTGCCGAGGCTCTGCATGGACTTGCGTCTATAGCCGCGAGATAGCTAAAGTAAGTGACAAGAACCCCACAACGCGTATCTCGCAGGATGCGCTGAACTGCTATGATAATCGTCATGTTAACACCTTCCGAGTGCGCTGCTTGGCTGCATTATCATGGCATGAGCCTACATGCAAGCCCTCTTAAATCGAGCTCCGTCTTCTTCTACCCCTCGTCTATGATGCAACTCAGACGGAGACAACACCGCTGTGAGCGAGGACGTTTGCGCTCCCGCTTCCCGAAATCCCTACAACGCCCTTGAATGCGAGCTCATTCAACTTCTCTACAACAGCTGCCGCATCCTCCAGGGGATACAATGCCTGTGTAGGTTTCCCTCTTACAGGGGAATTAGTTCGAACCGTGGGTTAACAAAGAGATCAATTTAACTATATGAATTTCTACGTAGGTATAAAAAGGAGGTTCTAACCGCAGGTTAGGCTAGCTACGATAATCCTAAATAAGGCTCCTAATTAGCCCCTATACGATTAACTATATACCGCGGTTAAATTAAACTTCTAATTTAATACTAATTTTTTTTTTTATTAATTTAATTACTATAGTTAGAGGTATAATTCGACCTCGGGCCCGGTTACTAAGTCGTTTCTTTTTCTCCCTTTTTTTTATTCCTTTTTTATAACCTATTTTTTTATTTATATATTAACTTTTTTATTACTTACGAATTACTCTAATCCCTTATTAAGTACTACTTTTATAAAAGCGTTAGCGAGGTTATCGTAGTTATTAATCTAATAAATCTTAAGGATTTTACGCTTTTTATATGATTACCTAAGGGCTATAATATTAATTATAAGCCTCTTTTCTTTCGTAGTTCTTAATTTAATAAGATATTCGTATAGTAAGTAGGAATCTATATAAATAACCGTTAGGATCGGTAAAAAGCTAAGTCGATTAGTAATTCTTTTTAATATTATTAAAATTATATAAGCAAGGTTAATATTATTAACTATACTATAAACTTCTAACGCTAGTACACTTCTCGTTACTTATTTACTTTTAGTTAATAAGTAATAAATTATATTATTATATATTATAAATTTACTCTCGCTTATACTCTTATTAACGAGAATAATAATATACCCTAATTATAAAATAAAGTCCTTATTATTTATAAATAAGCTATTTATAAATACATAGAGCTTATTAGCCGTAAGGTTAATCGGGTAGTAAACAAGACTTTAATTAAAATTCGAGTACTACTACTTAAGCCGCTTATTAAGTACCTCGACGTTTTATTTATTTAGTTCTATAGCCTACGCTACTTTAGCGTAGTTAAAAGTCGCCTTGGGCTAATATATATTTATAATATATACCCCTTGCGCGAGCTTAGCCTTATATTACTTTTTAATATTAATTATATTTAGATTAACGAGGCTAATTTTCTTATTTTACTTTTTTTATTAAAAAACGACGGTTTCCCCTTTAATTATAAAAATCCTACTATTAAATACTAATAGGTTATTTATTATAAGAACCTTTTTTAACTTCGCTACGAAGCCCGCTTTCTATAGCTCCTTATCCTTTTTTTTTATAAAGTTAATATCGGATAGGCCTAATATATTATTAATCTATATTCCGATAATTCTAAATTTATTACTTACGTACTTAGAGACTAGTAAGTACGGGTCGTACGTAGATATAACTATTAATAATTAATTAATATAAAAATCGTAATATATAGCTTACTAATAGGTGCCCGATTTTACGAGCCTATATAGTAGTTTAAGTACTTTAATAATCGTACTTTCTAAGTACTTACTAGCTATTTCTTTTAGTAAATAGGCTAGGATTTTCTTTATAAGCCCTATTACTAATTAAGTATACGCCTAGGTAATATTACGGCTCTAAATCTCGTACCCCTTTTTTCGTAATAATAGTATTAGTACTATTATTAATCGTTAGCTATAGTACTATATAGTAGGTAATTATATAAGTAGCGTTACTTTCTTAACGTCACCGTACCCCTAAATTACGTATTTAAACTTCTCATACGGCTAGGGTGTTCCTTTCCCTTTAATCTTATAAACTATTCGTAATTTAAATATATAGAAGTTTATATACTTCTTTAAATTATAAAAGATAAATCGATAGACCCCTCGATCATAAAGAGTATCTACTTCGATTAGATCTAATTCCTTATATAGCTTTTTAGTAATTATAATTACGCTTTCCTTACGTAATTTAATTACTAGCTCGAAATCGGCTTTTTTTTTTATTATATAAAAAGTATTAATTACCTCGTCGCTAGTAATAAATTACTATATTAGTACTTACCGTCGTAGTTTTTTATAACGTCTCGCTAGTAGTATTAGTACCCTTTTAGTAATTTTCTCTTCCTTATTATCTATTTATATTACTATAACGATTTTATTAAGAATAATTTCTTATACTTTTACTACGGGTTATATCGTTTCTCCTAGCTCTTTTTCTTTTTAGAGGTTAAAAATTACCTTACTAAGATCTATATAATATAATTTTATTATTATAATTAATACCTCGAGGGGTTAGTTATAATCCCTCGTAACTATATAAGATCGCTTATTAATAAAAATTAATTTATATAGCCTAGCCTACTATTAAGTAACTTCGTACTATACTTATATATCTAAATTTAGTAGTATATTTAAATTACTCCTTATATCGGGCCTATTATATATAATAATTACTTTATTAACTTACTTTTTTATATTTACCTCGCATAGTACCCGTATTACTTTTTTAACTACTCGGGCTTATTAGCTTATATCTAGCGATAATAGCGAGACTAAGATCGTTCTTAAATATACTCTAAATACGAGAAGCGTTAGTATAAGCCCGTTAGGCCCTATAGTATTATTATAATATTTAAGTACTATTTAGAGGTATTTATTATTAGTAAAATTTAGATTTTTTTTTTTAATAATTCTAAATACCCTCTTTAGCTACTAATATACCCTTTCTACTTTTTTAATACTATAGTACGCTTTAACGAGTACGACTTTTAGCTATATACCGTAGACCGTCGTATTTTCTTTAAATTTTATTAATTTAAAACTAGTACTAGCGTTAGTTCTAATACTATTTAGCAGTCCTTAGTATATATCGATCTAGCTTTTGTATAAAGCTACTTATACTATTTTTATTTATAAATCCCGGAAGGATTACCCTATTTAAAAGGATATAGCTATATCGATTACGTATAAGACTAGCCGATTATTTAAGTAGAAAATATCGATAATAATTTCTTAATTAAAGTTAAGCTTATTACGTAATTTAAATTTAAACCTGCGTAGGCTCTGCGTATTTATTTAGTATTAGTAGTACACTTTTATTAACTACTCTAGCGCCCCTATTTTAATATTATTATTACTTAATTACTTTAAGAAGTTATATAGCCTCGTAATCGACGGGTAGCTAAATCTTTAGTATAATCGTTTAAGCTTACTTTCCGTTAAGTAATTAATTAACTTCGTATTATTAATAAGCTTTATAAACGCGTGCTCTTATTATTATTCGATTATTTTAAAGTACTTATTATTAAAAATTCTATTTTTTATATTATCGAATATAATACCTAGTCGATTTATATTTTTTAAATATAGTAGAAATAGGGTATTAATAAGTAAAATATAGAAGGTTATTATTTCGAAGTACGTCTCGACTTTTATTATACCTAGGGCGACGATTTCCTTACCTAGGCTAAAACTAATCTTTATAATACCCACTATTAACGTATTAAGTATTACTAGCGCGATCCTCTATAGTACTTAGAATTGCCCTTTTCTTCTTATTAACTATTATAATACCCTAGTATCTAGGATAATCTATTAGAAAGTTTTTAAGCTATACTTTTCGCTCGTATAAAATACCTATACGAGCTTAGTATTTAAGTAATCTAGGTAGTATAAAAAGGACCCTCTTAGCTACTATTATAATAGCTTAGTACCTAATTTTTTTTTAAGTATTAAGAGAGGTAAATCCGGTATTATTAGATTTAGCGGGCCAGATTATAATTTACCCCCTTTACCCCTCTCTATACTTATTATCTAGAGGACTTTCCCTTATTATTTATAAATAAAAACCTACTTATTAAGAGCTTCTACTACCTTTTACCCGTTTATTTTTATATATCCTCCGGAGGCTAACGGGGCGAAAAAAGAGTAGTTAATATCGTTAATTTCGTTATAATCTAATTTATTAGTATAGGGTATAAGGTCTTCCTTATTTTCTAAGTATCCTAGCGGATATTTTAGGCCGTTAATTTAGTTACTTATACTAGGTTTTGTACCCCCGGATATGCCCTTATATATAACAAGGAATTAGTTAAATCGATTAGGGCTAGTTTTGCTTTTTACTACCCTCGACTTTTTATACTATTCGTACGATTTAGTATGCTCTTTTTTTAAATAGTTACTTAACTAATATCTATTCTTTTTATAAATAAAGTACTACTTTTTACGTTACCCTACTCGCGGGTTAAATCTCTACTTATTTAACAAATCTAAGCTTCCTTACTAACGATTATTATACCTAGCTTCTTTCCCTTTTTTATTATATATTTAATTAACTTAGTACTATTAATAAGGGCCGTCGTATACCTAGAGGTAAGTTTAGTATAGTATTCTCGCCTTAATATTAAAACTAGATCTTAGCCTCGAGTAAAGCGTCTCGTAATCTTCGGGTACTTAGTATAAAGTTATTTTTATTTTTAATACGCATTAGACTATAGTATAGAAATATCTAACTTTCTGCTCGTTAGTTCTTTTATTTAGCTAGGTTTTTATTAGTTTATTAATTTAATTAATAAGCTCTTTAAGGATCTCTATTTATAATTTACCCTCTATTATCCTAGCTATAAATATAAAAGAAATTACTTATAGCTCGGATAGGAGCTCTAAATTCTTATTATAAGTTTTAAAACGGCTTCGGATTATATTAATAATATTAAAAAAGTCGTTTTAATTAAGATTATATACTACCTTATAGTAGTAATTAAAGGCTTTACTTATAAGTACGATATTAATTACTAAATAGTACTAATATTCCCTAATCCCGACCTTTTTATAATAATTATAAAATATCGTTAGGGTTTTTTATAGGACCTTATACTTCTCTCTAAAATATAATTTTTTTTTAAAAAAGATCTTTTTAAAGTCTATAAATTACTTTATATTTACCGCTAGATTTTTAGTATCTATATACGATCCCTACGTCGCTACGTACTATTAGTAACTTTAGGTCGTTTACTTCCTTTCTTATTAACTAATTAGCGCCGAATTTCGTATTCGTAATAACAACGAGCTATAGATCGAAATAAGCAGAATTATTAATTATCGTACTTCTAGTACTATATTTTACCTCTATATATCCTTTTATAATAATAAATTACCGTTAGTAATTATAAAGAGGAAATTTATATCGTTTACCCTTTTTTTAAATTCGTTAAATCGATTATACGCCCTATTAACTTATACCTAGTTCTATAGTATAAATTCCTCTTTTATAATCGTTATTACTAGGATTTTATATAGTTCTTGCGATTATAATTACGTTAATAATACCCCTTGCCCGTAGAGGAATTTATTAACTACTTTTATAATTCCTAAGCTTACGCTTATAAACTATTTATTTAGCTAGTAACTAAGGTTATTTATAATCTCGTAAAATAGGGGTTACTCCTATAACCCCTTTTTTTTATAAACCTTAGTTAAATAAATTAATATTACGTTAATTTACTTATTATTAAGCTAATCTACGATCCTATATATCTACGTCCCTTAATAGTCCGGGTTAATATTTATTTACTTATAAGGGATCGGGATTTTATTTAAGATCGGGTTTTTTTTTCTTTTTCCTTATCCTAACTTACTAAGGGTCGTGCTCTAGCTTATACTTATATTAGTAGTCGTTAGCGTGTTTAATCTTAATAAAAATATATCTAATCCGCGTATTAGCTATAATAAGCCCGTGTTTTTACTACTTAACGAATTTATTAAGGTCTAGAAAATTCTCGCTTCCTCTCGCCGTCTTATTACTACTCTCGTTTTTACTATTTTTAGTAACTACTACTACCTTTTTAAATTACTAACTATTATACTTACTAAGACCTCTTTTTTATTTAAAATAAAAAGGTAGGTTTTAATAACCCCCTTTTTTAATAATAATAATAAACGTTTATATTATTATAAAAAGATATAGTAATTAGTCTCGTAATCTTTATTAGTTATTAATTTCCGCTATTTTATATATTTCTAACCTCTTAAGCCTCGTACTCTTTATAACTTCTAAATAGCTTCTTTCCTTAACCTACCTCCTCTAGGGTAATATTCTATAAAAATAGTTAAATATAAATACTAAGTGGCTTATAAAGGAGTTATATAAGCTATTAAGTACGGTTAGTAAAGTTAAGCTCCCCCTTTTTTTATAAAATCGCGGGCCTTAAGGACTTATTAAAAATATTACTTATCGCTCGTACTTAGTAAAGTTAGATACCTTAGAGATTTTCTTTTTATAGCCTCTTAGTACTTTATTTAATAGTTTTTTAAGTAGTATTTTTTATAATTTAATTACGCTAATTTAGTAATTATTACTCGCTAGTAATTCTTTTTATTAATTCGGCCGGTTAATTTTTAATCGCGGGCCGGCCGTGGTAAAGTTATTTAGTAAAAAAGCTACTTAAGGTAACAGTAAAATATTAGTTACTTAAGTAGTTTTATTAATTAGTATAGTTTAATATAATAAATATCGACCTTTTATAAGTAATAAAAGGCTACGATTACTTAATTCCGTACGGTATTTAAAAATCGCCTCTTTTTATATTTATTTTTATAAAGTTATTTAGTACGAATCTCTTATCCTATACGGTATTAAGAGGTCGTTTTTTTTATATAATAAGATACTTTACCGATCTATAATAGTAGAATTTAATTATTAATTAGTATAGGTTTCCCTCTTATAAGGGAATTAGTTCGAACCGTAGGTTAATAAAGAGATTAATTTAACTATATAAATTTTTGCGTAGGTATAAAAAGGAGGTTTTAACCGTAGGTTGGGCTGGCTACGATAATCCTAAATAGGGCCCCTAATTGGCCCCTGCGCGATCGACTGTATGCCGCGGTCGAATTGGACTTCCGATCCGACAGCCTGGAGATAGGCAACGAGTCCGGCGACATGGGGTGTTGCCATGGACGTTCCAGAAACCACCGACACCTGTCCAGGCTGCCTCCAAAGCGATGGGATGTCGAGACCGGGCGCGAAGATGTTGACGTCGGCCCCAAAGTTGCTCCAGTCCGCACGAGTCCAATTCCAAGCGACCGCGCCGACAGTGATGGCTTTCTGAGCTGAGGCGGGAGACTTGGTCGAAGCGTCTTTACCATCATTCCCGGCACCGACCACGGTTGCGAAACCCAGGTCGAAAGCTGCATCTACTGCAGAGTTCATCGCGTCGCTCTTTGGGAAAGCTTTGGTAAAGTCAGCCAATCTTTCACTCCATAGTCCAAGATCGGGTGTGCGTGTGCTTGTGTTCAACTCACCTAGGCTCATGTTAATGACAGCCTTGGAGACCCGTCCTGGGGTATTGGTGATATTGTTGACGGCCCAGCTGTACCCATCCAAGACATGAGCAACCGTTGAGTAGCCCTAGTACAGATTCCAAAGTTAGCTAACGATGCAATTTCCAGGCCTCCACGAACCGTTGCACTTACAAGGCCCCGAACGACCTTGACGTCGACGACGGTCGCCTTCTTCGTCACGCCGTATGTAGCTGCGCCAATAATACTGGCAACATGGGAGCCGTGGCCGAATTCGTCTTCAAAAGGGTAATTCGGTTCCCAGGCGTCGTAGCCTCGAATGGCGCGCCCCTCGAGTTCTGCATGCTCAATGGTGACTCCTGAGTCAAGAACGTAGGCGTAGGTCCCTTCTCCAGCGGTGCTATCGAATATATAAGGGCTGGAGCTGCTGCCGTCTGCCAGAGGAGTTGTCGAAGACAGGCTCGAAAGTCCCCACGGAGCAGCCGCTTGTGTGATCAAGGCTGTCGCCTCAACAACTCGGTCTGGCTCGACGCTGACGGCCTTGTATCCCGAGATCAGTCTTCGAGCATTTGGTTGCAGAAACACAAAGTCCACTCACATATCCGTCCTTTTCAATCTCCGCAATTGTCTCAGAGTCGAACTCGCCTGCGTAAGCTTTGAAGTCGCCGACGCTAAAGGTCTTCTCAACTCCAGCAGTGCTCCGACGAGACAGGCTGCGCTTGTGGACGTTGGTAACCCAGCTCAAGTGGCTCTCAAAGTCTATGTCATAGGTGCCTGAAGCAATGCGAACGATGTACTTGTCGGGAATGATAGTGTCTTCGCTGGAAACCTTCGCGATCAACGGGCTGGCCAGAATTCCCGATGAGAAACCTAATAAGACGACGATGCGCTTGACGTTAGACGTTATGCGATGATGTGACTAGCTCAGTTGATCTTGAAAGACCACGCTAGCAAGTGCTTGTCGTGGAGCAGGTAAGGGACGTTATGTACGTCGCTAGAATAGTCTGACTCCATCGTGTCATTCTACATGAAGAGCAAAATGGAGTTAATCATACATCGACGACCTTCTATTCAAAGCTGTGCTACGATCATCACCTCATCTCGTATCCAGACCAAGACGGTCACTACTACTGCGATGGGAAGGTGATTGCGATATGCCCTGAACGCCAAGTACCGTGAAAGCAGGGGTTGCTGCTGTTTACCGCGACTGAGTCTCGCTGAGTGGGAATTTGCAGGGGGTTTGATAGCGTCACCAGTCTATTTAATTATGTGATTTGGCAATCTAGGACTTCGGGTTTTTTATTCCCAATTCACTTAGTCCGGTCCGACGTGACCTTATGAGAAAAACAGAGACTCCATTGGATTGGATGTCTACAACTTCAAATCTCTCATACCAATTATCACATTTAATATTGAGGTTCAGTCTTTGCTGCATATACGTAAGTAGGCAAATCGCTGCATAGAGTTGGTCGTAACTCCTTGCTGTACTAGACACACACTGAATGGACTTGGGCCAATATGTCGTAGGAAAAGTAGCATCACCTGGATTATGCTATTGATAGTAGCATGCTTGTCAGAGTAGCTATTGACCCGAGAACTATTGTAAATGCTGCAGAGTGAGTGCCTTTTCTCAATATTTCGGTCACAGCTACAACGGTATGGCTTTCCTTGGCCACTGTGGACACAGTAGCGTAAAGATATCACGTAAGTCTCTAGAATCGTTCAGAACAGCTTTCGTTATTAGACCATTAAGCTAAAGTGATATTCAGTGGACAAAATTCCAGCATTGCGACTGGTAAATCGGCACATCGACCTCGTACAATTTCTTGGTGTAGAACTGCGTGACATATGCATCAACGCCCAAGTGGAAAGTGCTAGCAAACCAAGCGCCATTCTTGCACTGATCCTCAGTAGGCTTTGCAAAGGTAATTCCACTGGCGCTGGTGTAAGCGAAGTCAAAGTCCGCCGCAAATACGTTGACGACCTGAGGCTTCGCCTCGACTCCAGCAGACGTGTCTAGGAGACCGTTGAAAAGCTTGACCCCCAGGGCAACGGTCAGGTCAGCAAACGGATTTAGCTGAAGCTCAACTTGAGCAGTGATATCCGTAGTGACATTGGTCTGCGGCTTCCAGCCTGTTGTAGAGGTCTTGGCTGAGTCCAAAAAGTCAAGGTGAACTTGAGCATCGGCAATAGTTGAGACAACGTCCACAGACGCCTTGACAACACCGGATGCAGCAAATTCGATGCCGAGACCGAAATTCATCATGGGGCCGACATCGATGATGCCGGGAATAGTGAAGGCTGAAACAGATACGGAAAGAGGGTTGTAGTTGTACAAGTTGGTCGAATACTGGGCGTTGACTGCAGCAGAGATATTGAGGTTCAAAGCAAACGAGTAGTCTACATCAATGTAGAACTCGTCAACCTTGAACTTCCGAAAGCTGTAGTGAACATGGCCGGCCAAGGTGACTATGCTTTCCAGCTTGGCTTCATTGGCGACAATATTCAAGGCGTCCGTCGCAACGAGCGTGGAGCCAGAAAGGTCTGCGGAAATGGTTCCAGAGAGGTCATGCTTGGTCGTGGCAGTGCCGGTGTGCTGGAAATCGATGACTGCGTCATTCATCTGATCACTGATCTCTGCTTTGGTAGACGAAGCAGTAAGAGTCAAGGTGGCATTGTCAAAGGTGTAGTTCTGGACCACGTAGACACCGCGCTCGTGCTCGCTGTCGCAAGTCCCATTGTGGTTCGTGATGATGATGAAGTCCTTTGCTGGCCATGCGCTCAAGCATGTGTTGTAGTCTTCGGTAACGCTAAATTTGAGAACAAGTCCAGCAGTCGAGCACTCAAGATCGGCGATTGTCTCGATGTTCTCTAACAAGACGGCAGCTTGCTTCATCATAGCCCGGACGAGGGCGTTGGTAGCGTTGAGCCCTTCATAGGGCAAGGTGACGTTGGTCTTCGGGGTGAATTTGGCTGGTCCAAGGGGTGTAGATGGGATGGAGGCCTGTCGCTTCTGGACTGGTCGAAGAATGGCCTTTTCCGGCATAGCAGCGGCTATGCTAGAGCTAACCAGTGTCTGGAAGGCCAAAAGAGTGGAGAACGAGAGTCTCATGATTGAGTACAGTGAGCGACTGAAAATGAGAGAGCCGACGGAGTTTGAACGAGTGAGATTCGAGGTAGTCGTAACTAAGATAGAAGACTTTGTTGTTTCGCAATGCAAAGTGATACTTCCGACCAGGCTAAGTCACGCGCTTTATATGCAATGATCGATCTACTCAAAGACTGTTCAAGGCGCACTTCACGAAGCATCTCGAGAACCCCTTAGAGACCCTTGAGACCTTGGGCTAAAAAAGGGTCAGAGTCCACTTCGACCATCGTGAACTAGGGCTCGGAACATCGCCGCAGAGTGACAGTTGAGCTCAGCCGCGCCTTATGGGATCGCGATATTGAACAGGTGTGTTTATAAGCGCGAGCCAAAAATCGAATCCATCGCTTTTACCCAAAGATGTTAATTATTGGCCGGGGTATACCCTATAAACTTGACGATGTTGAATATTAGTAATGCCGTCAGTAAGAGAAAGTAGTCTGTCGTAATAGCTTCAACCATCCATAGCCTTACCGCACGTTATATAACCTCGGTTATATAATTACCGAGGCCCACTTTGCTTATACCCTCTATATTAAAACGTACTTCGTACTTATTCTCTATTTTTAATAAATTATCTATATATATATATATATATATATATATATATATATATTAATACCCTTATTATAACTATATATTAGTTATAAGTCTAGCTCTAACTTAGACCTCTATATACCTTTATTAAAAAGTTACTTTTTAAGGACTACGGTTTATTATATCCTTTTTTATAATATTATTTACGCCTATTATATTATTAAACTTAAATCTAAATAAAGTAATATTTTTTAAAAAAGACTATTAATACTCCTAAATAAAAGCTTGATTATTAATAAAACTAGTTGAAATAGTACCTCGCTCTCCGTATTAAAGCCTAATTAAAAAGAAGTTTAGGATTTTTTAAACCTAAATAACCTTACTTTTTTATCAAACATATTACTTTTTATTAAATTTATTGTTTTAATTAAAAAGAACGTTAAAATACAAAATACTACTTAAGATTAAATATATGAAACGGCTTTTAATAAATACTAACAATAACTTGAAGAGGTTACTTAATAATAAGAATAAGAAATAAAAAACGAGGTTATAATTAAACTTAAAAACGACTTTATTAAATAACTAGTTACTTTAATAAAACTAAAGGTTATAATAATAAATTAAGTATATTTTATTAAAAACTACGCCTCTTTTACTTAATAAATAGTATTTAAAACGATTTTTTATATAAAAAAAGAGAGATTATATAAATTAATAAATCGCTAGATCTTTTTTATAATTATTTAAAATATCTTACCTAATATAAAAAAAAAACTTACTAATTTTTCAAATTACTCTTCTTATATTATAATTTAAGTTCTTAAGTAGAAGTACGTACTAAGTAACTCTAGGTCGTTTATAATTATATAAAAAGAGTTTAATATAATTATAAATAGAACGAACTTTAGTATTAACTTATTAATTTAAATTAAGGACTTTGTTTTAGCTTATTATTAAATAAAATAGTTTAAACTATTTAAAGTCTAAAGGACCCTTGTTTCCAAAACCTTTTTTATATAATTTTATATTATTGTATTTTAAACTAGTTTAATTAAAAGCTCGTTAATATTATTAAACTAAAATAAACAAAAAGCGATTCTTAATATAAAGTATTATATTAAGATTTCTTATAACTATTATATCAAAAAACGGTATATAATAAGAATTATAAACAACCTTTTATAATATTTATAATATTAATAAGTCGCTCGGATTTTCCTAATTAAAAGAATAACTCTTAATTCGTTTATTAACTACTTTTATAAAAAGAACTATTATTAAAAACTAATAGAATATATAAAAATAAAGTTCGCTCTAACTAATAAAATAAAAGTAAAATACATTCAGCTAAGTAATAATAAAATTTAAAAAATAATTTCCTATTTAAATTATAAAAAGTATATCAATTTCTGGGCCGATCTTATTTAAAAAAGCTAGATTTATATAAAACCCCCTATTTAATAAAATAATAATAATAAAAGCAGTTCTAAAAAAGTAACTAAAAATACTAAACTAAATAATTAAAAAAACTCTAAAATAATTTATTTTCTGAATATTATAACTATAATTCTTAACGTTAATCTATTTCTTAAACTAAGTATAAAAGTTAATGAAAATAGTAATTTTATTATTTTGTTTATCTTTTTTATTAACTTATACTTTCTTTTTGAAAATATGATTATAAAGAATTATAATACTATATATTTTATTAATAACTAATCGCTCTTAAAGCCGGATTTAGTTAATAATATAATAACTTAGAGAATATAAACTTTAAAACGGCCTCTTATTTAATAATTACTAAGGGAACGAGGATTATATAAAATATTTTTATAAAACTAAAGGGGCCCGGGACTAAGTATTTTACTTTTTATAATATTAGTTTTATTAAAAACCTTTATATAAATATTATATTAAAAATATTTTTAAAAAACTAGTATTTAGTACTTAAACTTTAATTATACTCTTTAATTTAAAATAAATTTAATAATATTATTATTAAGTAATTTGAAAGAAAAGTTAATTTAGTTTTTTTTTTGAAATATAAGTCCTATTTATCCTGTTTTTTATTTATAAGTTAGTTTTTACTTATTAAAATAGTTTTACTACGTAATATATAATACCTACGTTTTTATATTAATTAAAAAACAACCAATCGAATATAGCCTAGTTATAATACTTTAGATCTAGCTATTTTGCGCTAATAATACTTAAAAAGCTCGTATTAACTACTTAAAAAATGAAAATTAAAAAACTAAGTTATTTAAAATATTAATACTATATAACTACTTATATAAAATAAGTAATCTTATAACGTACTTTAAAATAAATAGTAACCCGACTTTATTATAAAGTTTTATAAGATCTTTTTAATTACTTACTTATTTATAAATAAAATAAGTAGTCAATACTAATTAAAAACAAATATTTAAATGAGATTTTTATCTTTTTATAAGTTATAAAAACCTATAATATTATATTTAAAGTCTTAGACATTTTTAAATAATACGTATACATATAAATAAATATAGTTATTTATAAAACTTAATAAAACATAAAACGTATAATAATCGTAATTAATATTAAAACTCGTTTTTAAAAATAAATATAAAAGCTAGGAATTTATTTAAAAGCTACTTTTTTACATATAAAAAACCAAAATAAAAGAGGGGAACGAGCTAGCTAAGATACTATTAATAAAATAATTAATATAATATTAGTAATTAGTTTACTAAACGAACTCTAAATAAAAGCTATATTAGCTTTAATTTACTTATATAATATTAGCCCTAAGTAACGTATTAACTAATTATTATCAATTTAAATCAAAGACGTTTAGTTCGCTTATTACTTTAAATAATAATAATTAAAAAATATATTAAAACTCATTTATAATTTATATTTTACTAAGGATAAACGTACGTATATAGTTATAAAGCGTACTTTTTTAAGAGGGATTATCAAAAGAAAATTAATAAAAAACGCTTTAAAATAAAATAAAAAAGATATATGAAGTACTTCGTAAGTTACGTACTAAATACTTATAATTTATATAAAATCTGAATCCCCTCGTTTTTGAAAGTTATTATTATTTAAAATATAATGTTCAATAAAATAGTTTTTCATTTAAAAAATAATATTAAATTCGTAATTTATTTATTTAAATTAAGAACTATAGTAAATAAAATTTAATAACTACTTATAATAATCGAACCTAAGCTTTAATTATTTAGAATTATAAATAAAAAAAAGCCTATATTAATTAATAATCAAAGGTAGTTATTATTATTTATACTCGTTTGATAAAAAGTAAATAAGGCTATAAAAAAGCTTAGTTCGTTTTTAAATAAATAAGGTAAATAGTTACTTATTTTTAAAATAATTTTAAATTTTAAAAATCCGGAGTTAAATACGAACCTTACTTAACTAACTAACCTAATAAATAAAATTATAAAAAAGTTAATCCTTTTATGAAAAAAATTCAAAACGTAATATATATATAAATAAAAATAAAAACTCTTTAGATCTTTTAGAAAAAGAACCTTTTTACTTAATTAAACTTTAACGAGCCCTTTTAATAAGTAAGCTTATATTAAGAAATAAGAGTAATAAACAACTTAATTAGTAATTTTAATATAATTAGTATATATAACTAAAATAATAAGTTTACTAAATAAAGCTAAAGGTTAAAGAACTAATTACTAAAAGTATTTATTTAAAACCTAAGTTAATAAGAGCGATTTAAATAGTACTCTTTTTATACTTGAATAAAAAAACTAAAACTCTTTTTTCAATATATATATACTTAATTAGTAAAAAACGGTTAACGAAATAACCTAGGAATATTAAATACTATATTATTACGTTTATATTATTATAATTTTGTATAAAGTACGCTTTATTAACTATATTTTAATCTAATTAAATTTATATAAATTAATTAATTACCTCTCTAAAGAAATGAAAAAGTATTTTAAAATACTAGAACTTTTAAAAAGCTAATATATAAAAATAATATGGTTAAAAATCTAGAAATTAAAAAACACAAAAACTTAAAAAGTAGTTAGTAAGGCGTCGGTTATATCTAAACTAATATCTTTTAAATAAGTATTTAATTATAAGCTCGATAATAATAATTACTTTAATTATTATAAAGCGAGAATTTATATTAGGGGGGATTTTTAAAAATATTGCTTTTTAAAAAAGACCTACGTAATAACGCTAATAACTAGGATATTTAGGGTAGTTATAACTATTATTATTTAATTTAACTTAGGAATTTATTAATATAATATTATAAACGCTTTTTTAAATATAATTAAAAAACTAAACGACCCCTCTATTATTTACGAACTTCTAAATAGCTTTTATCAACTAAGTATATATATAAAGCTCGAGCGAGCCCTTTATAGTATTTATAACGCTTTATTATTATAATATAAAGAACTAGTATTAACTTTTAAAAACCTAGGTCTCGTATTTATAAATAAAGACCCTTATCTATTCTAAGATTTAATTAAATAAGTACTAGTTCTTTTTTATATAAATAGTATCCTCGTTCTTTATTATAAAAACTATATTTATAATACTAATCAAGTAATTAAGAAACTTAAAAAAATATATAAATAAAAAGCTAAGAGCTAGTTTTATAATATTTATATATAAAGGTTATTTATAATTAACTTTATTAAAAATATACCTTATTTATAATTAATATTTTAAAAGAAATAGTTAAGAAGTTCGATCTTATTAACTTAACTAGTTTTATAACTTAATTAATAATAGTTCTAATTAAAGAAAACCTAAGAATTATATCTTTAAATAAAATTAAGTTTTTTTTTTAAAAAAAAGTCGGTTTAATGTTATATATAATAATTATAATTTAGCTTAACGTCGCTTTTATATACGCCCTATTTTCCTAATTTTTAACGAACCTATTTTATTAGTATTATTCTATTATAAATTAAGTTATATAATACTTTCTTTATATATAATACTTAGTAATATACTTTAAGATCTTAGGGGATAAATAAGTATTATTAATTATAAATAACGCTTTATTTATAAATAATAAAAAAACCTAAAGATCTTCGTAAGGTTGTATAATCTCCTTTTTCAATAATATTATTTAATAACAAATAGCCTATTAAAATATGATAATTACGTTAATCATAAAAACCGAGTTACTAAGCTTAGAATATATAACTAAAAAGATATTCGTTTTTAAACGCTTATTTAAGAATATCTTATTTAAACTTAGTAATATGTAAAAAGTATATTATAAAAATAATAAGAAATAGTTAAATTCGTAACTAAAAAAGGCAATATATTTTAACTTATTTATATTATATTAATATTTAAAATATGTAGCTATAATAAGGTTAATAATCCGTGGTTATGAACTTTACAGGAGGGAAAGTTAAAAAGTTAAAAAAATTAAAAAAGAAATAGTCTAGCGAGACAGTGTGATTATCTACTAATATCGTGTATTAATACTGTGTAAATAATACTGAGAACCGCCCGAGTAACTAGTAAAGGCAGAATACATAAATAAATAGTTATAATAAGAGTATTTAAAAAGCTTATTTTAAGTAATTTATATATTACTAAATATAATACTAACTAACAGTTTTATAAAGAACTTTTTTAAAATAAAATTCGAATACTTTATATCGTTTTTAAATATAAAAAATATATAACAAATCGTTATATTAAAAAAAAACGTTTAAAAAGTAAAGAAACGGCCTAGAGGGCCTAGTTTTTAATTAAAAAACATAGTTCATAACTAAGGAGCATAAAATCGCTTTAATAACCCCGTTAGGTTATTTAAAAAGAGGCTATTTATTTAAAAAAATAAGTACGAACTTAATTAAAAAGGACTTAAGCGCGGACTATATATTTAAAAAGAATATATTAACTAATAAGAATATTAATCCTAATTTAAATACTATCTATTTTTATAAATAAAATAATTAATACTATTATAGTTTTAATAAGTCTTTTTAATAATACTTATAATATAAAGAGAGTACTTATAAATACCCCTCTTATCAAAGCCTCGTTTATATAAACCCCTTTATTTTTACTCTTATTTAAAAAACTATTATATTTAAGGGCCTTATATAACGCTATTATTATATAAATTAAGGTTTATACATTAATTTATAACTAAAAAATAGAACAAAAATAGCTTAAAATATACTTTATTAAGTATAAATAAACCTATATTAACGGCTATAAATACTACTATTTCTTTTATTATTTTTTATTTAAAATATAAAAGTTTAATATTTAGGTCCCGTATATACTTTTTAAAAATAGGGGTATCTCCTAACTTTTTATAAATTTAATAATATTAATATTTATTATTGATATATAAACTTAAGAAGTACGTACTATCAAAACGGTTACTAAGGGCGCTCTTAATATAGCCGAGCTATTTATAATTCAATAAGAGAAATAAAAGTACTAACTTATATTAAACCTTAGTACTAAAAATAGTACTAAGAGGGTCTATTATTAAGAATTAACTTTATAAATAATAATAAATAAAAAAGTATTTTATATATAATTAACTACTTTATATTTTTCAAAAAGAGGTAAGAAAAGGGGTTATAAACCCTTTTTATTTATACTATCCCTTTAAAAAAAGAGGTTTTTTTATTTTTTTTATTTTTAAAAGGGAGCGGGGGAGGGGGCTATAAACCCTTTTTACTTTTATTACTTTCCTAAGTATTTTATTTAGTTATAAGACTATTACTTATTAAATAAAATAGTTAGGTTAAAGCTAAATAAATAAGGCTATATTACTAACTAAAAACGAGATAAAAAAATAACTTACTTATTACGGGCTCGTTAAAGAGGTTAAAAAAGCTATTAACTTCTTTTAAAACTATAGTTTTAAGCTTATATTTCTTAACCTCTCGTATTGTAGTAATATAAGTATAGTTCCTAACCATTTATTTATAAATAAGTATTTAAATATAACGATATCATTAATTAAGATCCGATTTTTAATAATATATATATAGATATAAACGCGTATATAAAGTAAAAATAATAATATATATATATAAGAGTATTATAAATATAAGTTAAAAAAAGAAAAAAAGTTTATATTATAAGTAATAATAAGGAATTTATATATTTATTACCCTTAACTTATAAATTAATTATTTAATTAATAAAAAGCCGGTTTTAAATTATACTTTTTATTAATAAAATAGCCTTGAAATTACTTATAATAACGAATATAGAGGTTAATTTATAGCTAAGATACCCTTTATTTATAACTCTATATATAAACTAATTTACTTTATAATTCTTTTTATAAATAGATTCTTATATATTAATAAGTCGTTTTCTATTTTAAATAGACCTTTTTATAATAATATAAGTAATTAAATACGCTTTTTCTAAATATAATTTTATTTAAGGGGGTATATTATAATAGTTTTAACTATTTATAGCCTTATTATACGTTATATAACCTTAGTTATATAATTACTAAGGCCTATTTTGCTTATACCCTCTATGTTCAAGCGTGCTTTACGCTTATTTTCTATTTTTAATAAATTATCCGTTCTCTTATATATACGTCGATGCCCGTATTATAACTATACGACATAGTCCATGTTTATAAAAGCTGCGAAATAATGAAGGTGTTGTTTGTAAAGTGTCGCAAATCTCAACGCTGCGATCCCTCAGCCTTTGGTTTCTGGGGATCCCCATATTTTCAAAAGCACTCTGCCCAAAGTATCGCTTGTTAGTAGACAGAGAGATTGATTGACAAGGCTTTGAGTTTTGCGATTCAGTCGGTCGAGGCTCCAAAGTGCTTAATACTCAAAAAAGTGGATGAACCCTCGGAGCTCGCTCTCGGCATTCGTACCCAAGTAGTTCTCAAGCTGGGGACGTCGCGGAGAAGGCCCCCAATCCGGCTACATCCGATCTATCACGAGTCAGGAAACAAAGCCAAGTTCCTTGCACATTTCATCCCGAAGTCAGTGTTTCACTGAAAATTGTTCACTCATGGCTTCGCGCGATCTCTATTCACGCAGTAAAGTTTCATCTCTGCTGAAGGCTACTCCCATGACGTTTGTCGCTGCACTAGCCCTTCGAACCTATGAAAGACTCGTTCTTGGAGCATAAGCATCGTCATATACTTTTCTCAAAGATAGCATGTGTTAGTATCCCTATCACAGGGATATTAGTCAATTAGTTCGAACCGTGGTTTAACGAAGTAAGTTAATTAATTATAAATCTATACTACTATATAAGGTATAAAAAAGGTAGTTTTAATGATAAGTTAGGTAAGCTATAGTAATTAGAAATAGGGCCCCTTATTAGCCCCTATATAACTAGTTACTACGGTTAAATTAAACTTCTAATTCAATACTAACTTTTCTCTTTTTTTATTAATTTAGTTATTACTATTATAGTCAAAAATATAATTTAACCTCGGGCCCGTTTAATAAGCTATCTCTTTTTATTCCTTTTTTTTACTCTTTTTATATAAGTTATTTTGTCCCCCCGACGGAATAATCCGCCGGGGCTATACCGTATATTACGTATTAAGAAAAACTAAGTATATTACGCTCTATACCTAATTACTTACTAAAATAGTAATTAACTTAACTGTTATCTCCTTTTTATTAATAGCTCTTAACTTTTTATTACCCGTTTATAGGGCGAGCTTTACTTATTTTAATACGTATAAAACCTCTTAGTACTAGCCTATATAAGTAACTAAGTTTATGATTACCTTTTTTTTATATAAGTATTATTATTACCTAGGGGGTCTTATAAGAGCTATTTAAAGCGCTTATTTATTATTCTAACTTTACGTATTTCTAACTTACTTATTATAATTATTATAACTAAGCTAATATTAATATACTAAATATTACGACCTGATACGCATAGCAAGACCAGGGTCCCGCCCCACGGGACCTACGGTAGCTACTATACTATATATATAGAAGTATAAACTTAGGATAACTCCTCTTAAGATAAAAAAACTATAAATAAGTTACGTAACTATAATTATATAATAAGATAAAAAACGGACGTCTGTAAATAAGTAGGACGGATAATTATAAACAAATAAAATAAATAATTATAAATAAGTAAAACGGACGACCGTTTAATAAATAATTAAATAAAAATAAATAAAAATACTATAAAAATATATTTAGAAACGAGACTTCTATATAACATAAACTTAAGTCGAGCTTAAGAATAAACTCTTTCTAGCTTTTTTAATAATTAACTCAATATTAGATCTTATAGTTGTTTTTAATTATTTTTATTAAAAACTTTGTTTAATAAAACTATAATTAATTACTAAAGCCTTATTTATTTTATAATTTATAAATATAGTTTCAAAAAAGCTATTTACGATTATAAAACTATTTACTTAGTACTCGTAGCCTTAACCTTTATTAATATACTTACTATAACTAGTTAATTATAATACTTTAATTACTCTTATTTAGTAAGTTAATTTTATAAAACTTACTAAGTAATAAAAAAAACGACGATATTTTTTAAAACCTTAAGTACCTTTCTATTTAATTCTAAATAACTTATTAACTTAGTTAGCGAGCTAGTTAAAGTTAAAAATAATAAAATAATTAATATTATTTATAACTTTAATAATAAGATAATTCCTAAGAAAATAAATTATAAAGAAATACGACGTATTATTAAGAATAATAATAAATAGAATAAAAAGCTTATAGAGCTTTTTAATAATAACTCTATTTAAATAGCTATACCTCTAGTTGAAAATAATAAAAATTCTATAGGTTTTTAAAATATAATTAATAAAACTATAACTGATTTAAAAATAAAAAAAAGAAATAGTTTAAAATTAAAAATTAGAACCTATCAAACTATTATTAATATTATTAAACCTCTTATAAATAAATAAAACTAACTTAAGCTTAATATACTTATTATTTTTAATACATTTATTAAACATTTTAAGGGATTCTTAATTTAAATTAGAACTTATTAAACGTTTCAGATAACTAACTTTTATAATAAAACTAAATAGATTATTTATTTAATAACCTTTTCTAAGAAAGCGAGCCCTAAAATAGTTCGAACCTTTTTAAAAAGAATTCCTTAATAATAATAGTTATTAATTATATTATTAAAAAAATACGAATAGTTTTAATAATATAATAGAATTTTAGAGCGCTCTTAAATCCCTATTTGAGGACCTTAATAAAACCTAATAAGTTAAAAAAGACCTAGGTAATTTTTAATAAACTAAGTTTACTTTATATTACGTTACTAAGTTTTAAAAACTCATAATACGACTCGAGTTTATTCAAAAAACCTATATTGTTTTATTTTATTAAGAATTAAAAAATGAAATTAAGGACGAACTTAGTAAAATAAAAATATTGATAGAATTCTTATAGTATATCAAGCTCGATATTAAGATTTATATTTAATTATATAAACAATATAAAAAGAAAAGAGGTACGACGCTCTTAAACTAACTTTAATAAAAAATACTAAAATTAAAATAAATTACTAAGTAATTACTAAAATAATTTAAAAAACTAATAATAATAAAGTACGTTTTATAGATAATACAAAGGACCTATAAACCCTAGTATTACTAAATATAAAAATTATAACAAAAAAAGGACTTTAAATACTATAACTATAATAAGCTAGGATATATAGCTAGAGATTATTAATAAGTTAAACGTATTTAATACTAACCTATTTTAAAAAAACGAGCTAATGTTATAAATAAAAAAGTACTATATAAATAACTATTATAAATAACTTATTATAATAATACCTATTTTATTTATTAAAGTAATAAAAAATAAATAAAATAGTACTAGAGGAGGGTAGGGCGATTAGTCCTAGTATTTCTTTTCTCTAAAGCTAATTAAGTATAGGGACCTATAAGAGAGCTAATTAGAGGAAAATATAAAGAGAAGGGCCCCCGATTAGGGAGAGGAGCCTAGTAGTACGGATTTTTATTTTAATTATATATATACTTTTTTAAAATCGAACTAGAGCTTTTTTAATAATTTATTTTTAAATATAATAATATAAAACGATTAAGAACTTTACTTTTCTAATCCGGTTAATACTACCCTCTTTCCTCGGGCATAACTCCGTTAATTAAGGTTATATTAACCCGATTAAAAGAGGTATTTTATATTATTTTTATAAGTATTAGTAGTTCTTTTTAAGCACCGCACTACGAAAGTCCTTTATACCCTATACCTTTTTAGTACTTAAAGTAACTTAAAAATAATTAATAATTAAAATATAACATTCCTTTATTTTTAGTTAAAACCCTAGTAATAATAATAAAAAAGGAAAAACTACCCGCTTATTAACCTTATATTTTTAAAAGAAATAATATTAAATATTCTGTTATACTTTTTTAAATTTATAAGAATATAGAAAAGAAAACTAAAATAGACTTTATTATAAAGGATATTTGTTTTTTTTATTTTGCCTTTACTAGCTACTCGGGCGGTTCTTAGTATTATTTACACAGTATTAATACACAGTATTAATAGATACTCCCACTGTCTCGATAAACTATTTTTTTTAGATTTTCTACCTTTTTAACTTTTCCTCCTATAAAGTTCATAACCACGGATTATTAACGGCGATATTAGGTACCCGACGCTATTACCTTATAAACCGCCCACTTAGCTAAGTTTACCGCCCTCTAGGTAACTATAGCTCATAACGGTAGTATCGGAGATGCCCTCGTCGCCGTCGTTAAGAATAATATCGACCTCTATAAGCACGATATCTACCCTAGTACTTTTAACTTCAACTTATACACGCACACATATTCGTTACCTCATTTCCTTTATTAAAGTCAAAAAACGCTACTTCCCTTACTATCTATTACTATTGCCCTGTTATTATCGCTATCGAATCGTCTACCTTAAACATATACTATTAAAATACCGAGACGCCTAGTTATTATTAACCCCTAGGAATACCTTAAGGGCTAGAAGTTCGATCTTATAAGTATTATACTAGAGGACCCCGAACTATAGTAAGGTCGTCTTAAAAAATACGGATTAGATACCGTCGACTTAAAGATCCGAAATACGTATATTAATATAAGTATTATTATTATTAGCGCCCAACTTATGTAATATAGCCTTAACGAAATACCTAATTAACTATAGAGCATAATTAATACCCTAGTATCGTAATAGTAGAATAAGAGGTTTAGAGAGGCTAAAAAGGATATTTTAAAGTTATTAAATAAGTTAGAAAATAGGAGGTAGGTTTTGGCTATTTAGAAGGCTATTAATATGTTACGTTGTTAGTAACAGGATGAGCTATGTTAATAGTTAGTGACGGCTACGGCCGGCTATAGTTAGTTATAAAGTTTTGTTAAAGTACGTAATAAAGACACTCGATATTAACCTTAATAGACCAGCTTGCTCGTAAAGGCGAAGATGGCCCCCAATGAGGCGGACCGGACCCCAAAGGGATTATAAAGGATATATTTTACTTTTTTAAAGAATAAATTAAGTAAAGGTTCTTAGTTAATATAAAGAAATAACTTTTTAAATTTTTAAAAAAAACTTAATATTAAAGAAATTGTAAATAGTTTTATTTATATAGTACGACGAGACTATATAAACTAAAAATAATTTATTAAGTTTAAGAAAGTACTTAATTTAAATAAAGTCCTAACTAAATTTAGTTATATAATATAATAAGTAAATAGTAATAAAAAGTTTATTTATAAAGTTAAGGAAAGATCTAAAAACGTTTTATATAAAAATAAAATTAAGATAATTAAAAAAACTAACTCTCAATTTTTAAATAAAAAAAAAAGGGAAATTGATTTTAATTTTTAAAATAAAACAATATTAAATAAGAACTAGTTCTTTTTATTTTAATAAAATAGAATTACTTTATAATTCAGATAAATTTTATGATATTACTTAATAATATACTTAAATAAAGATCGATTATAAGATACTGTTTAGTATTAATAATACTAATTTCAAAAAAGATAATAACGAACTATATTATAAATATATTTATTTATTTATAAATAACTAAATTATTTAGGTTTATAAAACTAAAGAATATAAAAAGGTTATAATGACCTCCTATATAAATAAAAACTACTCTCCATTTAACCCTAAAGATCCCTTTTATCAAAGATTATTTTAAATAGAGTACTTAAATAATAAATACTTTTAGTACCTCGTACATAAATAGAATAGCCGTTTCTATTTATAAAAATATAATAATAAACTTATGAAAAATATTTATATAAAAGACTAATTACTTAGCTAAATATTACTAAGCTTTAATAATAATAATAAAATAACTTTTAATCTAAACCCTAACCTCTTTATAAAATACTTTAATAACGAATATATAAAATAGAAAGATTATAAATATAATTAATATTAAGGTTATTATGTTAAAAAAGCTAGAATATAAAGAGAATAATGAGAACTATATAAATAAAGTACTTAATAAAAAGAATATATATTAAAAAACTAAAAAGCTAATTATAAAGAAATAATAAGAAATAAAAATAAAAAAAAAGTTTTTATATATAACTAAATAATATACAAACGTATACTTATAACTTTTTTTCGATATTTATAAATAAAAACTAATGATTATTATTAATAATAGTATATAAAAAACTTATATTGTACTAAGGATAGTAAATAAACTAAATTTAATATGAATATAAGAACATAACTTATACTAATTATACATAGTAAAGAAAGAACGAGTTAATTATAAATATAAATATATTAATTAAAAAACTATATACCTTTCGATATATATTAATAATTAAGAAAAATAACTATAATATAATATTATAAAAATTAGAAATATTAGTGTTATTTTAAAAATCTCGTAGTTATAAAAATATAACTTATAAATATATTAGATTACTAACTAAGTTCTCTAAGAACATGTAGTTACTAAATAATTTAAAAAAAAGGGTTTAAACGGATTTTTAATAACTCTTAAGAAACGAGAATAAATATAGTATATAGTTTTTATTAAAATAATAAAAAGCTTTAAAAGGTTTATATATAGTGCTAATAATTAAGGATTATAACGACTTTAAATTATACTTAAAAAGTATTGAATATATATAAAACTATTTATAAAACTTAAAAGAATAGGATTATTAAGATATAATAATTAGAATATAAAAATCGAACTTAAAAAAGAAATATAACCTAAGTTCTATTTAATATACTAAATAAATTAAAGACATTGGAGGTTTTTTATAAATATATTAATAAAGAGCTTAAAAAAAATATTTAACTATCGAATTCTTTTATAAAATTCCCCTTACTTTTTATATTAAAAAAGGGTGAAAAATTAAAACTTATTATTAACTATAAAAAACTTAATAAAATTATAAAAAATAATTATTATTTCTTATTATTTATTACTAAGCTTAGAAATTTATTTTATAAAACTAATTAGTTTATTATTATAAGTTAAAAAAAAGTATTTAATTAGATTTGAATTAAAAAAACGGATATATAAAAAATAGTATTCTAAACTTATAAAGGACTTTTTAGATATTTTATTATACCCTTCGGACTTATTAATACTTTAGTTATTTTTTGAATAATAGTAAACTATATACTCCGGGAATATATTAATATTTTGATTATTATTTATATTTATAATATTCTTATTTTCTCTCTTAACTTTAAGATATATAAAAGATATATTTATATAATATTTTAAAAGTTTTTCAATATTAAATTATATACTAAACCCTCTAGATATAAGTTCTATATATATCGCCGTTAATAATCCGTAGTTGTGAACTTTGTAAGAGGGAAAGTTAAAAAGTTAGAAAATCTTAAAAAAAAAATTGGGTATCTATTAATACTATGTATTAATACTGTGTAATCGATATCGAGACTCGCCCGAGTAACTAATAAAGGCAGAATATAAAAATAAATAAGTTCTATATATAGAAAATAGACTTTTTAAATATATTATTATATTAAAATAAATTCATATATAAATATTAAAAATAAAAATAATTAAGAACTAGTTCATATTATAAAACGTTAAGGATATATAAATATGTTTAAGATTTATTAACCTTTATTAATAATTCTTTAAAGATTGTATTAATTTAATTAAACTTTTTGATAATTTAATACAAAAAATACCTTATTTATTTAGAACCTTAAATATAAAAAGACTATTTATTAAAATAAAAAATATAATTGTTTTTGAATTAATTATCATCATTCCGGACCCTAAAAAACCTTTTAAAATTAAAACTAATATTTTGAATTTTATTATAAGAGCGGTCCTAAGATAATAAAATAAATGTAAAAAGCTTTATTTATATTACTTTTATTTTAAAATATTTTATGAAAAAGAATAAAATTAATAAATTTATGATAAAAATTAATAATCATTATAAAGATATTTTGGAAATAAAGATTATAGTTATTTAAAACTAAGTATAAAGTTACGGTTTATATAAATTATAAAGGTTTTGTAAACCTTATAATAAATAAGAACTTAAATAAATATTAAGTTAAATAAAATAAATTCTTATTTAAATATAGTTTTTAAATTTTTATGAAAAAGTTTAAAAATAGTAAAATAGACGTTTTTAATAAAAGACTTAATTTTAAAGTTATAGTTTTTAAAAAAATATAAGTCATTTTTAAATAAATAAAAGATAATAGCTTTATATTAACTATAAAACCTTTTATAATAGTTAAAAAGATTAATATTAGCCCGGTTAAAAAAATAACCCTTAAGCTTATTATAGAAATTTATAACGTATTAATATATTATTACTAAAGAGTTATTAAAATATAAAATTAAATTTATTAATATTATAATAAATCCGCTATACGTACTAAAACTATAAAAATAATTAAAAACTATATAATGTACAAAAAAAATAAAAATAACTTATATAAGCTTTATAATAAGCTATAATTATTATAATTATTAATAAAAATATAATGATTAATTATATAAGACTTTATTATTAAATTACTAAAGTTTAGAAAATTATTTATTAAAATATAATACGATAATATTTTAGTTATAGTCGATCGACTTACTAAGTTTATTTATTTTATTCCTTATAAAGGATTTAGTATTATAAAAGACTTAGTATATATATTTACTAAGGTTATATTCTTAAATTATAGTTTCTTAAAAAGAATTATTTTTAATAAAAATAAGCTATTTATTTTAAAGTTTTAAAAACCTCCAATCTTATAATTTAGTATAAATTATAAACTAATGACATTATTTTATTTATAAACTAATAAATAAATAAAAAGGATTAATTAAATCTTTAAAATATACTTTATTATTATATAAACTATAATTAAAATAACTAAATAGTATTTCTATTAATAACTTAGTTTATATATAATAGTATAGTTAATAAAAATATAAAAACACCTTTATTTATTTTAATTACGAATTTATTTAATTATATAGAAAGAAGTATAATAAGGATTACAAATTATAAAAGCCATAGTAAACATAAAAAAACTTAAAAGAATTTATTAAAAAGTATTAATAAACCCTAAGTTGGGATATAAAAAATAATATAAAAAGATTAAAAAAATAGCGTTATTTTATTAACGTTACTATATTCCTAAATAACGTATCTCGATTTTTTATATAGCTAAATAGTGCCCTTCTTTTTTATTTCTTAAGCTATACGTAATCTAAAAATATGTGTATTTACGTATTTAATTAGATTATATAAAATAAGTTAATAAACCTGTTAATCTTATAATGGTTTTATTTCCATAAGGTCTAATTCCTTATAAGGTCTTCTTATTATTATAATTATACTATTCTTTTATAATTATATGATAAGTATATAATCGGCCTTCTCTTTTATTATATAAAATATACTACTTATTTTGTTATTAGTAATAAAGTATTATAAAAGTACCCTTTACTTAGGTCTTTTTATACGTTTTAATAGTATAGAAATCGTTTTTTTATCATTATTATCGTTTATTTATTTTACTATAATAAATTTATTAAAAATAATTTCTTATTCCTTTTTAAAT
The DNA here is from genome assembly GCA_030869315.1 of Colletotrichum cuscutae. Classification (NCBI taxonomy): domain Eukaryota; kingdom Fungi; phylum Ascomycota; class Sordariomycetes; order Glomerellales; family Glomerellaceae; genus Colletotrichum; species Colletotrichum cuscutae. The sequence continues at coordinate 451,622 of MPDP01000057.1, read as the reverse complement.
TACTAAAGAGATTTCCCTAGCTTTTGTTCTTTTATTAAGCTAATACTTTTTTACTAAGGTCGGTATAGTATAGTTATATTACTATAATTACTACTTTAAATACTTAGCCTTAATGTTTAATAATAATGTATAATCGTTTATAAACTAAGATTAACTTATATAAATTTAATTACTATTTAGTAATTTCTTTTTAAACCCTTATACCTAAATTTAATAATATATTAAGGTTAGGTTTTATATTTAACTTATTACGAGTAGTAATAGCCTTATTAACTAGCTTCTTTATATTTAGTTTATAAATTAGTTTTATTATTCTATTAATTAGTTAAGCTTGCTAGGCTATATTTAGTAATAGTAATAAGGCTATTATTACTTTTAAATATACTTTAAATATAAGGAGCGTTAGAACTAGCCCCTTCAGGCCTATAGTATTATTATAGTACTTGAATACTATTTAAAATTACTCCTTATCCGTGGCCTCGAGGTATTCGTTATAATTAATTTTAAACACTTTTCTTTAATTATTAATAAGCTCTTATTATTTTATTAATATTATAAATAGTTAAATATTATGTATAATAGTATTATTTTTAAATTTTATTAATTTAAAATTAGTACTTAAATTAGTCTTAACCTTATTTAGTAGGTCTTAGTATATATCGATGTATACTCTTTTTAGTATTAATTAAATAGTTTTAATAAATAGGTCTTTAAGGAATTAGCCTCTCAAAAATGATATAGCTTAGTTGATAATATATAGTACTAAGTAATTATTTAAATAAAAAAATATTAATAACGATTATTTAGTTAAAATTAAGCCCGTTATATAATTTGAATTTAAATCTATATAGGCTCTAGGTATTTATTTAGTATTAATAATATACTTTTATCAAGTACTTTAGAGCTCTTATTTTTATATTAGTTTCTAATTATTTGAAGGATTTATATAGCTTTATAATTGATAAGTAGCTAAAGTATTTATATATTTACTTAAGCTCGCTCTTTATAAAATAGTTAATATATTTAATATTTAGTTCGAGCCTTATAAACGTATATCCTTATGATTATTTAGTAATTTTAAAATACTTATTATTAAATAGTTTATTCTTTATATTATTAAATATAATACTTAACTAAGTTACATCCTTTAAGTATAGTAGAAATAGTATATTAATAAGTAAGATATAAGGATTCTTATACTAAAGCGTATATAAACTTTTATTATACTTAGGGCGTATACTTCTGTACTTGAACTAAAGCTAATCCTCGTAATACTTATTATTAACGTATTTAATATAGTTAAGGATATATTTTAAGGTACGTAAAATTACTTCTTATTTCTAATTAACTATTATAATACTCCTATATTTAAAATAATCCTATAAAGAACTTCTAAACTATCTTATTTATTAATATAAAATACTTAGGTAGTAAAAAGGTGTAGGGTATAAAGGACTTTCGCAGTGCGGTACTTAAAAAGAACTACTAATACTTATAAAAATAATATAAAATACCTCTTTTAATCGGGTTAATATAGCCTTAATTAACGGAGTTACGATTAAAAAAAGGGGGTAGTATTAACTAGATCGGAAGGGTAGACTTCTTAATTATCTTATATTATCGTATTTAAAAGTAAATTATTAAAAAGCCTCTAGTTCGATCCTAAAAAGGTGTGTATATAATTAAAATAAAGATCCGCGTTACTAAGCTCTTTTTTTTAATTAAGGACTCTTCTTTTTATATCTTCCTCTAATTAACTCTCCCGTAGGTCCCTATATTTAATTATTTTTTAAAAAAAAAAAACTAAGATTAATTACCCTACCCTATTCTAATTATCCCCTAATTTCTTTTTCCCTAATCCTTTATAAAAAGAAATTATCTTAGATTAGTCTTAGTTACTGTATATAGTTAATTATAAATTAGAACGTCGTTAAGAAGTACGTTTATAATCCGGGTATTATAAATAGATTATTTTCGTAGAGCTATCGGGTTTTTATTAATTATAATTACGCTAGTTACTTCGGCCCTCTATTTTAGTAATTAAGTAAACGAACCCTTATCATTAATTCTTTACTTATCTAAGCTTACGGTATTTAGAATATTATACTTTATAACTATTATATATAGTTTTTTTAAAAGTATATCGGTTCTAATACTAAGGAGCTAATTAAAAAAATAGTCCCCTACTTTAAGTACGTTTCTCTTTTAAATTACTTTAATAATTAATATAATAATTATATATATTTTAAAAATAAGAAATACTACTTTAAAAAGAGTAATAACTAATAGGCTATTAATTAGTCCGGAGCTAACTCTAAGCAAGGCTATTATTATTATCATATAATAAGTAGTAATAAGGTAGCGTCTCTAATCCTAACTAATATTAAGAGAGTTAAGATTTTAGTTTATATAGTCTTTAATTAGATTAATATTACTAAGACTAAGGAGGATAAGTATAATTCTGTTTTTAAAAACGCCCCTCTTATATACCTTATTAAAAACTATATATTCGTAACTTATAAAAGTTATTAATATATTAAAATAAAATAAGTAGAGTAAGAGGTTATATAGACTAAGCTAGATACTAAACGGGCTCGATTAAATAGGGAACTAGGCTTAGATACTTAAAAAGAGGGGTAGGGTTTTTTAATATAATTATATAGTTAGTAAGTAAGGCCGTTAGGTTTTTAATTATAATAACTAAAAAATAATTCTTCTCTTTTTATTATCCCCTTATATTTTTATCCTAGATCTAGATAAAAAGATAATTAAAAAATTAATAAGATTTAATAATATCCTCGTAAAATAATATTTAATAAATAAAAAAACTCATAGCCTATACTAAGGATTAGTAATAATAAGGGGTAATTTAGCCCTCTTAAGAGGCCCTCGCTTATAATCGGGTTTACTTAGTAACTAGCTAAATATCCTTATTCCCTAAGTTTATTATATTATTATTATAATTAAGAAATAGAATTATAATATTAATTATATTATTCTATAAGAATAAAAAGTTAGTTAAGTTAAAAACAAAGTCCTTATAAAGATTAGACTTAATAAATAATAAGTAAAAGCTTTCTAAAGACTTTAAGAACTTCTTAAGTTAATTATTAATATAAATAGCCCCTATAATTAGTTTATTAATAAGCGTCTCTAGTTAATATAACGATTCGTTTAGAATAGCTAAATAAATATAAAAAGGTCTTTATTAATAATAATCGAGTTTTTTAGAAATTAATATATCGTTCTTTTATTAAATATTAAAAATAAGAACTAGATTGCTAGTTTATAACTTTGCTAATTAGAGGGTATATAAAGAGTTAAACCGGTTACGGGTTTAAGCTCAGTATTAAGTAACTTTATTAACTATAGCTTCTTAGTCGTTTACTAAAGAAGTAAAAGCTCGTAATCGGGCTTAGACTTCTTAATCCGTTATATATATATTTTCCTAATTAAGTACCCTCTAAGTTACTATCCTTTTTTTAATTAGGGTCGTTATATAATAACTATAAATAAAATAGAACGGTATATAACTTAATAATACTCTAATAGTTATCCTATTTATAAAAAGGGCTATAGCTAGTATTAATCTAATATCTTTCTTTTTTTAATCTAACTAAATACGAAGTATATACATAATAGGTTAGTAACCCTTTTTAAAAAGCCCGTTAGCGTAAGGGTTATAAGCTAATATAACCTTTTACTAAGTACTATACTGTTAATTAAGCTACGTTATAGCGCCTATATTTTCTTATCCCTCGTTAATAATTAGAGTACTATAAATCCTATAGTAATAAATAATATTTTTCTAAATAAACTTCGTAATATTTTTTAATATAGCGTTCGTTATAATCCGCACTTCTAAATATCTCGTAAACTTATAACGCGCTTTAATAACCTTTTATTTACTTATATACTAAACATTTAAATAGACCTTAGAAAAAGGTTTATAAATCAGAACTATAAATATATAGGGGTTATTAAAACGTTATAATTTAGCTTTTTAATAAGCCTCGTAAGTCGTAATTAGCTCCCGAGTCTAAGTATATATTCCTAGCTAGTAATATCGTTCTATAAAGCAAAAATATATAGCCTCTCGTCCCCTATACCCGGACTTATTATATACTTTACTAATTAAGTCTACCCAGTAACGCTTATTATTAATTACTTAAGTAAGTTAGGGACGAGTCTTTATCCCTCGTTAAAACAGAAATTTATCCTATATAATAAATCGTATTACTATCTACTTAAAACGTTTAAACTAATTAAAAAGTATACTAGTTAGCCTTTGTAAAATAAAAAAGAAATAGGTAATTTATTTTAAGAAGTTTAACTATTATTCGTTTAGTACTAGCATATTAGCTAGAATATCTATTTCCTATATCTAATTAATAATAATATTATCGTAGCTATATATTATAATAAAAAAGTTCTTTATAACTCGTATTCGTAAGACTCGTATATTAATAAAGTCTTTAATATCCTTATTAAGCTCTACTTTAACTAAGTTAAATTAGCTAAGAGGTTTTTTTAAAAAGCTATCCGCTATAATATTCTTCTTCCCGTTAATATACTTAATCTTAAAATTAAAAAATCTAATTTAAAAAAGCTAGCGTATTATTATTACTAATAATAGGTTATTTGCTATACTATTAATCTAAGTAACTAGGACTCGGGTATTGGTTTTTAATAAAAAGTTAATTCTAAATAAATAATTATAAAGACGCTTTAAGCTTATTAAAACACTTCGTATTTCGAGCTTTTTAGAGTTATAATTAAGCTCTAGCCCGTGCTATATTCTGCTCTCGTATTAGGTAATAGTACGCTCGTTATTAATAACCTAACTAAGCGTACTACCCTATTTTTTAATACTAGCGTTAATTATAAAGATAATCTATCCGGCCTCGGCACTATAGTTTAGTAAAATTAAAATAGGAGCTATAGTAATTACCTCTTTAAGTATTTTTATAGTTTCGATTTATAGTACTCCCTATTTAAAAAATTAGTTTTTATTAAATAAGGAGTATAACGGGGCTATTTTAAAAAGAAATTACTTAATCTAGTAATAGTAAAAAGTAATAATACTAAGAAATAATCTAATTTTTAAAACGTTCGAGTATTTTATTTATTCGAGGATTTTAAGAACTTTAGCTTAATTAGGCCGTCTCCCTTTTGTACTATAGAAGTAGTCTATAATAACCGCGGATAGCTAGTACTATTATAACTTTATCCCAAAGATAGTATAACTAGCTAGCTTAACATTAACTAAAACTTAATTAATATTTTAAAAGTATTCGTAAATAAATCGCTAGATTATAGAATAGTTAGTTAGGTACTTATCGTTATAATAGGATCGCGGGCCTTTAATTATAATATTATTAATAAAAACGCTATAATATTTTAGAATTAAGTTATAAAAAATATAGGTTATAATTTAATAAAATTAAGCTACCGAATTTATCGCTCTTATTAAGAAAGTATAATATTTATATAGCCCGAGTAGAGTTAAAAAGGTCGTTAGATCGTAGCTCTTTTTATTTAAAAAGATCTAATTATAATTAGAAAAGAAATTTAAAAAAGAAATAAGTTAATTTATAATAAATTCTTTTAAGAACTCGTTAGTATTAAGTAGTTACTAAGTATTTTAAAGGGTAATAGTATTAACCTTAGTTATTAAGTTAATTAGCTAAAAACCGCCGTCCTTTTTTATAACTAAGAACTAGGGGTTCTAATATATAACATAGCTTTCTTTAATAATACTCTAAGTAATACGTTTTTAGATTACTTTAAAAGCTTTTAATAATAAAACCTTTAGGATCGGGATACTTTTTACTTACTAAGCCTTATAGAGTATAGTTTTAATTAATTAAGGTAGTACGATTATAAAGTTAAGACGGCCGTATTTAGAGAAGTCCTACGCTAGCGCTTTCTCTTAATTAAGGAGTATTTATTTAAAAAGATCTTATTTATAAAATAGGAAATAGTTATAATCCTTAAGGATAGCTTAGAGGCGGTCGTTTATTAATCTAGAGCCTAGTTCTATATCTAAGAACTTAAGTATAATAATATCTCTATAGGGGCCCGATTAGTCTCGTAACTTATTTCTAACCTCTTTAAGTTTTTTAAACTTTTAATAAAGATTATTATTAAGTATTAATTTGTTAGAAAGTATATTATTAACTAGCTAAACTTTTTAATCCTTTTTCTTATATATCGTATTAGCTTTTATAGTATAAGAAATCTTATAAAAAGCTTTTTTAGCTATTTTATACTATTTTAATACCTTTTACTCTAGCTTTATAATTCGTTATTTAATATATAACTCCTCTCGTTAAGAAGTAAATATTCTTATTAAGAAACGTAAATCGTTTTAGTTAGCTAATCCGTTTAGTCTATCTCTAGCCTTACCCCGAGTAGCTATTATTACTCTCTTAATTTATATAATCTAAAGCTAAATTATATAGAGCGTAACTATAGTTATAATCTAATTAGCTTAGCCTTAGTCTAAGACTACTATAATATACTCGTTTTTTTTTAGCTTAGATTTTAAATAGGGGTTATCGGAACTAGTAATATCCCTAGTTATATTACTAATATTTAGTTTTCTAATCTAAAAACTTCCTCTACGTACTACTTAAGCTAGGGTAAGATATCTTTTATATCTTAAAACCGTTTATCTTAATTATCCCTACGGGGATCCTTAGCCTCTTATTTTTAATATAAATTAAAGTAGTAATTATTAACCTATTATATCTAAAGGATAGCTTAGTATTTTATATAAATAAAAGACCTAGTAATAACGGATTAGAGGTCTCTCGCTCGTCCTTAATAAAAAAATAAGTAATTACTTTAAACTTACTAATTTATATATCTATAAAAAAGAAGTTATTAAAAGTTATCTAGCTAGTTAAATCGTACTTAAATATCTATATTTAAAGCTTCGTTACTATATAAAAAATACTAGCTTTCTTAATATATTATTTTAAAAAGATATTAACTTACGCTCTAGTATTTAGAATAGTAATAATTATCGAACCCTTATTATCCTAATTTACGCTAGATATTTAGACTTTTAACTAGAAATAAGTATTTAAAATTACGGAAGTTAAGAACTTAGAATTTACGTTAATACCTCTAACTTTACTAATCTTAGCTATATAGCTCGGCTTTAAAAAGAGGTTCTAGTTATACTTATTAAAAAGATTCTTAATATCCTTTTATTATTACTTATTCTCTACTAGATTTATTAAGGACTTCGGAGCTTTTAATAAGATTTTATTAGTATTAAAGTACTCCTAATTATATATTAAAGTTATTATTACTATAGTATATTTTAGTATAATTTTTTATAAGAGGTTTATAAAAAGCGAGATTAGGGCCTCGAGCCTCTTTTTTATTAGCTTCCTTACCTCGGCCCTAAGGTTAAAGTCGTAGGTCTAATTAGTAATTATTATTTTCTAAGTTTTATAAAAAAGAGGTTCTTAAGTTCCTTAAGTACTAGTATTAGAGGTATTAATTAGAACTTTAATAAGCTAAGGCTTAGAAATAAATATAAAAGTTATGTTCTTTACTATTTTAAAAGCCTCGTTACTATTATTAATTTCTATAATTTCCCTTTTTTAATTAGAAAAAGAAACTATCTTTTTTTTAAATTATAAAAGCTAGCTTAAGCTATTAATCCTATATATCTTTTTAAAATATAATATAGTTATTAAAGTATAGTTCATAAGTAGTTTTCTTTTATAAATAGTATAAACGTCTACTTAGCTATAGTAGCCTAAGTTAGGTCGTACTACGTAAACGTATTTAACTATACTTATAAAATTAGCTAAGGGAAGTATAAGTATAGTTTACTAAGGTAGTCCGATTTAATAATTTAAAATCTACTTAGTTAAAAACTTAGTATCTTCTTTAGTTAATATATTTATTACATAAAAAAGAAAAGTAACGTAATTAGTAATCGTACGCTTTTTTTTATTTTTAATTATAATAAAAGAGATATCTTTTATAAACTCTTAACTATTGCGCTTTTTATAATACTAAGCTCCTTAAGCTAAAATAATAAAATAAATATCCTTATTAAGAGTATACTAATCGTAATCCTTAATAATCTAGTAGTATAGACTTTAGTAATACTAGTAGCGGTCTCTAGGTCCTATAATCAAGGGCCGATTAGAACGCATAGTACTTATATTAAATATACGAGTAAGACCTCGAGAGTAAATACTATTTTAATAGATTTTTAGCTTATTTATTTCGTTAACTAGGTTAGAATTAGTAATATTATTAATAGCTACTTAGGTAACCTAAGCTCCTATTATTAGTTAGTAATATTACTAGCGGTTTAGATATTAGTATTAAGTATTTCTATACGCTTACGAAGTAGGGGATTGCGGTAAAGGATCGGGTTAATTTTAATTATTTATAAAAAATAAGTTATATTTTTTTTTATATACGATCGCGTTAAGAAATCCTACCTTAAACCTCGTATATTTTATTAATTTAATAAAACTATTTAAAGTAACCCCGACTTCCTCTACTACTTTTTTTATAATATTAGTATAGAACCGCTTATATACGGCCTTAATTAAGCTTTTATTAGTTATAATATAGAGGTCTTATTATTTAGTAAGGGTAATTATATTATTAATTTTAATAAATAGTACCTAAGCAGAGTTTAAGTTAGAAAACGAGATAGGTAGTTTTTTAATAACTTTTTTAATCTACTCTTCCTTATTTAAAAAGCGGTTAATATCCTATTTTTTATATTTTTTTAAAAGGAAATCCTTAGCTTAGGCCTAGGGTAGTTCTCTAATTATATCTTTAACTAAAGTTTAATAATCTCTTTTTATAATATATATAATAAGTTTATTTCTAAATCGGTCCGGGACCCTACTAATCTCGTATTAATCCTCGAACTTTTTTAAAAAGTCTATAATATTATTATTTTTAAAAACTATAATCCCTTTTTAACTAGGAAACGGTATTTTATAAAACCTTATATTTTTTATTAAATTAGGTTAAGGAATTATAAGGTCCTTAGTTTAAAGCGCGGTTATCTAGATCCGGGTAGCAATAGTGCTTAGGAGGGTATTAATTAAAATATTTATCCCGACCTAAGCCGTAACTAGCCTCTTCTAATTAAATTAATAAATAGATCCGTTATTAAGAGTAGGCTTATTATTATTAAATAACTCCGCGATCTATAGGTCTTAATAAACTATAAAAACTAGTTTAGTAAATAGTCTATTTAAGGTAAAAGGGTTAGGTTTATATAATTAAACGTCTTAAAAGTCGCTAATAGTAGTAAAAATAACGTATTAGTTATTTATATTTATAATCCGAGGTTATTTAAAATATAATTCGTTAATTTTATTTATAATTTTAATAATCTTATATTAATCTATTTACTTTAAATAGAGTTTAAAAAGAGAGGAGAGGAACTATTTTAATAGCTAGAGCGTAGCTATTATCCTAATTAGTATAATCTAAGCTATCCTTCTTAGCCCTTACTAAGTATATAACTAGAGTTTTAATTAGACTTCGTATTAAGCTTATAGTAATATTAATTAAAATTATTAATAAGTCTAGTTAAAAGCTAGTTTTTTAAGCGCCCTTAGTCCAATATATCCGCATTTTTAAATAGGTTTATTATTAAATCTCCGGGTTATATTAATTAATAAAAAATAGTTTAGTTAAATAACTAGCTATACTTATTAAGGTATTCTATTAGTTCTAATCCTAACTCGTCGTTCGTCTTATTATATTATTATAGCGTCCGTATTTAGGCCCGATCTAGTCCTAAATATTTATATATTTCTCTATTTATCTATTTTACTCGCTTATTAAGGTTTATTATATCCCCCTCTTATTAAATAAAAAGCCCTTTTTTATACGTTTTTATTTTCGTATTTTAATTATCTAGTCTTTTTTTTAATTAAAGTCCTACCGCTCGTATTTATTTTAATTATTACGCCGCTTTTTTTTATTTATTTATTTAAATTATCTCTAATCGAGTCGGGCTCTCTTTTACTTATTCTCTTATTTAAAAAAGAAAAGGATTTCTAAAAAAGGAGACTATTAAAAAGGTATAAGGTATAAAGGACTTTCGTAGTACGGTACTTAGGAAGAACTACTAATACTTATAAAAGTAATATAAAATACTTCTTTTAATTAGGTTAATACGGCCTTAATTAACGGAGTTACGATCGAGGAAAGGGGGTAATATTAACTAGATCGGAAGGGTAGACTTCTTAATTATCTTATATTATTATATTTAAAAATAAATTATTAAAAAAGCTCTAGTTCGATCTTAAAAAGGTATATATATAATTAAAATAAAGATCTGCACTACTAAGCTCCTCTTTCTAATTAGGGGCCCTTTTCCTTATATTTTCCTCTAATTAGCTCTCCTACAGGTCCCTATACTTAATCGTTTTTTAAAGAAAGAAAGACTAGGACTAATCGCCCCACCCCATTCCAGTAGTATTATTACTAGGTCTTTTTAATAAGTATAAAAAAGGAGCCCCTAGCCTCTTTATTACCCTCTTAGTATTATATTTCTTTTTAAGTATTAAGAGGGGTATTAATTTTGTTTCAGTTATTAAAGAGAGTAAAACTCGGCCTTATTAAGTTCGTCCTTTTGTTTATTTCTATGCTCGTTATTTATAAGATCTTTCCCCCACTAACGGAGCAATCCGCCGGGGCCGTACTATATATTACGTATTAAGTAAAACTAAGTATATTACGCTCTATACTTAACTACTAATTAAAATAGCTCTTAACTTTTTACTACCTATTCAGAAAGCGAGCTATACCTACTCTAACGTATATAAGACCTCTTAGTACTAGCCTATATAAATAACTAAATCTTATATTATATACTCTTTTTTATTAAAAAGTAGGGGGCCCCTTATATATTCTCTTATATTTATAATATAGCATATATTAAAAAGATTTTTAATTTTATAAAATGTAATTTCTAAGCTAATATTAATATATTCGATTTTAACGTTTATATTAGCCTAGCTATTTATAATATTCGTACTATTACTTAGCTAGATTTTATATTATTCAAAAGTACTATATTACTTTTTAAGCGTATTTATATTAGCTATAATAGCTAGGGTATTAAGGGGGCCTAATCTATCGAGCCCTAGAGGGGGGGACCTATCGAGGGGTATTTTTAAAAAGTCCTAGCCCGCTAGTTACTAACTATATACTAAGAATAGAGGAGGTTCTTAGCGAGGTAATAATAGTTTATATATTACTAAGTTCGTTTAATAAGTTTATTTAATAAGTTTATTTAGTTTAAATAGAGAATAGCTTTAAGTAATATTAAAAATAATAAGGATAAAAAAGATCTTTACGAGCTTTAGTACGAGTAGCTAGATATTAAAACTTTTAGCCCTTTTTTAAAGACCTCTACGTTACTATTAAAGTTTAGAACTTTTATAGTTAAAAAAGGCCGCTTTTAACCTTTATAACTAACTTTTATTATTAACTTTTTTAATTAGCGCCGCTGTAGGGTAACTTACTTATTCCCAATTATATAGCGGCTTTCGTATCGAAATTATTATATTATGTTAAGCGCGTACTTAGGGTATATTATACGTATTATATAATGAAAAAATACACTATATTATATAATTTCTTTTAAAAACGTGATCCTATTAAGCTCGATTTTTTATACTTATAAAGCTAGAAAAAAACTATTATATAAGATCTTTTCTTCTTATTTATAAATAAAAGCTTACTTATAAAGAGCTTTTATTACTTTTTATTTATTTAGCCTTATATATCTTTTTAAAACTAACAGGGCAAAAAAAAATAGTTTATATTATCGAATTTATTATAGTCGATTCTTTATATATATAGGGTTAGGTCTTCCTTATTTCTTTTTAAATAGTCTTTTGAAACGTTATTAATATCGCTTTTTTACTACCCTTTATAAGTAATAAGGAACTAATTAAATTAACGAGTATTAGTTTTACTTTACGTACCCTTCGACTTTTTATACTACTTATACAATTTAGTACGTTTTCTTTAAAGTAATTACTTGATTAATATCCGTCCTTTATATATAAAATACTTCTCTTTTTATTACTTTATTTTAAATTAACTTAGTATCTAGCTAAGGAGTCTATTTTTCTAACTTAGTAATTACTATACTTAGCGTCTTTTATTTTTCTTATACGTATAGTTAACTTAGTACTCTTGATAAGGGCCGTTATAAAATTAGAAATATATTTAATAAAGCATTTAGTTTCGATATTAAAACTAATCTTTAGCTTTAAGTATAGGGTCTCGTAGTACTTAAGTAGCTTATATAGAGTTACTTTTACCTCTAGGACTTTTTATATAATAGTATAGAAATATCTTATTTTTATATATTTATCCTCTTATTTATTTATCCTCTTATTTAGTTACGTTTTTATTAGTTTATTAATACGATTAATTAGTTTTTTTAACATTTTTAGCCCCGATTTCCTTTTTATCACCTTAATAATAAATCTAAATAATAATGTTCCTAACTTAAATAAGAGTTCTAAACTCTTATTTTAAGTCTTAAAGCAATTTTGAATTACGTCAATAATACTTAAAAAGTTAGTTCGATCGATAGTATATACTATTTAATAATAATAATTCGTAGCTTTATTAACTAGGATAATATTAATTACTAAGTAATATTACTACTCTTAAATTCTAACTTTTTTATAAAAGTTATAGAATATTATAAGAGTTTTTTATAGAACCTCGTATTTCCTTTTTAAATATAATCTTTTTTAAAAAAGATCTTTATAACGTTAGTAAATCATTATATAATAATAACCGTTAGGTCGATCTTTTTATATATTTCCTATATACTAAAGTAATTATATTAACTTTATATAATTAATCATATACCTCTCTAGTTAATAAGTAATAAACTACGTATTAATAACGTTATTAAACTAGTTATTAAAATTAATAAAATCGTTAGTAATTATCCTTTTTGTATAATCTTTAAAGTCCTTATTATAGTAAGTACTAATATATTATTATTAATAACTTTTAATAAAAAGTCTGGTTAGTTTACTTTTTTATTAAAGTTATTATATTTCAATATTATTTCGTTAATTTAATTTTAATCGTAAGATATAAATTCGTAATAATACTTATTATAGCTAGCGTTTTATAAGTCTTTTATTTTATTACTTAAGTAATTAAAACGCCCTAATAATAAAAGAACTTAATAACCCTTTTTATAATATTTAGATTAGGACTAATAAACTATTGTTTTTTTTTAATGACTTAGGTTATTAGCGATTTTATAAAATAGGGGTTACCTCTTAAGCCCCTTTTAATTATAAGTTTTTATAATATATACTAATACTATATTAATTAATTTATTATTAAAATTATTAAAATCTCTATATAACTATTTTTTTTCAGTATTTTAGTTTAATTTTTATTTAGTTATATAATATAAAATCCCTCTTTTTTAATTATAAACCAACTCGCCCCTTATTATTTCTTAACTCGTACCCCTATTTATAATGATTAGTATATTTAATTTTAATAAGGTCGTTTTAGAGCTATTTACTAACCTTAGTAATAGTACACTATTATTACTTACTAAACTTATCAAGGTCTAAGAGCTTTTTATTTATTTTTATTTTTTATACTAAGCCTCGTTACTATTTACTCTTATTTTTCTTAATTAGTTATTATTTTTTTAGTAATCTTTTTTTACTCTAATCAATTAATATCAAAAATAAATTTATAAGTAGCTTAATAATATCTTAATTATATAGCGTTTTTTTCTAAGTTAAAACCCGAGAGGTATATACGTTTGTTAAATAAATTACTACTAATTAGTAGTTTATTTTTTACTTTTTCAAAAGTAATAACTTATATTAAGAATTAGTAAAATAAAAAAACTCCTTAGCGGTCCTTTAGAAAATTCTTTTTCTTTTTCAAAGTTATATTCTTTCTAATTTCTTTTTCTATTAATATAACTTTAGTAAGAGGTTATAAGAGGATCTTTTTAGGGTAGCCGTCTTTTTTATTAAGGTAACTTTTAGTATTTATAATATGTATAACTCGTAGCTTGTAGTTATTATAATCTCTAAATCCCTTCTTTTCTTATCGTACTATCCTTTATATTATGTTTTTCAATAATCCGCGGGGAGTAGCTAAGGGAGTTATACAGAGATTATTTATATTATAAGCCGCGAGGTTATATTTATAGGATTTTCATAATAGTAATAAGTTCTTTTATATACTAGAGATTTCTTAGCTTTATAATTCCTATATATATAGTTATTATACTTATTCAAAACCTTATACTATATTTAAAAATCCATTTTTAATTACGTAATACTTTGTTATATTATATTTCTCAAGCTCGTTTATTATACTAAATTAATTAGGCAAGTAGTCGTTATATAGGTAGTTCTTTTTACTAATTAATTAATTAATCCTTACTCGAGGGCCGGTTATAGGAAAATTAATTAATAAAAAAAGGAACATATAAGGGTAATAATATGAGCTCGGTCGTCTTAATACTTTTATTAATTATTACAAGTTATTTTTAATATAATAAACGTTAGCGTTTTATAAGTAATTAAGAACTATAATTCCTCTATTTCGTTCTATTATAAAAATTCGGTTTTATTACTTATTCTTTATAAAATTTAGTAGTATAATTTTCTTATTGCGTTCTATTTAAAAAGGTTATCTTTTTTATATATAAGATACCTTACTAATTTATAATAATAAAAATTAATTACTAATTAGTATTAGTATTTTTATTATAAAAATATTAGTTAATTAGTTCGAACCGTAGTTTAATAAAGTAAGTTAATTAATTATAAATTTATACTATTACGTAAGGTATAAAAAAGAAGGTTCTAACCGTAGGTTAGGCGGGCTATAGTAATTAGAAGTAGGGCCCCTTATTAGCCCCTGCGGAGCTGGCTGCCGCAGTCGAATTAGACTTCTAATCCGATAGCATGTTATGGCCTGTCGTCGGTCTGACCGAGACTCGAAGACAAGGGTCCTACCTTCGTTCCAAGACTGATGTCCCAATCTGGCTGGCTCCTTTCTTTCTCACCCCATACCAGGCTAGAATTTCTGCTTCCAGCGACAGTCTCTCCTTGTTTTAGCCCCTGGAGAACTGGAGGGCTGAGCTTATTTCGATGGATGACCAGAAAGTGATCCGTGTTGCTTACTATCGAAGAGCCCCAAGCCTGGCTTGGGTCTCATTGTTTGATAGAACTCCTCCAAATTATCAAGTAAGTAATGCTGAAAGCAAAGCTTCGCGCGGGCTCCGAGTGGTCAGTCAGGTCTCAGTCGTCCTAACCCAAACAAGGCAAGACTTTTGTTAGCAGTGGTGGGATTGAGTGCCGTCATTCGAGCCGAGAGACCGTGATGTTAGATAAAATGCAGCCGTTACTCAAGATGCTGGGTTTGTGACCAAGAGCAAGGTTCCTGTCGAGTGACTTGATTTCAAGGTTAACCATCTTCAACAACCCTCTAAACCTGCCTCTGTAACAACGCTGCCTCCCTCTGTGATTTTGACAGTTTCATTGTCTCGGTTTAATCTCAGTCTATTTGATAAAGAGAGCATTCAGTGCTTTGATTTATATGCTGAGTCATCAAGCTGGATGGAGATGACCGATTGTTTTACCGGGTAATTATTAAGCTCCCAGATGTCGACAACGATGAACACGGTGTCAAATAATATACTTACTGCTTCGGAGTAGAATCATGCGACTTGATGACCTCTATTCTCTCCAACCCAGCGTGGTAACCATGGGCCGCGACAAAAGTCCCAGATTTTGGTTCGTTCTTGAAACAAGAATCTGACAGCTTGCCACTTCCGTTGAGGTCTCGATCCTTCGGCTGTCAAAAGCATGACTATTGACTCCTGTGTCATAAAGTTGTTAGATGACGCGATGTGACTCGATACATAATGCACATAACCGAGACCTGATTTATAAGCGGGATGATCCCTTCACGGTGTACCAAAGGCCAAGCAGAACTCCGGTCTCTCACATGCTTCAAGAGACCGTCTTTAGCACTCAAAGAAGTTTTGTCGGTAAGAACATGGCGAGCCTCTCCGTCGTTCAACTTAGTGACGGGGCTAAAGTCCAGGTCAAGCTCCTCGGTCACAGCGACGAAACCAAACCTCTCATCATAGTCTTGCATGGCGCGCCTGGTTTATCCGACCATAGAGAACCGATTTCATCGTTCGGCTTTTTAGCCTCTGATTTTCGAGTTTTGGTGTATGATGCGAGAGGCAGCGGCAAAAGCGAACTGAGGCCGCCCTACACTGATGAACGTGGGGTGGCTGATGTAGACGAGTTGAGGTAAGGACTGAACTGTTGCTTATCGCGTTGGTGGCGGCTCGACTAACAAATTAGTTCAGATCCTGGGCGGGTGCAGATAAATTTGTTCTAGCCGGAGGTTCCTACGGAGGCTTTGTGGCCCTGCAGTATGCTCTTTCACATCCTGATCGTCTCCTGGCTCTCATCCTGAGAGACACATGGGCATGCGGCCTTCGTGGGGCCTTCAACTTCATTAAGACTATCCTCATCAGCGATCGAATCACACCAGACCCAGATAGGCAGGTCCGACTCAACAGCGGCAACATTCGAGACAACGAAGACTTTGCTGCTGCCTTTGCAGAAATTGTTGAAATCTACAAGCCAAAAGACGATTCCGCGAGTGTTGGCTCGAGAGACACAACCTTTGAGGGAAACGATGCACACGAGCACCTGCACTACGAGACGCACAATTTTGCCTTCTCTTACAACCTTCCGCGGCTTGATGTGCGGTCACAACTGAAGGATATCACTGCACCAACACTCGTTGCGACCGGGAGGCATGACGTTGTGGTGCCTGTTGAATATGGAGAAGAAATTAGCAGGGGTATCCCAAATAGCGAGCTCGCGGTCTTTGAGAAGTCCGGTCACAGTCCGCCAACCGATGAGCCGGAAGCCTTCCGTGAGACGGTCTCCAATTTTCTCTCAAGACGGCTCAAGTAAAATTCTAGATGGCTGCACGCGAATTTAAGCCAAGAGAGATAATAATTCGTGGCTAGAACATTTTTTGTTGTTGGTATCACTCTCCGAATATTCGACTCTAGTCACAAACTCTCTTTGAAAACCCAACTTAGGTCTATAATGTGTCCTTCACAAGCCTGCCCTGCACGTACACTTGAGCAATATTACGATCATCTCCAGTCATCAAAAACTTCTCAAACACTGTCCGAAGGCTGTCTGTCTCTTCTCGGACTGTCATGACCCCAAATGCTTCATCAAGGGAGCTTGTAACCAGTATCGCGTCAAACGCTTTGCCGATGGCGAAGTTTCCAACCTTGTCTTCGAGACAACACACCTGAGCTCCACCGAGAGTCGAAAGGTAGAAAACCTCGTCTAGAGACAGCGCCTTGTCTTTGCCGCCTGACATGACCTCGCGTGCGTTGGAAGCTATGATTGCCTGACGGACGCTGTCGAGCATGCTTGACGAAAATCCGCCACCGCTGTCGGTTCCAAGGCCAACCTTGATCCCCTTGGTCAGAAACTGACGTATGGAGGCCGCCATGAAGCCTCCTCCAACTGTCATGTTCGAAATGGGGCAGTGTGCAACACCGCACTGAAGCTCTTTGACCCTGTCCATCTCGTAGTCTGTCATGAAGGTGCAATGTGCAAGAATTGAACGCTGGTTCAGGAGACCATAGTGTTGGTAGAGGTCTGCCTCGCTGGAAAACTGTGGGAACAGCTCTCTTGTCGCCTTGATCTCCTGGTCGGCTTCATTGAAATGCGTTTGAATCGCTAGCTCTGGGTCTTGGGATGCCATCTGACCCAGACCTTCGAGCAAGTCGGGGGTGCAACAAATAGCGAATCTGGGAGTCAAGACAGGGCGAATCAGCTGTCCGGTCGGGTCAATCTGTCGAATGTGTTTGACGCATTCCTCCGTTTCCTTCAGAGACGATTCGGCTGATTCATCATGGAGGTAGCTTGGAGCGTTACGATCCATGTTACACTTTCCTACGAAGGCCCGCTGGTTCAACTGATGGCAGATGTCGGCCAAAATCTTTGTTGCCTCGGCGTGTTTTGACCCGTAGTAGGAAGCGGTCGTAATGCCTTGCTTGAGGAAGCCCTTAACGCAGCTCTCGTAGACCTTGCGGGCGTATGTAGGGTCGGAGAAGCGAGCTTCGTGGGGAAATGTGACTTGATCAAGCCAGTCCAGGATATGAAGGCCCTGCCCCTGGCCTCTCATTGCCCATTGCGGAGCGTGGTTGTGCGTGTCGATGAAACCAGGGGATATGAATTGGCCTTTGGCAAGAACCTTGACTTTTTGATCGCCGGGCAGCTTTGCGGACAGCTCTTCGATGGATATTTGGGTGTAGAACTCAGAAATTAGTCCATCAGATTCAACAATGATTCCGGCCCTGTCAAGTATCTCAACTTGGTTTGGGCCAAGCGAGTGGATGACGGCTCCATGGAATGCTGACGCCATGCTGAAGATGTGTTTCTCTTATGTGTTTGAGGTCCTTAAAATAGAGCGCTTGGCAGATTCTGTAGAGTCTGTCAGCTCAAGAGCCTATTCTAGGCAATATCTTATTGAGAGTGATGTGGTGATGGTATCGAATCTGATGAAATTCGAGGGCCAGCAACGTGAGGGGATTCGGTGCACTCATAGTACGTACCGTTGTTCCTTCCAAGATAAGAACGGACTTATCTTATCGCATCGCTGATAAGGAATACTCTCGGCTGAGTGCGGGTGAGTTTACGCCTTTCAACATCTCGTCTCGTACCTTTGTCTCATTTCTTGACGTACATGACGAGCCCGGAAAGTAAACAACATCAACATTACCCTTGAGTTCCTGTTGTTCGATTTCCATCCCAGGCTCGTGGCTGGAGAGAATGTCTCTGTCGCCACTAACGTGGCCTCGGCCCAGACCGCTGCTCGACGCGTCCAAATGTGGAGTGATCTCTATCAAGAAATCCAGATATGTCGTCTGATATTCCGTCTTCATATCGCAAGACACAGCGCGCCCCACGAAGTTGTCGATCCTGCGCTGCTCGTAAGGTCAAGTGCGATAAAAGATTACCGTGCTCAACTTGCATTCGCCAGGGTACGCCTGAAACATGCTCACGAGAGCTCGTGATGGTGCGGGGTGAAGTTACAAGGTCGCTTCTCAATCTAGGGCATATTCTCTCTAATAAGCTGACTGATGTTTGAGTCATAGAGGGAAAGATCCAGTAAAGTTGCCGACATATGATGAGCTGGTTCAGGAAAATCGGCGACTAAGAACAGCTCTTGAAGCCTCTCAGGTCCGCTCCGCTTCTGATTCGTCGTTTCGAAAGCCGAGGACTGCGCAAAAGTTGTTGGAGTGCCATGACCCGCTGGAGGAGATGGTTTTCAAGTCTCCATTACCTTCACAGGTGTCTCGACATCGCCGAGGATGGAGTACGGTTGACGTACCCTGCCGAAAGCCTATCGAGCTGCTAATCGCTTATGACAAGAAGTGGAATTCCTGGGTCCACTATGCCCTTGAATATCCCGAGTTCGATCAAGAACATACTCAGTTTATGGATAATTTAGAAAAGGGCACTGTCTTGTCTGATTGCGATCCTGGTTGGTTATCAGTGTATTTCAGTGTCATCACGGTCAGTCCCTACGTGACCCAATCTTTCCGAGGTCACAGCACTGATCTGACTGCCTCTAGTAGGCTGCCCTATTGATGATGGATGACAAGGAAGCTCGGGAGATACTTCCTGCAGGTGAAGCCATGCTCGCCTTCTCAACTTTATGCGCCCACGTCTGACTGTATCCGTCGGCACTCAGGAGACATTGGAAGTATGCTACAACAGTGGTACAGGACTGCCTTGTTCTGTCTCGAAGAAGCAGATTATATGAGAAGTAGCACAATTCGCCCTGTTCAGGCGATTGCAGTACTTGGCATGTGCTTCCACAATTTCGGAGATTCTGATCTATACCGTCATCTCTGGAGCTGCGCAATACGAATCGCACGGAATCTCGGGCTGGACAGCACTCAAGCTCCACATCCCCCTACGGAGCTGGGCCTCGAAGCTCAAAGGCGTCTATGGTGGACCTTGATCATTTGTGAATGGTAGGTCTTCGTTCAGAAGTGAGATAATAGAGGCAGTGCTCATTCTCGACATAGGCTTGCGGTCCCTTACTATGTGCCTCAAGTAGACGAAGGAGACTTCAATGTTCCACTGCCTTCGGCAGAATCTGATCACGAAGGTCCCCACCCAGTGCTATATCACATATTCATGGCACGAACCTCGACTGTCTATCATAGATTTAGATCAGAACTGCGGGAGGGCACGCGATCAGTGGCTGAAGTTGTTCGCCTAGCTGATGATGAATTAGCAGAGGTCATCAACACCTTGCCCAACCATCTCCAACCCGATAGTGGCAAAACCGAAGAAATGCAGCAGCTAGAGCTAACCCACCCCTGGATCAAATGGCAACGTTTCGACATCAGTCTCGTGCTTCTGCACCATCGTATGCGCATCAACCGTTCATTACAGAAGGAATGGCTAGCAGCTCCCGGTCTGTATGATTGGGCACGGGCATTGTGTATTCGTTCTGCTATGGATATCTGTCGGATCGGAAGTCCAATTCGACCGCGGCATACAGTCGATCGACGCAGGGGCCAATTAGGGGCCCTATTTAGGATCATCGTAGCCAGCCCAACCTGCGGTTAGAACCTCCTTTTTATAGTACGTAGAAATTTATATAGTTAAATTAATCTCTTTGTTAACCTACGGTTCGAACTAATTCCCTTATAAAAAGGAAACTTATACTAATTAGTAGTTAAATTCTACTATTATAAATCGGTAAGGTATTTTGCTATATAAAAGAGACGACCTCTTAATACCGTATGGGATAAGAGATTCGTACTAAATAACCTTATAAAAATAGACAAAAAAAAAAGCGATTTTTAAATACCGCACGGAATTAAGTAATCGTAGCCCTTTACTACTTACGAGAGGTCGACGTTTATTATATTAAACTATATTAATTAATAGAACCGCTTAAGTAACTAATATTTTACTATTACTTTAAATAGCTTTTTTTACTAAATAATTTTACTACGGCCGGCCCGCGATTAGAAATTAACCGGCCGAATTAGTAGAAGGAATTACTAATAAGTAATAATTACCTAATAATAATTAAGCTACGAAAAAAACTATTAAAAAAAGATATAAAATAGGGTACTAAGGAGCCGCAAGAGGAAAATCTCTAAAGTATTTAACCCTATCGAATACGAATAATAAATAGTATTTTTAATAAGTCCTTAAGGCCTACGATCTTATAAAAAAAGGGGGGGGCTTAACTTCGCTAACCGTACTTAATAACCTATACAGATCCTCTACGAGCTATTTAGTATCTATATTTAATTATTCTTATAGAATACTGCCCTAGAGAAGGTAAGTTAAGGAAGGAAACTATTTAGAGATTATAGAGAGTACGAGGCTTAAGAGGTTAAAAAGGTATAGAATAGTAGAAATTAGTAACTAGTAGAGATTATAAGATTAATTACTATATTTTCTTATAGTAATATAAACGTCTGTTACTATTATTAAAAAAAGGGGTTACTAAAACTTACTTTTTTATCCTAAATAAAAAGGAGGTCTTAGTAGGTATAATAACTAGCGATTTAAAAAGGTAGTAGTAGTTATTAGAGATAGTAAAAACAAGAGTAGTAATAAAACGGCGAGAGGAAGTAGGAATCTCCTAGACCCTAATAAATTTATTAAGTAGTAAAAGCACGGGCTTATTATAGCTAATACGCGGATTAGATATATCCTTATTAAAATTAAATACGCTAGCGACTACTAATATAGGCATAGGCTAAAGTACGACCCTTAGCGAGTTAATATAAAAAAAAAAAAAAAGAAACCCGATCCTAAATAGAATCCTAATCCCTTATAAGTAGGTAAATATTAACCCGGACTATTAAGGAACGTAAATATACTAGATTATAGATTAGCTTAATAGCGAGTAAATTAACGTAGTATTAATCTATTTAACTAAGGTTTATAAGAAAAAGGGACTATAGGGGTAACCCCTGTTCTATAAGATTATAAACGACCTTAGTTACTAGTTAGATAAATAGTTTATAAGAGTAAGCTTAGAAATTATAAAAGTAGTTAATAGATTCTTCTATAAACGAGGGGTATTATTAACGCAATTATAATTATAAGAGCTATATAAAATCTTAGTAATAACGATTATAAAAGAGGAATTTATACTATAGAACTAAGTATAAGTTAATAGGGTGTATAATCGTTTTAATAAATTTAGAAAAAGGGTGAACGACGTAGATTTCCTCCCTATAATTACTAACGGTAATCTATTATTATAAAAAGATATATAGAGGTAAAATATTATGCTATAAGTCCGATAATTAATAATTCTGCCTATTTTAATCTATAGCTCGTTGCTACTACTAATCCGAAATTCGGCGCTAATCGGCTAATAAGAAAGGAGGCCGACGACCTAAAGTTACTAATAGTACGTAGCGACGTAAGGATTATACGTAGTCGCGAGGGATCGTAACTAACCTCTCGAGGTATTAATTACGGTAATAAGACTATATTATATAGATCCTAGCGAGGTAATTTCTAACCTATAAGAAGAAGAAGAGCTAGAGGAAACTATATAACCCGTAGTAGAGGTATAAGAAATTATCCTTAACGAAATTATCGTAGTAGTACTAATAGACGACGAGGAAGAGGAAATTATTAAAAGGGTACTAATACTACTAGCGAGACGTTATAGAAGATTACGATAGTAAGTACTAACGTTATAATTTATTACTAACAATAAGGTAATTAATACTTTTTATATAATAAAAGAGAAAGCCGATTTCGAGCTAGTAATTAAACTACGTAAGGAAAGCGTAATTATAACTATTAAAAAGCTATATAAAGAATTAGATCTAATTAAAATAGATACTCTTTATAATCGAGGGGTTTATTAATTTATCCTCTACGACCTAAAGAAGTATATAAACCTCCGTATATTTAAATTATAAATAGTTCGTAAGATTAAAAAAAAGGAATACCCTAATTATATAAGAAGTCTAAATACGTAATTTAGGGGTACGGCGACGTTAAGAAGGCGACGCTACTTATATAATTACCTATAGTATAGCGCTATAGCTAATAATTAATAATAGTACTAATAGCATCGCTACGAAAAAAGGGGTACGAGATTTAGAGCTATAATATTACTTAGGCGTATACCTAATTAGCTATAGGGCTTATAAGGAAAATCCTAGCCTATTTACTAAAGGAAATAGCTAATAAGTACCTAGAAAGTACGATTATTAAAGTACTTAAACTACTATATAAGCTCGTAAAATCGGGTACTTATTAGTAAGCTACATATTATAATTTTTATACTAATTAATTATTAATAGTTATATCTATGTACGACCCGTGCTTACTAATCTCTAAGTACGTAGGCGACTAATTTAGAATTATTAGAATATAGACTAACGATATATTAGGCTTATTTAATATTAACTTTATAAAAAAAGAGGATAAGAAGCTCT
The DNA here is from genome assembly GCA_030869315.1 of Colletotrichum cuscutae. Classification (NCBI taxonomy): domain Eukaryota; kingdom Fungi; phylum Ascomycota; class Sordariomycetes; order Glomerellales; family Glomerellaceae; genus Colletotrichum; species Colletotrichum cuscutae. The sequence continues at coordinate 428,032 of MPDP01000057.1, read as the reverse complement.
AAAAAGCGGGCTTCGTAGCGAAGCCAAAAGAGGTCCTTATAACGAATAACTTATTAGTATTTAATAATAGGATTCTTATAATTAAAAGAGAAACCGTTATTTTCTAATAAAAGGGGTAAAATAAGAAAATCAGCCTCGTTAATCTGAACATAATTAATATTAAAAAGTAATATAAGGCTAAGCTCGTACAAGGAGTATATATTATGAGTATATACTAGCCCGAAGTAACTTTTAATTATACTAAAATAGTGTAGGTTATAAAGCTAAATAAATAAGATATTAAGGTACTTAATAAGCGGCTTAAGTAGTAGTACTCGAATCTCGATTAAGGTCTTGTTTATTACCTAATTAACCTCGCGGCTAGTAAGCTCTATGTGTTCGTAAATAGCTTATTTACGAATAATAAGGACCTTACTTTATAATTAGGGTATATTATTATTCTTATTAATAAGAGTATAGGCGAGAGCGAATTTATAATATATAGTAATATTATTTATTACTTATTAACTAAAAGTAAGTAGGTAATAAAAAGTATATTAGTATTAAAAGTTTATAATATAGTTAATAGCGTTAACCTTGCTTATGCAATTTTAATAACGCTAAGGAGAATTACTAATTAACTTAGCTTTTTACCGATCTTAATAGTTATCTATACGGATTCTTACTCGCTATATAAATATTTTATTAAATTAAGAATTATGAAGGAAAAGAGGTTTATAATTAATATTATAGTTCTTAAGTAATCGTACGAAAGGCGTAAGATCCTTAAGATTCGTTAGATTAATAATAATAATAACCTCGCTAACGTTTTTATAAAAGTAGTACTTAATAAAGGGTTAAAGTAATTCGTAAATAGTAAAAAAGTTAATATATAAATAGAAAGATAGGTTATATAAAAAGAATAGAGAAAAGGGGGAAAAAAAGACGACTTAGTAAACGGGCCCGAGGTCGAATTATACCTCTAACTATAGTAATTAAATCGATAAAAAAAAGAGAAAGTTAGTATTAAATCGGAAGTTTAATTTGACCGTAGTATATAGTCGATCGACGTAGGGGCTAATTAGGGGCCCTATTTAGGATTATTATAGCTAGCCTAACCTGCGGTTAGAACCTCCTTTTTATAGTACGTAGAAATTCATATAGTTAAATTGATCTCTTTGTTAACCCACGGTTCGAACCAATTCCCCTGTAAGAGGGAAACCTACAATATCATCTGGATTACCCATAACTGGGATCAGCCAGTCGCAATGCGACGACAATGGTAAGTCTCTGAATATCGTAATGCCCGGAGAGGCTCTAACTCGCTTTGAAGGGCTTTGTCGATGCACATCTTCGTTGCTGCCATCTTTCTTCTCAGAGAATCCCATAGAGCAAAAGCCGGGGCTGAAGTTGACTTTACGGACGAGTTGCAACTCGCCATTGATTACCTAGACGAGGTCAAATCACGCAACGCCATAGCAGAGACGGCAGTTGCCATCCTCAGGTCTTCACTGCATGAGGCTAACATGGAGTTACAGTGAGAATCATAGAAACAAGTAGTATTTTTCTTGTCTTGTCTTCAGGTTGGCCCCATGGACTTCACAACCCAAAACCAAACGCACGCTTTGCCTCAGCACTCAGATCCTGCAGTCCCACGTATCCCCTGAGTGTCCTTTCATCCAAGTCATTTCCTTCTTGCTGGTCTGGCGGTGGCCTCCCAGCAAGAGTCTCGGACAATTGCTTCTTCACATATGTCTTATTGTTTGTAGTCATGGGGCATGCGGCAATGTATAAGACAGATGCGTTCTGTGATCCCTCGTGTACCGGATCAACTGCATGGCAGACCTGCATAAACACGATTAGCGGCTGCTGAATCTAAAACACATCAAAACTTACATCAGCATGCCACCAGACAGTGTCGCCCGGCTCCATCTTCGGTACATGAATCAGGCACTCTGGTAGTCTCAGATGTGGATGCGATGAGCGACTAAGCCGCTGGCTCTGGGTCTTGAACGTTCCAGGGAAAAAGCCGGAGTCATCGAGAGTCCACTTGGTCGCATCCATCATATCCGCAGGGTCGACAGGAGGCCTGAAAAATGGTCTCAGCACCATGTATGCAATGACAGTAGCCACGTTGGGGTAGACGAGGAGTGTTCCCTCGCTTGGGGCAGTCCGTGTCAAGGCAGTCCACCCCTGAAATGAGCGGAAGACCGATGAATGAGCAACGCCTGGATACAACTCTTGGTTCGCGACTTTTCGTAGGCTGAGGTCGTATGGATCGTGTAGCTCAGGTTTTCCGGACAAGATTCTGCCGTACACCTCTCTATATGCCGCATCTGCCCATCGGGCTAGGCTCCCGGCGTCAATGTGCGGCCCGAGTCCGAGGAATTCTTGTCGCGGAGGTCTATCTCGTACTCCATCATAGTACACTAAAGGGTCTGGCGAAGTATCTTCACCACTTTCATCATGCCAAAGCTGGTTGAGGAGGCGTTGAAGTTGAAGGTGGTTTGGGTGCGATCTTATGGCGTTTTGAGTGGGTGAATCGTACAGCATCAGCATCGAGGGAGTATCTTTTGGCCATCCCTGGATCTTCTGCTTATTTTCGGCGATGTAGTTTTTAAGATCTGCGTAGTGTTGAACTATTTCTGTCTTGGAAACGACCCCACGAATGACAAATGTGCCGACTCTCTTCACCTCATCCCTTTCGGCTTCCGTAAGACCCTTGTCGAGCAGCATGTGGGCGTCGAAGACTGGAATGATGCTTCGACCCTTGTCGACTATCTCATCCGTGACCGACTTGAGCTGTTCACAGACTCGAAGCCAGCTTTCTCTCAACGCCTCGGCGCCATACTGGGATATGATTGCCTTCTTAGTGTCAAGAAAGTCGGGATCTTTTGGTTCAAGGGGATCCTTGTCGGTGTATTCCGGCCACGCGGGCCACTCTCGGACGCTTCCGGGCATCTTTGAAAGGAATCTTGTGCTGCTTCAGATTTCTGATGAGCTGGGTTTTGAATATGATAGCGGCCAAAAGCATGAGAAATGCCATCTTAAGTAGCTTATCATTCACCGCCCGTCATCCCGCATTGTCGATGCGATCTTCCATGCCCCAAGACGGCCCATGTCAAGTCGCGCCGGCGGCCTAGCCGACAATTCATTCTATCAAGACCCGCCCAAGCTCGCCCGAGTGAATAAGCTCGTATGAGAGGTGACATTTCCCCGCGATGACAATCTGGGATAGTAACTCTGTGCCACCCGGTAGTTACCAAGTGGGCCACGATAGGCTCGCCCGAACTCACCCGAGGCCTCGAGACAGCCAATCAACTTGAGCAGATCACAAATCACCACGACTCACAATTAATGGGATATAAGGGCGATCAAGAAGCCATGCGACAATATAGAATGATAATGAAGAGAAGTCAGGCAATTCATTTCCAAAGACACTCATTAGCAACATGGGTTTTGAGCGTAAACATGTCTCCAGGTTGGTACCGGCCAACTTGAAGGTGTTGTCTCCTTTGCTTCTGGCTGTAGCCATTGTTAACTCGGCAGTAAGTACAGTTCCCCAAAAACTGAAGCATTTTACCAACCAGGAGATGAAAGACTCTAGGATACGATGCCTCAGTCATGAACGGCCTCCTTATCCTCCCCTCGTACACCGAATACTTCCACTTGACCCCTGCATTGGAAGGTCTCAACAACGCTGCATCATGGATGGGAGGCATTCTGGGCGCCTTTTTGATGCAGCCGGTGCCAGATCACTTTGGACGTCGAAGAGCTATCCTCGTCGCATCAGTCATCACAGTAATCGGCATTATTCTCCAAGCCGCCGCGCAAAACATTGCCATGTTGGTCATCGCTCGAATCATCGTTGGCATCGGCTCTGCAATCAGCAACGGCGCTGCTCCCACTCTGCTCGGAGAACTTCTGCCAGCTCGCAAGCGCGGCCGATTTCTCGGTCTGTTCTTTTCCTGTTTCTACGTGGGAAGCTTGGCCTCAGCCATTGTCAACTACGGCAGCCAAAACATCCAGAGCACTTGGTCTTGGCGTCTTCCCTCTCTTCTTCAGTTCGTGCCAAGCTTGTTGGCAGTGATACTGGTGCCATTCGTTCCGGAGTCTCCACGCTGGCTGATTGCGAAAGGCCGTGATGATGAGGCGCTTGAGGTTCTTGTAATCATGCAAGGTAAGGGCGTCGAGGATATTCAGCAAGGACGGGCGAGTTTGCATGAGATCGGAAGCATCATGAAGAAGGAGAAAGATGAATATCCTCGAAACCCATGGAGAGAGATTGTATCTACGCCCGCCAATCGGAAACGCCTCGCTATTCTTTGCACATTTGGTCCCATGATCAACATGTTTGGCAACTTCATCATCTCGTAGGTGCTATCCTTCCGTTACCTTGACTTCTACTTTCGCTTACCTGGGGCTAGGTCTTACCTGACCAAGATCTTGAGTCAGGCTGGTATTAGGGACTGTCGTATGGTCACAATAGGGGCATCGACGTAAATAAGAGAACGGTTAATCTATTAAAAATAGAGAATAGGAGCGAAGTACGCTCTAATATAGAGGGTATAAGCGAAGTAGGCCTTAGTGATTATATAACTAAGGTTATATAATATATAATAAGGCTATAAATAGTTAAAACTATTATAATATACCCCCCTAGACGGAATTACGTTTAAAAAAAGCGTACTTAAACCCGTATTATTATAAAAAGGTCCGTTTAAAATAAAAAACTACTTATTAATATATAAAAATCTATTTATAAAATAAATTATAAAATAAATTAGTTATATATAAAGTTATAAGTAAAAAGTAAATTAGCTATAAATTAACTTTTATACTCGTTATTATAAATAATTTAAAGGCTATTTTATTAATAAAAAGTATATTTAAAAAGCGGCTTTTTATTAATTAAATAATCGATTTATAAATTAAGGGTAATAAATATATAAATTTTTATTATTATTTATAACATAAACTTTCTTTTTTTTTAATTTATGTTTATAATATTATTATATATATATACTTTTATTTTTTATTTTTATATATTCGTTTATATATATATATATATATCATTAAAAAAAGATCTTAATTAATAATATTATTTTATTTGAATACTTATTCATAAATAAATAGTTAAAAACCGCGCTCGTATTATTATAGTATAAAAAACTAAAAGATATAAGTTTAAAACTATAGTTTTAAAAAAAAGTAATAGCTCCCTTAACCCCTTTAATAAGCCTATAATAAATAAATAATCTCTTTTATTTTATGTTTAATTAGTAATACGGCCTCATTTATTTAGTTTTAATTTAATTAATTTATTTAATAAATAACGGCCTTATAACTAAATAAAATACTTAAAGAAATAATAAAAATAAAAAGGGTTTATAACCCCCTTTTTTACCTCTTTTTAAAAAATATAAAGTAGTTAACTATATATATAATACTTTTTTATTTATTATTATTTATAAAACTAATTCTTAATAACGGACCCTTTGAATACTAGTTTTAATACTAAAGTTTAATATAGACTAGTAATTTTACCTCTCTTATTTAGTTATAAATACCTCGGGTATATTAAAAACGTTTTTAATAACCGTTTAGATAGTACGTACTTTTTAAGTTTACGTATTAATAATAAATATTAACGCTACTAAACTTATAAAAAGTCGGATTATACTCCTATTTTTAAGAAGTATATACGGGACTTAAGTATAAAATCTCCATATTTTAAATAAGAAATAATAAAAAAATAATAATATTTATAATTATTAATATAATCTTATTTATATTTAATAAGGTATATTTTAAGCTATCCTCGTTCTATTTTTATTTATAAACTAATATATAAACCCTAATTTATATAATAACAAGGTTATATAAAGTCTTTAAATATAACGGTTTTTTAAATAAAAATAAGAATAAAGGGGTTTATATAAACAAAGCTTTAATAAGAGAAGTATTTATAAACGCTCTTTTTATACTAAAAGCGTTATTAAAAAACTTATGAAAATTATAATAATATTAACTATTTTATTTATAAAAATAAATAATATTTAAACTAAAATTAAAATTCTTATTAATTTATATATCTCTCTAAATATATAGCCCGTATTCAAATTCTTTTGAATAAGTTTACGCTTATTTTTTTAAATAAATAACCTCTTTTTAAATAACCTAATAAGGTTATTAAAGCTACTTATACTCCCTAGCTATAAACTACGTTTTTTAATTAAAAACCGGGCCCTTTAGGCCGTTTTATTACTTCTTAACCGTCTTTTTATTTAGTATAACTATTTTGTATATATTTTCTATATTTTAAAATAATATAAAGTATTTAAAGTCTATTTTAAAAAGGTTCTTTATAAAAGCGTTAGTTGATCTTTTATTTATTAATATATAAACTACTTAAAATAAGCTTTTTAAATACTTTTATTATAACTATACATTTCCCCCCGACGGAGCAATCCGCCGGGGCTATACCGTGTATTACGTATTAGAAAAAACTAAGTATAATACGCTCCATACCTAATTACTAACTAAAATAGTAATTAACCGACTCGACTATTATCTCCCTTTTATTAATAGCTCCTAACCTTCCGCCGCAGTCCTTCTAAGTTCTAGCTACTTATGGGGCGAGCTTTACCTACTCTAACGCGCATAGGACCTCTTAATACTAGCCTATATAAGTAACTAGGTCTAGTATAATCCCTTTTTTTATATAAGTATTATTATTACCTAGGGGGTTTTATAAGAGCTATTTAAAGTACTAGCTTATTATTTTAACTATATATACTTCTAGCCCGTTTATTATAGTTATTATAACTAAGCTAGTATTAATATACTAGATCTTAGTATCTATACTAGCTTAGCTATCTACGGTACTTATAATATTACTTAGCTAAATTCTATACTAATAGAAGGTACTTTATTACTCTTTAGGTATACCCACGTTAGCCACGATAGCTACAGCGTCGAGCTAGCCGAAGAGGGCGCCCAGCCCGAGAGGAGTAAACTTATTAACGGGCATCTTTAGGTTCTCGTTGAGGTAGTATTTTAATTAGCTAACCTCTTAACTAGTTATTTAACTAATTATCTAAGTAGTAGTTTATATATTAATAGATTTGTTTAGTAAATTTGTTTAGTAGATTTATTTAGTAAATTTATTTAGTAAATTTATTTAGTTTAAGTAAAGAGTAGCTTTGGGTAATATTAAAAGCGATAAGAATAAAAAAAATTCTTACGAGCTTTAGTACGAAGAATAATAAATATTAGCTTATTTAGCCCTTTTTTTAAAAACTTCTACGTCGTTATTAAAGTTTAGAACTTCTGTGATTAAGGAAAGCCGCCTCTAACTATTATAGCTAACTATTATAGCTAACTTCTATTATTAACCTCTATTATCGACCTTTTTAATTAGTACTACTATATAAGTATATCGCCTAGCCTATTATTAATAAGTATTAGGGTAGCTTACTTATCCCGAATTAAATAGCGGCTTTCGTATTAAAATTACTATATTGCGTTAAGCGCGTACTTAGGATATATTACGTATATTATATAGTTAAAAAGTGTATTATATTATATAATTTCCTTTAAAAGCGTAATCCCGTTAAGGTCGATTTTTTGTGCCTATAAAGCCGGAAAAAAACTACTATATAACTATATATTTTAAATATTAATATATTATAAATAAATTAAAATACGTTCCCTTTTTTGATTATAAATTTAATTATTTAATAACTATTATAGTATACTTTTTATATATTACCGAGCTTAAGTAAAATATTCATAAACAAGTATTTAAAAACGAATATTCTTTCAGTTATATATTTTAAACTTAGTAACTCGGCCTCTATAATTAACGTAGTTATTATATTCTAATAAGTTTTTTTTATCATATAAAGTTATTGAAAAAAGAGATTATAAAGCTTTATAAGGATTTTTAAGTCTTTTTATTATTTAGAAATAAAATATTATTTATAATTAATAATACTTATTTACTCCCTAAGATCTTAAAATATATTACTAAATATATAATATAAAAAAAGTATTATATAACCTAATTTATAATAAGATAATATTAATAAAATAAGTTTATGAAAAGCTAAGAGAATTAGGCGTATATAAAAATAATATTAAACTAACCTTTGTTTAAAAAAACCTAGTCTTATTTAGGAATATAATTTTTAAGTTTTTTTAAATTAGAACTATTAATAATAGAGTTATAAAAGTAGTAAAATTAATGAAATCGAACTTTTTAATTACTTTTTTAAAATATTAATTATAAGCGAGGTATATTTTTTAATTAAATCGATTATAAACAACCCTTATACTTAAATATTATAAAACTAGCCCTTAGTTTTTTATTTTATACTTCTTTTTAAATCCCTTAGTTACTTAATTAATATTATGAACGTAATCTTTATAATAAAAAACGAGGATATTATTTACCTAAAAGAGAACTAGTACTTATGTAATAGAATCTTATAATAAATAAAAGTCCTTATTTATAAATAAAAAATCTAGGTCTTTAAAAATTAATACTAGCTCTTTATATTATAATCATAAAGTACTATAAGTATTATAAAAGGCTCGCTCGAGCTCTATATATATACTTAGTTAATAAAAGCTATTTAAAAACTTATAAATAATAAGGAGGTTACTTAGCTTTTTAATTATATTTAAAAAAGCGTTTATAATATTATATTAATAAATTTTAAATTAAATTAAATAATAATAGCTATAATTACTCTATATATTTTAGTTACTAGCGTCGCTATATAGGTCCTTTTTAAGGGGTATTATTCCTAAAGGTCCCTCCTAATATAAATTCTTATATAATAATAATTAAAATAATTATTATTGTTAAGTTTGTAATTAAATACCTATTTAAAAAGTATTAACTTAAATATAACTAATACCTTCTTAACTACTTCTTAAGTTTTTATTTCTTTTAGTTTTTAAATTTCTAATTATATTATTTTTATAAATTAGCTTTTTAGAAATTTTAATATTCTAAAAATATTTTTTTACTTTTTTAAAGAGGTAATTAATTGATTTATATAAATTTAGTTAAATTAAAGTATAGTTAGCGGAGCGTACTTCGTTCTAATTATTATAGTATGAATATAATAATATAATATTTAATACTTTTAAATTACTTTATTAATTACTTTTTACTAATTAAGTATATATATATTAAAAGAAAAGTCCTAGTCTCTTTCTACTTAAATATAAAAAGAGTACTACTTAAGTCGCTTTTATTAACTTAAGTTTTAAATAAATATTTTTAGTAATTAGTTTTTTAACCTTTAGTTTTATTTAATATACTTATTATTTTAGCTATATATACTAATTATATTAGAATTATTAACTAAGTTATTTATTATTTTTATTTTTTAATATAGGTTTATTTATTAAAAAAGCTCGTTAGGGTTTAGGTAAGTAAAAAGGTCCTCTTTATAAAAGATTTAAAGAGTTTCTTTTTTTCTTTATATATATATTACGTTTTTAATTCTCTTTATAAAGGAATTAACTTTTTTTATAACCTCGCTTATTAAGTTAATTAGCTAAATAAGGTTCGTATTTAACTCTAGATTTTTAAAATCTAAGGTTATTTTTAAAATAAGGAGCTATTTATTTCGTTTATTTAAAAATAAACTAACCTTTTTTATAGCCTTGTTTACTTTCTATAAAACGAGTATAAATAATGATAACTACTTTTTATTATTAATTAATATAACCTTCTCTTTGTTTATAATTTTAAATAATTAAAGCTTAGGTTTAGTTATTATAAATTGTTCTTAAATTTAATTTATTATAGACCTCGATTTAAATAAATAAATCATAAGTTTAGTATCGTTTTTTCAATAACAAGCTATGTTATTAAACGTAATATTTCGAATGATAATAATTTTTTAAAAACGAGGGGATCTAGATCCTATATAAGTTATAAATATTAGGTACGTAACTTATAAAGTACTTAGTATATCCTTTTTATTTTATTTTAAAATATCTCTTATTAATTCTTTTTTATAATACTTTTTAAAAAAGTACGCTTTATAATTATATACGTACGTTCTTTTTAATAAAAATATAGATTATAGATAGGTTTTAGTATATTTACTCATTATTATTACTTAAAATAATAAATAAATTAAACTTTTTTAATTTAAATTAATAATAGTTAGTTAGTATATTACTTAGGGCTAATATTATATAAATAAACTATAGCTAATATAACCTCTACTTAGAATTTCTTTAATAAGTTAGTTATTAATATTATATTAATCGCTTTAGTAATAGCTTTTTAACTAGCTCGTTCCCCTTTTTTATTCAGTTTTTTTATACATAAAAAAATAGTTTCTAAATTAATTCTTAGCTTTTATACCTGTTTTTAAAAACGAGTTTTATTATTAATTACGATTATTATACGTTTTGTGTTTTATTAAATCTTATAAATAGCTACGTTTTTTTACGTACATACTTATTATTTAAAAAAATATAAAACCCTAAATATTATATTATAAGTCGTTATAACTTATAAAAAAACGAATATTCTACTTAAATATTCGTTTTTAATTAGTATTAATTATTTATTTTATTTATAAATAAATAAGTAATTAAAGAGGTCCTATAAGATCTTATAATAAAGTTAGGTCACTCTTCGTTCTAAAGTACGTTATAAAATTATTTATTTTATATAAGTAGTCATATAATATTAATATTTTAATAAGCTTAGTTTTTTAATTTTTATTTTTTAAATAATTACTACAAGCTTTTTAAATATTATTAATATAAAGTAGCTAGATTTAAAGTATTATAATTAGGTTATATTTAATTAGTCGTTTTTTAATTAATATAAAAAACGTAAGTATTATATATTATATATTAGAATTATTTTAATAAATAAAAACTAATTTATAAATAAAAAATAGGATAAATAGGGCTTATATTTTAAAAAGATTAGATTAACCTTTTTTTTAAACTATTCAATAATAATATTATTAAATTCGTTTTTAAATTAAAGGATATAATGTTACGACCTAACATATATAACTAAGACTAAGGCCTGCCCCGCAGGCCCATAGCGGCTATAATATACTATATATATAAAAATATAAAAATATAAAGTAACTCCTACGGAATAAAAGAGCTATAGAATAAGTTATATATAAATAAAAAATAGTAATTACGTAATAAAGTAATTACTATAATTATTTTAAATAAGCGCTTATTAATATTTATTAAGTAATTACTTAATAAATAAGAGTAATTATTAATAAAGGGTATATTTATAGTCGGACTTATATATAAAATAAACTTAAGTCGGGCTTAAAAATAAACTTTTATAACTTCTTTAGTAATTAACTTAGTATTAAATCTTACGATCGCTTTTAACTATTTTTATTAAGAACCTTTTTTAATAAGACTATAATTAATTACTAAAGCCTTACTTACTTTACGACTTATAAATATAGTTTTAAAAAAACTATTTACGACTACGACACACTATTTACTTAGTACTCGTAGCCTTAACTTCTACTAATATACTTATTACGACTAGCTAGCCGTAATATATAATTGAAGCCCGAGTAGTAAATATTAGCTTTTTAAAACAGAATTTTTAATATAACGTTTATATAAACGTTTTTAATAGACCTAATATTATAAAAAGTAAAATACTTAATCCTAGGTCCTTTTAGTTTTATAAAAATATTTTATATAACCCTCGTTTTTTTAGTAATTATAAAATAAAAGGCCGTTTTAAAATCTCTATTCTCTAAGTTATTATATGATAAAATAGAATTTAGTTTTAAAAGTAATTAATTATTAATAAAATATATAATATTATAACTATTTATAACCGTATTTTTTTAAAAAAAAATATAAATTAGTAAAGGGGATAAACAAATAATGAGATTATTATTCTTATTAACCCCCGTACTTAGCTTAGGGAGTAGATTAACGTTAATAATTATAATTATAATATTTAAAAAGTATATCGTTCTAAAATCTTTTTAATTACTTAGCTTAGTAAGTTTCGTTACTTTTATAAAACTATTCTTATTATTATTATTTTATTTAACAAGAAGTTCTATATCGATCTAGCCTTTTTGAATAAAATTAACTTCGAAATTAATATACTTTTTATCATTTAAATAAATTATTTTTTAAGTTTTATTATTATTTAAATTAAATATATTTTATTTTTATTTTATTAATTAGAACGAGCTCTATTTCTATATATTTTATCAGTTTTTAATAATAGTTCTTTTTATAATAATAATTAATAAATAAGTTAAGAGTTGCTTTTTTTTACTTAAGAAAGTCCGAGCGACTAATTAATATTATAACAGTATAAAGGGTCGTTTATAATTCTTATTGTATATTATTTTTTTACATAAAAGGTCATTAAAAATCTTAGTATAATACCTTATATTAAGGATTGCTTTTTTTATTTTAATTTAATAATATTAATAACCTCTTAATTAAATTAGTTTAGAATAAAATAATATAAAATTACATAAAAAAAGGCTTTAAAAACAAAGGTCCTTTAGATTTTAAGTAGTTTAAATTACTTTACTTAATAACAAACTAAAAAAAGGTCCTTAATCTAAATTAATAAGTTAATACTAGAGTTCGCCCTAGTTTTAATTATATTAAACTCCTTTTATATAATTATAAATAAATTAAAATTATTTAATACGTATTTTTATTTAAGAACTTAGATTATAATATAAAAAGAGTAGTTTAAAAAATCGATAAGTTCTTTTTTTATATTTCTTAAAATATTTTAAGTAATTATAAAAATTCTTTAGTAATTTATTAATATATATAATCTCTTTTTTTTTATATAAAAGATCGTTTTAAATACTATTTATTAAATAAAAGAGGTATAAATTTTAATAAAATATACTTAATTTATCATTATAATTTTTAATTTTATTAACATAACTAGTTATTTAATAAGGTTATTTTTAAGTTTAATTATAACCTCGTTTTTTATCTCTTATTTTTATTATTAAATAAACTTTTCAAAGTATTATTAATATTTATTCAAAGCCGCTTTATATATTTAATTTTCAGTAATATTTTGTATTTAAATATAGTCTTTAATTAAAAAAATAAACTTAATAAAGAGTAATAAGTTTAATAAAAAAGTAAGGTTATTTAGGTTTAAAAGATTTTAAATGTCCTTTAATCGGGCCTTAATATAAAAAATAAAGTACTATTTTAGCTAGTTTTATTAATCATTAAGCTTTTATTTAAAAATATTAATAATCTTTTTTAAAAATATTACTTTATTTAGAATTAAGATTAATAAACGTAATAAGGGTAAATAATATCATAAAAAAGGATATAGTAAGCTATAGTCCTTAAAAAATAACTTTTTAATAGAGGTATGGGGGTTTAAATTAGAGCTAGGTTTATAATTATTATATAGTTATAATAAGGGTATTAATATAAATAAGAGAATAGTTAATTTATTAGAAATAAAAAATAAGAGCAAAGTACGCTCTAATATAAAGGGTATAAGCGCAGTAGGCCTTAGTAATTATATAACCGAGGTTACGTAACGTGCGGTAAGGCTATAGATAGTTAAAGCCATTATGACAGGGACACAGTAAAGCAAACGCAGATTCAAGTCATCCTAAACTATTGGTCATTTGCTGTTGCGGTCTTTAGCAGCTTCATGCTCGACATTTTAGGCAGAAGGAAGCAAACCTTCGTTGGTGTGGGCGGTATGATTGCCATGCTCTACATTACGGGCGGCCTCATTAAGAGTGAGTTCTAATCCACGCCTTCGCCCGGCATAGTTGCCGTGAACGTGGCCTCAGCAAGGGTCAATGGTTAATATCTCTGTAGCATATGGTGAATCAACCAATCAATCTGGAATCTACGGCACGATTGCAGTCATCTTCCTATTCCAAGGGTTCTACGCCTTTTCCATCACGCCAATGACCAGTCTATGTCCCACGGAGGTTTCGCAGTACAAGCTTCGAGCTACGGGGATCGCAATTTTCCGCATGTTGGACTCTGGATTCGGGCAAATTTACCACGCCATTTATTTCAAAACTCTCTGCTAACATAGGGTAGTCTGCTGGCTTCATTTACTATGGCATACGCTATGGCAGATTTGGGGTGGAAATTCTATTTCATCAATGCTTCCTGGAATGTAATCTTTCTTGTAATAGCATACTTTACCTTTGTGGAGACCAAAGGACTCAAGCTGGAAGAAATTGCTGCAAAGTTCGAAGGACCTAGGATTCTAGAGGCGAGCATGGAAGATTCGGCCTCACAAGAGATTTCAGTCACTGGAAAGGGGGTGCACAATGTTGATACGAAATCGATGTAGGCGTAATTGGCTATTTAATATGAAATTCAGATCTATGAAAGACAGAGACATCAACACCCTGTTCCTCGCAGGAAATTAAGAAGTCTATCTAGATACTACCTTTGTCATTTAAGAGCTCACTCACTGTCCTTCGACTTGAGCAAGGACCGCATCCATCTCATCCGAAGTTGGGAGGTTGACGACCATCAGGTACAGAGCATCTTGCCGCATCAACTTCTTCAGCGGCCGGTTTCTCTTCCGCTTCTCGCGAGCTTCCTTTCCAAATTTTCGCTCCCTGCCTGACGCCTCGAAGCGTTCCTGGCGTCTCTGCTTCAGACGTCGAATGGGGCCCTTGTGTCCCTCCGTCGGACTCGAAGCCTCTAGACCTTCTTCTTCAGATGAATCCTCTTGCATGAGCTTTGAATCAGGATGTTCTTTCCTAAATCTGTCTGTCGCCTTTTTATCGTAGTACTTCGAGATGGAGTCTCCGAATTTCTTCACCATGTTTTGCTTTTGCCCTTCATCCATCTTGTCGAGTTGAGGAAAGTCGAGCGGCGCTGGCTCGGGGATCTCGGCCTCGCTCCTTGTTGTACTCGAACCCGAGTGCAGTAGCTTCTTCCACTTGCTCTGTTTCTCGCTGCCTTCTACGGCCTGGGTGATATTGTGATCCAGATCGATGTTCTCCACGACTTCGCTGCTAGACGGCTTGTACTTTACGACAAGAGCATACAAGCCTCGAGGTTTGAAAAAGTTTTCGTTCATGACTTCGAGGTAGTTGTTTTGTTTGTAGTTCACGTAGCCCCTGCGCGACGCCTCAAGCCCCGTTTGCACTGAGAGCGTTACCAGCATTGTGATGGGCGCGAACCCGCCAACGATTGTGTGAGCGAGATCTGCACCCATGACGCCAGCGTTCACGACCCCGAACCACGGGCTTCCTTTGATACCGTTCTCGAAACCGTCGAGGAACTTCAGCCAGGCGGCTTCATCTATGCCGCATTCTTGTAGAACCGGGGCGTAAGCTCGCACGAAACCGCGGTGTCGAGACTCGGGGCGACGTTGCGGGAGTATGACTGGCATTGGCAGACCATGCTTCTCGCTTCCGAGGTTAGAGGTCTCTGGTGGCGGGTGGTGAACGATGAATTCGGTCAGCATTCCCTCGATGTCTTCAACTGGTACCCCATGCTGATTGCCGGAGGACTGCGACTGAGCTAGCTGGGCTTCATCTAGTGCTCGGGTCCAATCTTCGTCAACGTCGGAATCATCCCCCGTCGCTTGATGTTGCGCTACTGTTGTGTGGCCAGGTGCGACTGATTGCCCTGCTTGGACTGGCTGTATGGGCACATTGTTGGTTTTTTGCGTTGCTGACGGTTGTTTCTGATCTCGCTGGAATTTCTTTGCAGCATCGACAGCGCTGCCGACGATTTTTGAGATTGGCCCACGGCGGTTCAGCATGTTGGCAACGGTATCGGCACAGAGAACGTGGTGGACTAAACGATTGAGCTAGCTCTCAGTAGGATGCTTGGTATGTCACTCGAAAGCCGAGAGAAATCCCAGAGAAACTTGCGCGAGACTAGTCATTTCGTACGGCACATTCTACCCGATATAACACGGTTGTAAAGAGACGGGCATTCCTCCGCGACCGAACGCCTCCATCAGGGACAGCCTCCATGATTTAGAAAGCTGACGAGAGAGTTTAGCGTAGGATTTCAGGCGGGGTAAATAGACGAGAATCCCTCAAAGGCTGCTGCCTCGGGCGCAAGCTACGCACAACCCTTGCCAAGTCTGAACATGAAGGCATGCCATCGACGAACCAACGCTCATCAGATTTTGGCCTCAGAGGGCCCCCAAGTTACATTGTTTCGTATGCTGTGCTGCTTGATAAGAAGTTAATGCAAGTGAGGAAGGCTGCCGCATGTCGTAGAATTGAGTTTGGTCGGAGAAAAGAAGATTGGGGTGGTGCCGCTGATCAGGAACAGCGACTGAGTAAATGAACCCATTCAACAGGGCAGGGTACATGGATTAACGGCTTAGCGCTTACAAGGCACAACCAGAAGAAGCGATCGCAAAGGCCAGGCACCCAGAGAATGAAGAGACAGGCGGCAGGCAATTGAACCATGGCAACGACAGGGACTTTGCCTGGCGATGGTCTCGAATTAAGAAGGAGCTTGTTTGCATTAATCTTCATGTTGGTTGCACAACCGCGTCAGAATTGGGCTTTACCTCCACACAACTGCCATCGGCTATTCTCGTCTCAAACCCCTCTCTGCTTGAGTGACACTAACTTCACAGACTGCCATTGTTGGCCATGCAATTTGCAGGATTTTTGTCAAGGACTTTGACAAATGAGAGACTCTCGCCGCGTCAGCCGGTGCCATTGACTGGGTCTTAAGCGTCAGAACCGTCAAGACTGAATACTGCACCCAGCAGATCCCCATCCATCAGACAACGCCACATATGACAGCCACTGTGGCACTAGCTAAACCTGAATTTCCTGGGGTAACGTAACCGTGTGGCGGGTATCCTTGTGGCGCCCCCTCCTAAATGACGACTGCCAATGGAGGGACATCCCACATCGTGAGTGGAGAGGCCGTTTCCCTGTTTTCAAGGGCGAACTTCCTCGGATCCGTGTGCCGGAGCGCGTCCAAGACCGGAGGCAAGCTTCCACTACTGTGGGAGCGGATGGAAGCTCGATCACACATCCCCGCAGTTCACGTCATGAATCCCTCCCTCGCCGTCATGAGTGTGCTTCTCGAACCGAAGTTTTGCGCTCGGAAGCTGAGTCTTTTGCCAGTGGAACTCCACATGAGCTCATAGCAACAAAATTCGGAGCTGAGACATGGCCTGCTGATGCTGCGAAGACGGCGGCAAGACGGTCTGGACCTCTGGGCTAGAGAAGTTGACGAAGGTGACATCACGCTGGTAACTGGACGAGAATGGATGAACATCGTGCGTCGAGAAGCAGTATTTGATGCTCTCTGTCCCTCAGCTTAATCGACTCAGGAGAACCCTCAACAATACATTTTGATACCAACAACAAAACACAAGCTACTTTGATACCCCGAAAACCGAGCCATAACCCTTATACTTTGTTATTACAATAACTCTTTGCTACCTCTACAACATCAATAAGTCAATCAGGAATCATGGGTTTGGGAGCTAAGATCAAGAACGCCCTCCACAGCGACGACCACCCTCAAAAGACCACATACGAGGGCGACCAGCCACCCGGAGCATTCCCCTCCGACTCTACCACTACCGGAACCTCCAAGCCCACAACCGGTGGCTACACCGGAGGCACCACCGGCACTACCGGAAGCCATATCCCTAGTACCACCGGTACCGGCACGCATCACACCAGCAACACCACTACTGGCTACAATGATCCCGATGGAGTTCACGGCCCCCATGCCGGAAGAGTAGCCAACAAGGCCGATCCGAGAGTGGACTCTGACCGGGACCACCGCGACGCGCCCACCTCCGGCTTGACCGGCAACACCCACGGCACCACTCACGGCACAACCACCGGCCATACTGGAGGCTTGACCGGCAGCAACACCGCAGGATACAGCAACACCACCGCAGGCTACGATGACCCCGATGGCGTCCACGGCCCGCATGGAGGAAGAGCTGCCAACAAGCTCGACCCCAGAGTCGACTCCGATCGCGACCACCGTGGTGCTCCTACTGCTGGTCTGACTGGCAACAACACCTACGACAACACCACCGGCACCGGCCACGCCGGAGGTCTACACATCAACCCCCACGGCACTACCGGAGGTGTCGGAGGTGTCGGTGGCAACACCACCACCGGCTACAACGACCCCGATGGCGTTCACGGTCCTCACTCCGGCAGAGCCGCCAACAAGCTGGATCCCAGAGTTGATTCGGACCGCGACCACCGCGGCGCGCCAGGCGCAGGTGTCGCTGGCGCCCACCGTCCCCATGACTCCGGTGTCGAGGTCGGCCACGGTGTTGGCCACAACAAGCCCTACAAGGGCGAGTATCTCGCCAACGCTGAGCGCACCAACGCCCAGGACCCCTACTGGGGCGACGTCGGCCGTGATGGCTCTGCCCTCAACAAGGACTTGCCCCTGCGCCCCAATGAATCTGCCGTCGGCCATGGAGGTCCTCAGGCCGTTGGTGGAGGACACTACAACCCCGCGGCGTCAACACACCACGACCCTGCGTCCAGCTTCGACCGTTCTATGGAGGGTCGCGACTTTACTCACCCCCACGGCTCCGGTGCTGGAGTTGGCGGTGCCGGCAGTGACCCCTACAGCGGCGTCCACAGCGCTGCTCACAACCCCCAGGCGGCTTTGTCCGGCGGCAACGTCAATGACCCGTACGACACTCGCATGAGAGACAGAGACATGGGCCGTGAGCGCACCGGACATGGAGCTGCTGGTGCTGGTATCGGCGCCGGCGTTGGTGCTGGAGCCGCCGTGGCTGCTGGCCAGACTGCTCACAGACATCACCGCGATGATTTGCATGAGTCTGGTCTCGGAGGCAATAACCCTGTTGGCGGCGTTAACTCTCCTGTTGGGCACAACACCCACGGTACCCACGGCGGCGTCACCGGAACCCATGGGAGTGTCACTGGCACCCACGCTGGTGGCGTCCATGACCAGCACCGTTCCAGCCTTACCGGCAACGAGCCCGGCGTTCCCAAGACTAGCATGCTCGATCCCTACAACCATTCTCCTACCGGCACTCACGGCACCACCCACAGCAACGTTGCTGGCACTGGTCTCGGAGGACACACTGGATCTTCCGGTCTGAACCAAGGTACGCACTCTTCTCATGTCCCTGGCACCACCGGCCCGGGACCCCAAGGAATGGGTCCTGACCATTACGGCCCAGGACATGATGGAGCCAAGGTCTTCCACACCTGCACTAAGTGCGGCGAGGACAACGATATCAGCAGATACTTCAAGAAGGATGCTGTTTACCGTATGAACTAAGGAATTTGTTTGATGAAAGCGAGCACTGTACCTATACCTTGTTGTATTCATTAGTTAACTCATAATGATCATGACCTTAATGGCACTATATCAATCCTTTTCCTTCTCCTCAATGTGCACGTACAATCGATTGAGTCGTCCAACTCAAAATAGTGCGCAACGGCTTTGCTCATCTATGCCACTATTCGACGCGTTCTCGCGACATTATCCACTGAAATAGATGTCCATATTCAATCGGATCCTAAACTGCTTACCACCGTTTCCTCCAGCGCATCCGCATGTCTCTGTCCGGCGGTACAGCTCCCGCACCTACATACGCCTTGTCATCCGTAGGAGGCCTTTCCGAATGCGACCCATCAAAGTTGACCCAATCTTCAAACTCAATATCAAACCGAGACGCAATCATAGCGACAGCCAGCATGATTTCCTGCTTAGCAAAGAAACGCCCTGGGCACATGGACACACCACCACCTGCAACACGTTTATTAGCCAGTGCCATGGAGATGACTGGGTGTATACGGCTTGCCATATGGGAAGAAGTCGCTCGGTCTTCCGGCTACGGCAAACTCCTTGACTCTCTGAAGTTTGCCATCCTCATCCTCTTTCTCGACAAACTTGATATGACGTTCCGCCCAGAATTCCGACGCAGGGTGCCCCTCGACACCCCACACTGACTCTTCACGATGCCCAATCTGCGTCGGTGCCTGCACCAAAGAGCCTTTACTCAGATGATACCCATCCAATTCCATTGCTTCCATAACTTCACGAGTGATGTTGATGGACACGTGCATTCGTAGTGTCTCGACGTAGATGGACTGAAGCAAAGGCAGGGTAACTAGTTTTGCCACATCAAAGGTTCGCTTTCCACTCTTGGGATCAATGATGGACACCGAATCAACCTCTTGGCGGACCGCCTGGAAGAGCGACCGATCCTTTATCACTTCCATAACAGCCCAAGCCGTCTGGGGCACGGAATTCGAGTTGATGCTACACGGAAGTTTTCACGTCAGTCAGGTTACTTCCACAACCAGAGAGAAACTGCGTTCCATACCCTGTGATACTTCCAATGTACATCCCAGCACGCGATTGAAGCGAGAATCCTTTCTTCTCCCAAAATTTTGAGTGCTCACGTTGGAGTCTCGAGCCAAAGATCGGTTCCCAGTCCGCGTCAGCATCGGGCCCGTTCCAGTCAAACTTGGCCCAGGCATCAGTCAGAAAGTCTGACATCATGGCTAGAGCTTTGCGCTGAATCTGTTTTGGTTTTGGATTAATCCAAGTTGGAAGGCCATACATGAGCTGCATCGCAATCGTGTCGAATTCCCAGAAGATGTCGACGAATCCCGGATGGTCCTCAATCAGCTTTCGCCCTGCAAGCGAGACCGTCGCTGCTTCTGCCATATCCTTTTTAAGATACTTGAACAGTTGCAAGGTTTCCCACTCATCACGGGGCTGCTGGTCGAGCTTCTCGCCGAAAAAGGTAATGAACGACTCCGCCAACTTCGCGGTAGCCTCGGCGCGAAAGAGGTGCTCGTTGAAGACGTGATGCAAGCCGACCCAGAACCTCTGATTCTCAGGCATGCTCTCAGTTCCCGCAGCCGGGGTCTTTAGACGACCAGATCTATCGTTGTACATTACCGCCACGTCCTCGTCAGTCATCCCTTGCACCCGCCCATTGACCATGACGATGAACTTATCCGAGCTGAGCGTGTTATTCGAGCTGTTGCGAAACAGCTTCTGCACATTGTGAGAGCCTGCAACCAGGTACACAGTGTCGGCGCCGAGGTTGAACTTCACCACGCTGCTTTTCTTCAGTGCTTCGGTGGCGCGCTCGAGGAATCTACTGTTGTCGGTGATGTACTGGTATGTGTTTGAGACATAGGGGATGAGACCCGGCAGGCTCGGGGGCTCGTTTGCCTTTGGTCGCAAGACATGGCGCAGGAAAGCTATACCGATAATCGGTAGCAACAGCCAGGTGATGATTGGTGATGTCGCATGTTGTTGGAGCGACTGCAAGAGTCCTTGGTTGCTGCCAAATGACTCGGAAGTATCTGTCGAAGCCATCGCCAGCTGTCTGACAGGCAACTACCCCAAAGATATGTGAGGCACTTGATGATGATAAAAGAGATGTGGCGTCGGTGAGGGGTAGATAGACCGTTGTTTTTGTCTCGGAGGCGCACCATTCCATCATCCGAAGTTTGGCTTTGAGTTATCCTGCCGGTGCGTATCGCTGGATTGGGAATGTTACACTAGGCTCGTTCAACTCGTCATGAACATGGATAGCCAAGGTTCGAGCTGAAGGATCGAAGAAAACATGCATATAACTGGCCAATCCTCAATGAGGGGTTCATAAGCCAGGAACGCGTGGACAGTCACCGCACATGGCAAACACAACGGCATCTTCACTCAAATCATCTCGCTCGTTTCTGTTTCCGATACAGCCAGTGAGGTGCGCACGAAGGATTGCGCTAATTCAGGATGCACCCAGCCCGCGTCCTTATGAACGAACGGGTGTAGGCGCGTCAGCATCTTCCCCTTGATGACGTCCCAAGACCCTGGTCGAGCGGTTATCGTGCATCACATCGCATCCCATATCGTTGCGAATATCGTCTGATTTCTTGTAAAGCTCGTTGAAACCCGTCTATGCAACGTCCAGAGTCTTCAGGTGCTCGGTGTTAATCGCGATGCTTTGCTCCAAAGAGATCCAACCCGGCCTGCCCAGCCTCTTCAGCAGGCTCTCTGCCCTCGCAATGGGCTTCACTGTCACAGGATATTCATCATTGTGGAAGTTATCGGCAAACTTCCTACCCGGATTCTGCTTCCGAAGGATATCCAAAATGATGTCCCAGTTCATTGGGTAGGCAAATGCGAAGATGCGTTCACCCTCGACATCAGGCAGAATAGCCGCCGCAACGTGTAGGGCAGCATCATCCTCGACGTCGACAAAGAAGTGGGGAAGATGCCAAAGCTCAGGAAGAGTCTTTCCCTCAAAGAGTTCGACAATGAGGCCAAACGACGACGAGCCTCCAGTTTGAGACGGGTCGATGCTTCTTCCAAAGTTGAAGTCTGGAACAACTAGCAGAGAGGATGAGAGTAAGTATGTGCGGTCGTGTCATGAATGAGGCTTCTTCTATGTTGCCTCGGAGAGTATCGAAGGCGGACTTACTCGAGTTCACCACGATATCTGGCCAATTGGATTTATTCTCTTCGTAGAACTTCTAGATGTTTTGCTCTTGCTCTATCTTACTCGCGCCGTAAATCGCTCTACCGTGTTTAACACTATTAATAAGTGTGTGATATAGGGAAGAAGCTCATAGAGACTAACTACTATTAGGGTTTTAAAAATAAATTACTAAAATCTACCCTTCCCTCGAGGTATATTACTAACGCTCTATATATACCTAAGCTACTCTTTTATTACTTAGTCCCCCTCTTTATACCCTTTAAGTTATTTTTTAATTAATAAAGCTTAATAAAGTACTCCCTCTCTTAGGCTTCGTTCTAAAAATTATTTATAATTTATATATATTATATTAATTTTTTATTTATAAAGCCCTGAGATATATAGTACGAAGGTAAGTAAAAGTAGTACTCATTAATTTAAATCTAAGCCCTTATTACGACCTAATATATATAACTAAGACTAGGGCCCGTCGCGCAAACTTATAGCAGCTATAGTATACTATATATATAAGAATATAGAACATAAGATAATTCTTATAAAATAAAAGAACTATAGATAAGTTATATATAAATAAGAAACGGTAATTACGTAATAAGGTAATTATTATATTTACTCTAAGTAAGTATTTATTAGTATTTACTAAGTAATTACTTAACGAATAAGAGTAATTACTAATAAAAAATATGTTTATAATTAGACTTATATATAAAATAAATTTAAGTTAGGCTTAAGAATAGACTTCTTATAGCTTTTTTAGTAATTAACTTAGTATTAGATATTACGATTATTTTTAACTATTTTTACTAAGAACTCTTTTTAATAAAACTATAATTAATTATTAAAACCTTATTTACTTTATAACTTATAGATATAGTTTTAAAAAAGCTATTCATAATTACGATACTATTGACTTAATACTCGTAGCCTTAGCTTTTATTAATATACTTATTATAACTAGCTAACCCCCCGATAGAGCAATCCGCCGGGGCTATACCGTATATTACGTATTAAAGAAAACTAGGTATATTACGCTCTAAACTTAATTACTAATTAAAATAGTAGTTAACCGACTTAACTATTATTTTCTTTTTATTAATAGCTCTTAACTTTTTACTATTTCTAGCTATTTAAAAAGCGAGCTATACTTATTTTAATATATATAAAACCTCTTAGTACTAGCCCGCGTAAATAGCTAGATTTTATATTATATACTCCTTTTTATTAAGAGTTAGGGGTCCCTTATATATTCTCTTATATTTATAATATAGTTTATATTAAAGGGATTTTTAGTTTTATAAAGTATAATTTCTAAACTAGTATTAATATATTAAATCTTAACGTCTATATTAGCCTAGTTAGTTACGGCGTTCGTATTATTACTTAGCTAGATTTTATATTATTAAAAAGTACTATACTACTTCTTAAGCGTACTTATATTAGCTACGATAGCTAGGGCGTTAAGGGGGCCTGATCTATCGAGCCCTAGAGGGGGGGACTTATTAAGGGGTATTTTTAAGTTCTTAGTAAGTAGTAGTTTATATATTAATAAGTTCGTTTAATAAGTTTATTTAATAGGTTTATTTAGTAAATTTATTTAATTTAAATAGAGAGTAGCTTTAGGTAATATTAGAAGTAATAAGGTTAAAAAGAACTTTTATAAGCTCTAAGTAGCTAGATATTAGCCCTTTTAGCTCTTTTTTTAGAGACCTCTACGTCGCTATTAAAGTTTAGAACCTCTACGGTTAAAGAAGGCCGCCTCTAACCTTTATAACTAACCTCTACTATTAACCTTTTCGGCCGGCGCCGCTACTCAAATAAAAAGGGTAGCTTACTTATCTCGAATTATATAACGGTTTTCGTATTAAAATTACTATATTACGTTAAGCGCGTACTTAGGGTATATTGCGCGTATTATATAATTAAAAAGTATACCGTATTATATAATTTTTTTTAAAAACGTAATCCCGTTAAGGTTAATCTTTTACGTTTACAAAGCTAGAAAAAAAACCACTATATAACTAACTAATTATAATATTTTAATTACTCTTATTTAATAAGTTTATTTTACGAAGACTAATTGAATAGTACGAACGATATTTCTTTACGCTTTTATAAAGTTACTTATTCCGGGCTCCTCTATCTTATTGAAGTAGCTTACTTAAAGCCTAGCTAAGGAAATAGAAATAGCTTTAATAAACGTTAATTCTAATAACGAAGTTATTTTTAAAAAAGAAACTTATAACTAATTTAAGAAAAGAGTTAAGAAAAGAGACGTAAATATTATTAAAATATAGACTATATATAACGAAACTATAAATAAGCTCTATAGTTTTAAAATCATAATTTAATAATTTAGAAACGGTCCTTAACGTATTTAGAACTTAGAGAACGAAATTATTTAACTTAGAAAATAAGAAGTAAATACTAATAGTTAGGCTCTTTAAGGAGAAGTTAATACTTTCCGAGCCACTATTAATATTATTAAAACCCCTTTTTAAAAAGGACGATAGAAACTTAAGCTTAACGTACTTATTATTTATAATAGTACCTTAGGAACTCTTAAGGGATTTCTAATTTAAGTTAAGAACTATTAGAACTTTTATTACTAAGATTTTATTACTAAAATTAAGAAAGTTATGTATACTACTAGCTTCCTTAGGGGAAGAGCCTTTAATTAGTTTAAACTAATTTAAAAAGAGTATTTTAATAAGGAGATTCTTAATAAAATACTTTACTAAAATACGCGATATTTATTATATTTTTAATAAATTTAAAGAAGTTCTTAAATCCTTATTCTAAGATTTTAATAAGAAACGATAAGCTAAGTATAACTTAGCGTAACTATAATAAACAAAGTTAGTAAAAGAATACTTTATTAAGTTTAGACGCTTTAGTACTTAGCTGGATTTTATAAATAATATTAAGATATTTATATTTTATTAAGGACTTAAGGACGAAGTTAAGGATAGATTAGTCTTATTTAATAAACTAAATAACTTTTTTTAATATAGTAAACTCGCTATTAAACTCGATAACCGATTTTATAAAAGAAAAAAAGAAAGGAACGTAAATGGGAATTTAATATAAAACGTAAATATTAATAATAAACTTAGTATAGTTTTTAAATAAACTAGCGACCCTATAATAATTAAAATAATAATTAATAAAGTACTACTTATAGATAATATAAAGGACTTATAAATCTTAGTATTACGAAACGTAAGGGACTATAATAAAAGAGGGATTTTAAATATTATAATTATAATAAGCTAGGATATATAGCTAGAGACTATTAATAACCTAAGCGTATTTAATACTAACCTATTTTAAAAAAACGAGCTAATATTATAAGTAAGGAAGTTCCCTATAAGTAACTCTTATAAATAGCTTATTACGATAATAACTATCTTATTTATTAAAATAATAAGGAATAAATAAGATAATATTTAAAATAAAATAACGGACGATTAGAATACGATACTACCCTACTTCTAGTTAAGACCCTAGTAGTAATAATAAAAGAAATACCTACTTACTAACTATATATTTTTAAGGAAAATAATTTCGAATATATCGTTATACTTTTTTAAATTTATAAAGGTATAAAAAAGAAGGCTAAAATAGACCCCGTTATAAAAAATACGCTTTGTTTTTTTAAAAAACGAATTAAGTAAAAACTCTTAGTTAAAATAAATGAGTAACTTTTTAAATTTAAAAAAAGAGGACACGATATAAAAGAAATTATAAATAGTCTCGTTTATATAGTCCGACGAAACTATATAAACTAAAAATAATTTATTAAGTTTAACGGGGAACTTAACTTAGATAAAATCCTAATTAAGTCTATTTATATAATATAATAGGTAAATAATAATAAAAAGTTTATTTATAAAGTTAAGAAATAGCTTAAAAACCTCTTATATAAAGATAAGATCGAAGTAATTAAGAAACTAATTCTTAATTTCGAAATTATAAATAAAAAAATTAATTTTAATTTTAAAAAAAAGAAAATATTAAAATAGGGCCTAGCCTTTTGTATTTTAATAAAGTAAAATTATTTTATAATTCGGACGAACTTCGTAACGTTACTTAACGACGTACTTAGATAGAGATCGATTATAAAGTACTACTTAGTATTAATAATACTAGCTCTAAAGAGGATAATAACGAACTATAGTATAAATATATTTATCCTTTTAAAAATAATTAAATTATTTAATTTTATAGAACTAGAGAACGTAAGAAGGTTATAATAACCCCCTATATAAATAAGAACTATTCTCTATTTAACCCTAAGGACCCCTTTTATAAAGAATTGTTTTAAATAAAATATTTAAAGAATAAGTGCTTTTAGTACTTCGTACTTAAATAAGATAGTTACCTTTATTTATAAAAACGTAATAATAAACTTATTAAAAATATTTATATAAAAAGCTAACTATTTAGCTAGATATTACTAAGTTTCGATAATAATAATAAAGTAATATTTAATCTAAACCCTAATTTTCTTATAAAATGCTTTAATAGCGAATATATAAAATAAAAAGATTATAAATACGATTAATACTAAGTTTACTATATTAAGAAAGCTAAGGCATAGAGGGAATAATAAGAACTATATAAATAAAGCGCTTAATAAAAGAAGCGTATATTAAAAAACTAAAAAAGCTAATTATAAAAGAATAATAAAAAGCGAGAATAGAAAAAGAGTTCTTATTTATAACTAAATAACGTAATAATATATACTTACTAGTTAACCTCGATATTTATAAATATAAACTAAACGCTATTATTAATAGTAGTATATAAGAAACTTATATTTTATTAAGAATAATAAATAAATTTAATTTATTATAGATATAAAAAGACAACTTATACTAATTATTAATAGTAAAAAGAGAACAGGTTAATTATAATTACGGATATACTAATTAAGAGACTATATATTTCTTAATATATATTAATAACTAATAAGAATAACTATAGTATAATATTAAAAAGATCGGAAATATTAATATTATTCTAGGAATCTCGTAATTATAAAAGTATAATTTATAAATAAATTAGACTACTAGCTAGGTCTTTTAAGAAAATCTAGTTACTAAATAACTTAAAAAGAAAAAGGGTTTAAATATATTTTTAATAATTCCTAAAGGACGAGAATAAATACGATATATAGCTTTTATTAAGATAGTAAAAAGCTCTAAGAAGTTTATAATTAGTATTAACGATCGGGGTTCGTAACGACTCTAAACTATACTTAAATAGTACTAAATATATATAAAATTATTTATATAACCCGAAGAAATAGGATTATTAAAACATAGTAATTAAAATATAAAAATTAAACTTAAAAAAGGAACATAACCTAGGTTCTATTTAATATACTTAATAAGTTAAGAAAAATAAGAATACCTTAACGAATATATTAATAAGAAACTTGAAAAGGGATATATTTAACTATCGAAGTCTCTTATAAAATTCCCTTTACTCTTTATACTAAAAAAGGGCGGAAAATTAAGACTTATTATTAATCATAAAAAACTTAACGAAATTATAAAAAATAATTACTATCCTTTATTACTTATTACTAAGCTTAGAGATCTATTTTATAGAGCTAATTAGTTTATTACTATAGATTTTAAAAAAGTATTTAATTAAATTCGAATTTAAAAAAGAGATAAGTAAAAACGGTATTTTAAACTCGTAGAGGACTCTTTAAGTATCTCGTTATACCCTTTAGACTTACTAATACTCTAGTAACTTTTTAAAAAGTAATTAGCTATATACTCCGGGAGTACGTCGACGTTTTTATTATTATTTATATTAATAACGTTCTTATCTTCTCCCCCGATTTCGAAATATATAAGAAGTATATTTATATAGTATTTTAAAAGCTCTAAAATATTAAGCTATATACTAAGCCCTCTAAGTACGAGTTCTATATATAAAAGGTAGACTTTTTAAAATATACTATTATATTAAAATAAATTTATATATAAGTATTAAAAAGTAGAAGTAGTTAGGGACTAGGCTATATTATAAAACGTTAAGAATATATAAGGATTCTTAGAATTCGTTAATTTTTATTAACGATTTTTTAAGGACTATATTAGTATAGTTAGACTTTTTAATAATTTAATATAAAAAGATATTTTATTTATTTAGGACTCTAAGTACGAAAAAGCGTTTATTAAAGTTAAGAATATAGTCGTCTTTAAACTAGTTATTATAATTCTAAACTCTTGAAAACCTTTTAAAGTTAAGACCGATACTTTAAACTTTACTATAAGAGTAGTTTTAGGATAATAAAATAAATAAAAAAACTTTTATTTATATTATTTTTACTCTAAGGTATTTTATAAAATGGAACTGAACTAGTAAACGTATAATAAAGAACTAATAGTAATTATCGAAGTATTTTAAGAATAGAGATTATAATTATTTAGAACTAAATACGAAGTTATAGTTTATATAGATTATAAGAACTTTATATAGTGGTCTTTTTTCCGGCTTTATAAGTATAAAAGATCGACCTTAACGGGATTACGCTTTTAAAAGAAATTACATAATATAGTACACTTTTTAATTATATAATACGCATAATATATCCTAAGCACGCGCTTAACGTAATATAATAATTTCGATATAAAAATTACTATTTAATTCGGGATAAGTAAGCTACTCTTTACGTAGTAGCGCTAGCTAGAAAGGTTAATAATAGAGATCGGCCGTAATAGTTAGCTATAATAGTTAGCTATAATAGTTAAAAGCGGCCCTTAACTATAGAGGTTCTAAACTTTAATAATAACGTAGAGGTTTTTAAAAAAAGGGCTAAAAGGGCTAATATCTAGCTACTCTTTAGAGCTTATAAAGATTTTTTTAATCTTTATTACTTCTAATATTACTTAAAGCTCTATTTAAACTAAATAAATCTACTAAATAAGCTTATTAAATAAACTTATTAAACGTACTTATTAATATATAAACTACTACCTAGATAACTAGTTATATAACTAGTTAAGAGATTAGTTAGTTAAAATACTACCTCGTTAAGAACTTACTTTCTTAGTATATAGTTAGTAACTAGCGGGCTAGGACTAAAAATGCCCCTCGATAGGTCCCCCCCTCTGGGGCTTAATAGATTAGGCCCCCTCGACGCCCTAGCTATTATAGCTAACGTGGGTATACTTAAGGAGTAGTATAGTACTTTTTAATAATATAGAATTTAGCTAAGTAATAGTACAAACGCCGTAAATAGCTAGGCTAATATAAATATTAAGATTTAGTATATTAATACTAGTTTAGAAATTATATTTTATAGAATTAAAAATCGCTCTAATATAGGTTATATTATAAATATAAAAGAATATATAAGGGGTCCCCTAATCCTTAATAAGAAGGAGTATATAATATAAGATCTAGCTACTTACGTAAGCTAGTACTAAGAAGTCTTATATATATTAGAGTAGGTATAGCTCGCCCTTTAAATAGCTAAAAACGGTAAAAGGTCGCGAGCTATTAATAAAAGAGAAATAACGGTCGAGTTAGTTAACTATTATTTTAATTAGTAGTTAGGTATAGAGCGTAATATACCTAGTTTTCCTTAATACGTAATACACGGTACGGCCCTGGCGGATTGCTCCGTCGGGGGGATAAGAACTTTATAAACTTTGTAATAAATAAAGATTTAAATAAACGATAAGTTAGATAGAGCGAATTCTTATTTAAATATAATTTCCGAATTATTTATTAAAAAGGTTTAGAGAATAGTAGAGTAAATACTCTTAGTAAAAGACCTAATTATAAAGTTACGGTTCCTAAAAAAATATAAATTATTCTTAAATAAAAAAAGGATAGTAGCTTTATATTAACTACAAAGCTTTACAATAGCTAAAAAGATTAATACTAGCCTAACTAAAAGAATAACCCCCAAGCTTATTATAAAAATTTATAGTATACTAGTATATAGTTACTAAGGAGTTACTAAAACGTAAAAACGGATTCGCTAGTACTATAATAAATCCGCTATATACGCTAAAATTACGGAAGTAATTAAGGACTATGCGATTTATAAAAAAAATAGTAATAGCCCGCATAAGCTTTATAACGAGCTATAACTATTATAATTACTAATAAACGTATAGTACTTAATTATATAGGACTTTATTATTAAATTACTAAAGTTTAGAGAACTATTTATTAAATTATAGTACGATAGTATCTTAAATATAGTTAACTAACTTACTAAGTTTACGCACTTTATACTTTATAAAGAATTAAGTATTATAAAAGACTTAGTATATATATTAACTAAAGTTATACTCTCGAACTACGGTTTATTAAAAGAAATTATTTTAAATAGAGATAAGCTATGTATTTCGAAGTTTTAAAGATCCCTAATTTCGTAACTCGGTATAAACTATAAACTATTAATCTTATTTTATTTATAAACTAATAAATAAATAAAAAGAATTAACTAGATTTTCGAAATATACTTTCGTTATTACGTAAACTACGATTAGGATAATTAGGTAGTACTTTTATTAATAGCTTAGTTCGTATATAATAATATAGTTAGTAAAAGTATAAGAGAATCCCCGTTCTATTTTAATTACGGATTTTAGTTAATAATATATAAAGAAGTATAATAAGGACTATAAGCTATAAAAGCCGTAGTAAACGTAAATAAATTTGAAAAGATTTATAAAGAAGCCTCGCTAAACTTCGAATTCGTATAGTAATATATAAAAAACAACGTAGATAAGTTAAGGATTAGAGAACTATTTTTAAAAAAGGGGGATAACGCTTATTTCTTTTACTATAATATTAAAATAAAATAACTAAGTAATAAGTTAAATTATAAAAAACTTAGACCTTTCGAAATTATTAAAAGAATTTTATTAGTTAATTATAAGTTAAAATTACCCCCCCGACGGAGCAATCCGCCGGGGCCGTACCGTGTATTACGTATTAAAGAAAACTAAGTATATTACGCTCTATACTTAATTACTAACTAAAACTCCTAACCTTTTACTACCCGTCTATAGGGCGAGCTTTACTTATTCTAATACGTATAAAACCTCTTAGTACTAGCTTATATAAGTAACTAGGTCTATTATTATCTCTTTTTTTATATAAGTATTATTATTACCTAAGGGGCCTTATAAGAGCTATTTAAGGTACTTATTTATTACTCTAACCCTACGTACCTCTAGTTTACTTATTATAACTATTATAACTAAGTTAGTATTAATATACCGGATTTTAATATCTATATTAACTTAGTTATTTACGGCGCTTATAATATTACTTAGCTAAATTCTATATTATTAAAAAGTACTTTATTATTTCTTAAGTATATTTATATTAGTTATAATAGCTATAGTATCGAGCTAGCTAAAGAGGGCGCCCAGTTTAAGAGGAGTAAACGTATTAATAAGCATTTTTAGCTTATTAATTACTAATTATATACTAAGAGTAGAGTAGGTTCTTATCGAAGTAGTATTTTAACTAGCTAACCTCTTAACTAGTTATTTAAATAGTAGTTCATATATTAAGAAGTTTATTTAGTAAGTTTATTTAGTAAGTTTATTTTATAAATTTATTTAGTAAATTTATTTAGTTTAAATAGAGAGTAGCTTTGGGTAATATTAGAAGCGATAAGGATAAAAAAAATCTTTATAAGCTCTAAGTAGTAAATATTAGCCTATTTAGCCCTTTTTTTAAAAACTTCCACGTTATTATTAAAGTTTAGAACCTCTGCGGTTAAGGAAGGCTGCCCCCGACTATTGCGGCTAACTATTATAGCTAACTATTATAACTAACTATTACGGCCGACCTTTATTATTAACCTTTCTAGCCGGCGCTACTGCGTGAGTATATTACTTAGCCTATTATTAATAAGTAGTAGTAGCTTACCTATCCCGAATTAAATAGCGGTTTTCGTATCGAAATTACTATATTGCGTTAAGCGCGTGCTTAGGATATATTACGCGTATTATATAGTTTAAAAGTATACTATATTATATAATTTCCCTTAAAAGCGTAATCCCGTTAAGGTCGATCTTTTATACTTATAAAGCTAGAAAAAAAACCACTATATAAGTTAAAATTACTAAATACGATACGATACTATCCCGTTTTTTATATTTTATTACTTAAACTTATATTAAGAGCTTCGTATATAGAGGATTATATTACTATTAAACTAAACTAACTAGAGTATAAAGTTGAATGAATTATTAATTATAAAGTTAGGGACGAGATATAAGAATACTTTATAAAATAGAAAAACTATAAATACGAAAAAAAATATATAAGAACTTATTACGAACTTTTAGAACTCTTAATAGATTTTTAAGGAGTACTAAAGTTAAAATTAAAACTAGAACTCCTAGTTATTATAGCGTCCTAGCCCCCCAACGGAGCAATCCGCCGGGGCCGTACCGTGTATTATATATTAGGGAAAACTGGGTATATTGCGCTCCATACCTAACTACTAAATAAAACTCCCGACCTTCTACTACAGTCCTCTAAGTTCTAGCCGTCTAGAGGGCGAGCTATACTTACTCTAATATATATAAGACCTCTTAATACTAGCCTACGTAAGCGGCTAGATCCCGTATTATATACTCCTTCTTATTAAGAGTTAGGGGACCTTTTATATATTCTTTTATATTTATAATATAGCCCGTATTAAAAAGATTTCTAGCTCTATAAAGTATAATTTCTAAACTAATATTAATATACTAGATTTTAATATTTATATTAGCCTAGCTATTTACGCCGTTCGTACTATTACTTAGTTAGATTTTATATTATTAAAAAGTACTATACTACTCCTTAAGTATACTTATATTAACTATAATAGCTAGGGCGTTAAGGGGGCCTAAGAATCTATCGAGCCCCAGAGGGGGGGACCTATTAAAAAAATATTTTTAAAGAGTCCTAGCCCGCTAATTACTAACTATATACTAAGAGAGTAGGTTCTTAACGAGTAGTAGTTTATATATTAATAAGTTTATTTAATAAGTTTATTTAATAGGTTTATTTAATAAGTTTATTTAATAGGTTTATTTAATAAGTTTGTTTAGTAGATTTATTTAGTTTAAATAGAGCTTTAGGTAATATTAGAAATAATAAGGATAAAAAGAATCTTTACGAGCTCTACTAGATATTAGCCTTTTTAGCCCTTTCTTTAGAAACCTTTACGTCGCTATCAAAGTTCAGAACCTCTGCGGTTAAAGGCCGCCTCCGACCTTTACGGCCGACCTTTACTATCGACCTTTCCGGCCGGCGCCGCCGCGTGAGCAAAAAGGGCAGCTTACCTATTCCGAATTATATAGTAGTTTTCGTATTAAAATTACTATATTACGTTAAGTACGTACTTAGGGCATATTACGCGTATTATATAGTTAAAAAGTATACCGTATTATATAATTTCCCTTAAAAGCGTAATCCCGTTAAGATCGATCTTATGCGCCTATAAAGCCGGAAAAAAAACCACTACATAGCGTCCTAGTTAATTATTTTAAAAAAATTACTAAACCACGCCTCCCGCGTAATAGCTAACTTATTTTTATCAATAGTATCGGGAGGATTAGGGATTACTTTTCCCTTTTTAAATACTATCCTTTTTTTAAAAAAAAAAACAATCTAACTTTAATAAGGACTAATCTATTTTAGCCTATATATAGTATAAAGCCTTTGCTAGTCTTTAAGAGAAAGGTTCTTTTACTTCTTTTTTATATTTTAGTTTATTAGTTTTAAATAAAAAAAACGATTTACTATAAATACGATTAATAAAAAAAATATTCTAATAAAGAAACGAAAAATCTTACGATTATATAGAGTATTAATAATCGTATTATAAGAACGACTATAATATATATACTTATAATACTTTAATTTACCCTTTAGTATCTTATATCTTCGTTCTAATAAGTAATAAAACGAGTAAAGTATTACGATTTTAAACCCTCGCTCCTTAATTTTAAAAATAAGTTTTAAATAACGATATATTAAAAATCTAGCGGATATTTTAGTAGTTTTAGAAAAACTACTTAACGAGCCCTAACCTGGGCTATAACGACTTATTTATAAGTTTATAAGGACAAGACCTTTAGAACAAAGACCTAATATTACGACTTAATATATATAACTAAGACTAGGGCCCGCCCCGTAGGCTTATAGCGGCTCTACTATACTATATATATAAAAATATAAAATATAAAATAACTTTTATAAAATAAAAGAACTATAAATAAGTTACATATAAATAAAAAACAGTAATTATATAATAAAGTAATTACTATAATTACTCTAAATAAGCCCTTATTAATATTTACTAAGTAGTTACTTAACGAATAAGAGTAATTATTAATAAAAGATATATTTATAGTCGGACTTATATATAGAATAGCCTTAAGCTAGGCTTAAAAACAGATTTCTTATAGCTTCTTTAGTAATTAACTTAATATTAAATCTTACGATCACTTTTAACTATTTTTATTAAAACCCTTTTTTAATAGGATTATAATTAATTACTAAAGCCTTACTTATTTTACGACTTATAAATATAGTTTTAGGGAAGCTATTTACGATTACGATACTATTTACTTAGTACTCGTAGCCTTAACTTTTACTAATATACTTACTATAACTAGCTAGCCGTAATAGCGCTTTATTTTAAATAATAAATTTAGTTAGTTCTATAATCCTATACCTTAGTCGCCCTTATTTATAAGCAGTTTATTCCTATTAATACTTAAATAGTTATTATTCTATTTTTATTTACTAATATTAACCCCTTTTTAAGTTATTACGATTTTTAAATTCCTTTTTCTTGATAGTTATTTGTTTTATATATAATCCCTTAATTTTATTAGTATTTATATTATTTCTTTATTATATAAATCTTATAGCTAACGAACGTTTTAGATCCTTGTTCTTATATACTTCTTATACTTAAGTTAGTCTCTTTTAGAGTTATTTTATATTCGTTATTAACTTTATTTTAATATAATTATAGCTCTTATACCCTAGGCTGATTAGCTTATTTATAGTATTATTTTTATTAATAATAGAACGGTTACTAATACTACGGGTATAAGTAATAGTAATAGTAGTAGTAGTTTATTTAAAAAACTTAATACTGCTTTTATTCACCTTAACTTCGTACGTATTTTATTATTTATATACTATTAATATTAAATATTTATAATAAATTTAGGATACGCCTAGTAACAAGTCGCTAGTAAGTTAGCGACTAGTATATGGATTATATTATAAAAGATCTTCTTATAGAATAGAGCCCGTATAAAGGATTTTATAAGTTTAATTTTATAATATACTTATACTTATACTATACTTTTATTAATAAAGTACTTATAACTAGTCTAATTTCTTATAATTCTAAAGCTTTTATTTATATAGAAAAATTAGTATAAGTATTAATAAAATATAAAAATAAATAACCCCTTAACGGAGTAATCTATCGGGGCCGTACTGTGTATTACGTATTAAGGAAAACTAGGTATAATACGGTCTATACTTAATTACTACCCTTTGGGGTCCTGTCCGCCTCATTAGAGGCCATCTTCGCCTTTACGGGCAAGCTAGTCTATTAGGGTTAATATTAAGTATCTTTATTACGTACTTTAATAAAACTTTATAACTAACTATAGCCGGCCGTAGTTATTACCGAATATTAATAACCTTACTACTATAATATATTAATTACCTTTTTAATAACTAAATACTACCCCTTACTTTCTCCCCTTATTTTATTTAATAATAACCTCTCCTTAATATTCCCATTTAATACGCTCGCTT
The DNA here is from genome assembly GCA_030869315.1 of Colletotrichum cuscutae. Taxonomy (NCBI): domain Eukaryota; kingdom Fungi; phylum Ascomycota; class Sordariomycetes; order Glomerellales; family Glomerellaceae; genus Colletotrichum; species Colletotrichum cuscutae. Next base: position 391,731 of record MPDP01000057.1, on the reverse strand, counting down.
ATGCTCTTTTTAAGCTCTTAATTATATTATTAAGTCTAGGCTTATTTATATTATTTTATTATATTAAAAGGGCGTTAATAAGGGTAACGCTTATTATAATATATCTATCTATTTTTTAGGAGGTTGATATTATGGATATAGTATTTATTAAGGCGGTCTCTCTATAGCTCGGGGTCGTTTAGTATAATACTTATAGGATTAAACTTCTAGTTATTAAAGAAGCCCTAAGGGTTAACGAGTTAGCGTCTTAGTATTTTAATAAAGTATACTTAAGAGTAAGTAGACGGTTAGATAGTAATAGTAATAATAATAGTATAATAATAATAAACGGCGAGGGAAGCGTTTTTAACTTTAATAAAAGAAACGAGGTAACGAATATATATATGTACGAGTTAAAGTTGAAAGTATATAAGTTTTAGGGTAGATATCGTAAGGTTAATATTATTCTTAATAATAGTAACGAGGGTATCTCTAATACTATACTATTATAAGCTACTATTACTTAGAAGGGTAGCTAACTTAGCTAGGTATATAGTAAGCTTATAAAGTAATAGCATTAGGCACCTAATATCTTTATTAATAATCCGTAATTATAAACTTTATAAGAGGGAAAGTTAAAAAGTTAAAAAATTTAAAAAAATAGTTTAGTAAGATAGTATAAGTATTTACTAATACCGTGTATTAATACTATATAAATAATACTAAGAACCGCCTGAGTAGCTAGTAAAGGCAAAATATATAAATAAATACTTAATTACTAACTAGAATTAACTAACTCGACTATTATCTCTTTTTTATTAATAGCTCCTAACTTTTTATTACCCGCTTATAGAGCGAGCTTTACTTATTTTAATACGTATAAGACTTCTTAGTACTAGCTTACGTAAGTAGCTAGGTTTAATATAATCTTTTTTTTATATAAGTATTATTATTACTTAGGGGGTCCTATAAGAGCTATTTAAAGTATTAGTATATTATTTTAATTTTAAATAGTTTTTTTTTTCGGCTTTATAGGCACAAAAGATCGACCTTAACGGGATTACGTTTTTAAGGGAAATTATATAATATAGTACACTTGTTAACTATATAATACGCGCAACATATCCTAAGTACGCGCTTAACGTAATATAGTAATTTCGATACGAAAACCGCTATTTAATTCGGGATAAGTAAGCTATTTTTTACGTAGTAGCGCTAGTTAAAAAGGTTAATAATAGAAGTCGGCCGTAATAATTAGCTATAAGAGTTAGCTATAATAGTTAGCTATAATAGTTAGTTATAATAATTAAGAGCGCCACTTAACTATAGAGGTTCTAAACTTTAATAATAATATAGAGGTTTCTAAAAAAAAGGGCTAAATAGGTTAATATTTACTACTTTTTAAAGCTCGTAAAAATTCTTTTTATCCTTATTACTTCTAATATTACCTAAAGCTACTCTTTATCTAAACTAAACAAATTTACTAAATAAATTTACTAAATAAACTTATTAAATAAACTTATTAATATATAAACTACTACCTCGATAAGAACTTACTCTATTCTTAGTATATAGTTAGTAATTAATAAGCTAAAAATACTTATTAATAAGTTTACTCCTCTTAGGCTAGGCGCCCTTTTTAGCTAGCTCGACGCTATAGCTATTATAACTAATATAAATATGTAGTGGTTTTTTTCCGGCTTTATAAGTACAAAAGATCGACCTTAACAAGATTACGCTTTTAAGAGAAATTATATAATATAGTACACTTCTTAACTATATAATACGCGTAATATATCCTAAGTACGCGCTTAGTATAATATAGTAATTTCGATAAAAAAACCGCTATTTAATTTAGAATAAATAAGCTACCCTCTTCGTTACGTAATAGCACCGGCTAAAAAGGTCAACGGCAGAGGTCGGCCGTAATAATTAGCTATAATAGTCGGCTATAATAGTTAGAGGCGGCCTTCTTTAACTATAAAGTTTCTAAACTTTAATAATAACGTAGAGGTTTTTAAAAAAAGGGTTAAAAGGGCTAATATTTAGCTACTTATACTAAAGCTTATAAACATTCTTTCTATCCTTATTACTTTTCATATTACCTAAAGCTCTATTTAAACTAAATAAATCTACTAAATAAGCCTATTAATAAAACTTATTAAACGTACTTATTAATATATAAACTACTACCTCGTTAAGAACCTACTCTACTAAAAATACCCCTTAATAGGTCCCCCCCTCTAGGGCTCGATAGATTAAGCCCCCTCGACGCCCTAGCTATTATAACTAATATAAATATACTTAAAAAGTAGTATAATACCTTTTAGTAATATAAAATCTAACTAAGTAATAGTACGAACGTTATAAATAGCTAGGCTAATACGGATATTAAGATTTAATATATCGACGCTAGTTTAAAAATTATATTTTATAGAGCTAAAAATGCTTTTAATCTAAGCTATATTATAAATATAAGGGAATATATAAGGGGTCCTTTAACTCTTAATAAAAAGGAGTATATAATACGGGATCTAACTACTTATATAGGCTAGTACTAAGAGGTTTTATATACGTTAGAGTAAGTATAGCTCACTTTTTAAACGGGTAGTAAAAGGTTAGGAGCTATTAATAAAAGGGAAATAGCGGTCGAGTCGGTTAATTTTAATTAGTAATTAGGTATAGAGCGCAATATACCCAGTTTTCCCTAATACGTAATATATAGTACGGCCCCAGCGGATTACTCCGTCGGGGGGAACTAATATAAATATATTTAAAAAGTAATAAAGTACTTTTTAATAATATAGAATTTAGCTAAGTAATATCATAAATATTATAAATAGCCGGGCTAGTACGGATATTAAAATTTAGTATATTAATATTAGCTTAGCTATAATAATTATAATAAGCGGGCTAGAAGTACGTAAGGTTAAAGTAATAAATAAGCGCCTTAAATAGCTTTTATAAGACCCTCTAAGTAATAATAATACTTATATAAAAGAAGAGATAATAGTAAACCTAGTTACTTACGTAGGCTAGTATTAAAAGGTCCTATGTGCGTTAGAGTAAGTAAAGCTTGCCTTATAAATAGCTAGAACTTAAGAGGACTACAGTAAAAGGTTAGGAGTTAATAAAAGGGAGACAATAGTCGAGTCGGTTAATTTTAGTTAGTAATTAGGTATAGAGCGTAATATACCCAGTTTTCCTTAATACGTAATATACAGTACGGCCCCGGCGGATTGCTCCGTCGGGGGGTTAGTAATTTAGTATATTTATATATTATGATTAGTATTTTTATTAATACTATATTATCGTTAGCCCGTCTAAGTCCTTAGTTAGTAACTACTACTCTAATATATTTCCTTTTTAATCTAAGTTATTACCTCTTTTTATAACTAAAAGTCTTTCCTATTAATTATTATAAAACTTTTTTTTTATTTAAGACGTATTTTCTTAGCTTTTTTATATTAGTTGAGTAGGTTATTCTCTTTTTAAAAAACTTAGTTTTCTAATTTTGATAAAGTAATTTAGTATATAAACCCTCGCATCTTCTTTAATAAATACTTTATAGTTTTAATAATTAAAATCAAAGAGCTATTTTAATAATAAGCAATTCGATTTTTAATAAGTTATAATTATAAAAATACTTTTATAAGGTTATTTAATATTCAAGAAGTCTAAAATAGGGGTATTATTAAAAGGGATCCTAGAGGTATTAGAGTATATAACTTTATATTAAGCTTAAATAGTACACTTTTTATACTTAAAAATATAAATTTAGCTCCTCTAAATTCTTTTTAAATATTTCTTTTTATAATTGCCTATATAAATGCCTTATAAAATATAAAAAAGACATCCTTTTTTATAATATAAATATTATTCTACTATCTTTTTTCTTTAATTTCTTAGTTATATACCGTTTCTAAAAACTTAAAATATTTAATATCTAAGGACTATAGTAAATAAAACGAATAGGCTAGTATATAAAAGGTAACGATATTATTCTCTTTATAATATAACTTAAAGTCTATAGAGTAGTAACTTTTATATTTATTAATAATAAAGAGGTAATATCGACCTTTTATATATAGTTTTATATACTATTTAAAGTTTTTTACCTAATCTAAGCCTCTTTTATTTATTATTTATCCGTTTTTAAATATTTTTTAAATATTATAATTACGTAATAAGCCGGATTCTATATACTAAATAGAGAAGTAATATTAATTCATAATAATAATAAAGGTTGGCCGTAATAATTAGCTATAATAGTTAGTTATAATAGTTAGAGGCGGCCTTCCTTAACTATAGAAGTTCTAAATTTTAATAATAATATAGAGGTTTTTAAAAAAAGGGCTAAAAGGGCTGATATTTAGTTATTTTTTAGAGCTCGTAAAGATTTTTTCTATCTTTATCGTTTTTAATATTGCCTAAAGCTCTATTTAAACTAAATAAATCTATTAAATAAGCTTATTAAATAAACTTATTAAACGTACTTATTAATATATAAACTACTATATAGATAACTAGTTAAATAACTAGTTAAGAAATTAGCTATTTAAAATACTACTTCGTTAAGAACTAGTATATAGTTAGTAACTAGCGGGCTAAAGATGCCCCTCAATAGGTCCCCCCCTCTAGGGTTTAATAGATTCATAGGCCCCCTCGACACCCTAGCTATTATAACTAACGTAAGTACGCTTAAGGAGTAGCGTAGTACTTTTTAATAATATAAAATCTAATTAAGTAATAGTATAAACGTTATAAATAGCTAGGTTAATATAAATATTAAGATTTAATATATTAATATTAATTTAAAAATTATATTTTATAAAACTTAAAAATCTTTTTAATATAAGTTATATTATAAATATAAGGGAATATATAAAAGGTCCCCTAATTTTTTAATAAAAAGGAGTATATAATACGGGATTTAGTTATTTATATAAATTAGTACTAAGAGGTCTTATATACGTTAGAGTAGGTATAGCTCGCCCTCTAAACGGGTAGTAAAAAGTCGGGAGCTATTAATAAAAAGGAGATAATAGTTAAGTTAGTTAACTACTATTTTTATTAATAATTAAGTATAGAGCGCAATATACTTAGTTTTCTTTAATACGTAATACACGGTACGGCCCCGGCAGATTGCTCCGTCGGGGGGTACTTAAATAATTATAACTTATTTATAATTACTAAGCTATATTATTTTCGTATTTAAACGCCTTTTTATACTTATAATAACTATTTTAAATATAATTTAGCTTATTATAAAGCTAGTTTTATTAAAGTTATAAATATCGGACTTTACGATACTATATTTTATAATTATATTTATCATAAAGTAAAACTACGCGTTTATTATATTTAAATCTTTATATAAAGCCCTTTTATAGTTATATCTATAAGAAAATCGCGTTTAGAGCTATATTTAGCGTTTAATAAAGTTAAAAGCTTAGACCTTCTTAACGGGGGGCGCGTCGTAATTAGTAAGTAATTAATTAGCTATATTTTTTATATTAATAATATAGAGAAAAAACGATTAAAAATCTAAATTAAGAATATACTTGACTAGCTTTTTTCAAGCAAAGTTAGTTTCCATAAACTAGGAATAATATTACGTCATAATATAGTATTTTTAAGCTAGGTAGCTAATGTTAAATATAGTACTAAATATATTTTAACTACGGCTCGAATACTAAGGTTTAGGGTTCGATTAATAGCTCGGACTGCTAAGTTTAATTAAGCCTCGTTATTTTATAATATTATTATTTTATTATAGTATAGCGTAAGTTAAAAAGTAGAAGTTAGTTAAACGTAGTTAGGTATTTAGCTCCCTTATCTACCTAGCTCGCTTATTATATACGTTATTAAGAATCTATATTACTATATGTAAATTAAAAAAAAAGACTAATAACAAATAGCGTTTCGGAGCTAATACGGTTACTTCGAATATATTATTACACTTTTTAAGTTAATAAACGTACTTATAACGTTCTAAGTGTATATTTATTAACCGCTCGCTAAGTTATTAAATATTTATTATATAATATATTTAGATACCTTAATAATTTATTTAATACTAAGGGGGTAATATATAGAGGATATTAAAAAATTCCTTTAATATTTACGACTATATATAGTGGTTTTTTTCCGGCTTTATAAGTATAAAAGATCGACCTTAACGGGATTACGCTTTTAAAAGAAATTATACAATACGGTATATTTTTTAACTATATAATACGCGCAATATACCCTAAGTACGCGCTTAACGTAATATAGTAATTTCGATATAAAAACTATTATATAATTCAAAATAAGTAAGGCTACTTACTAACGACAAGCTAAGTAATATACTCACGCGGCAGCGCTAGTTAGAAAGGTTAATAGTAAAGGTTAGTTATAAAGGTTAGAGGTAGCCCTTAACTATAGAGGTTCTAAATTTTAATAGTAATATAGAGGTCTCTAGAGAAAGGGTTAAAAGGGCTAATATCTAGCTACTCTTTATATTAAAGCTCGTAAAAGTTCTTTTTATTTTTATTATTTCTAATATTACTTAAAGCTACTCTCTATTTAAACTAAATAAGTTTATTAAATAAACTTATTAAGCAAACTTATTAAATAAACTTATTAAACGAACTTATTAATATATAACCACCCGACGGAGTAATCCGCCGAGGCCGTACTGTGTATTACGTATTGGGGAAAACTGGGTATATTACGCTCCATACCTAACTACTAATCAAAACTCCTAACTTTCCGCTACCCACTTATAGGGCGAGCTTTACCCACTCTAACGCGCACAGGACCTCCTAGTACTAGCCCGCATAAGTAACTAGGTCTAATATAATCCCTTTTTTTATATAAGTATTATTACTACCCAGGGGGTCCTATAGGAGCTATTTAAAGTACTAGCTTATTATTCTAACTATATATACCTCTAGCCCGTTTATTATAATTATTATAACTAGGTTAGTATTAATATATTAGATTTTAATATCTATACTAGCCTAGCTATTTATGGTACTTATAATATTACTTAGCTAAATTCCGTATTATTAAAAAGTACTTTACTACTCCTCGGGCGTACTTATATTAGTTACGATAGTTATAGCGTCGAGCTAGCTAAGGGCGCCCAGCCCGAGAGGGGCAGACTTATTAACGAACATCTTTAGCTTACTAATTACTAACTATATACTAAGAGAGTAGGTTCTTATTAAGGTAGTATTTTAACTAGCTAACCTCTTAACTAGTTATTTAACTAGCTATCTAAGTGGTAGTTTATATATTAATAAGTTTATTTAATAGATTTATTTAGTAAATTTGTTTAGTAAATTTATTTAGTTTAAATAGAGAGTAGCTTTGGGCAATATTAGAAGTAATAAAGATAGAAAAAATCTTTATAAGCTCTAGTACGAGTAGTAAATATTAGCTTATTTAGCCCTTTTTTTTAAAAACCTCTACGTTACTATTAAAGTTTAGAACCTCTACGGTTAAGAAAGGCCGCCTCTAACTATTACAGCCGACTATTATAGCTAACTATTACAGCTAACCTCTGTGGCTAACCTTTACTATTAACTTCTATTATTAACCTTTTTAACCGGCATTATTACTAAAAAGGGTAGCTTACTTATCCTAAATTAAATAGTAGCTTTTATATCGAAATTACTATATTATATTAAGCGCGTACTTAGGATATATTACGCTTATTATATAATTAAAAAGTGTACCGTATTATATAATTTCTTTTAAAAGCGTAATCCCGTTAAGGTCGATCTTTTGTACTTATAAAGCCGGAAAAAAAAACCACCACACTAATATATAAACTACTATTTCATTAAAAATGCCCCTCAATAGGTCCACCCCTCTAGGGCTCGATAAATCAGGCCCCCTCGACGCTCTAACTATTATAACTAATATAAATACGCTTAAGAAGTAGCATAGTACTTTTTAATAATACGGAATCTAGCTAAGTAATAATATAAACGCTATAAATAGCCGGGCTAGTACGGACGTTAAGATTTAGTATATCGATACTAATTTAAAAATTATATTTTATAAAACTAGAAATCCCTTTAATATAGGCTATATTATAAATATAAAAGAATATATAAAAGGCCTCTTAACCCTTAATAAAAAGGAGTATATAATACGGGATTTAGTTATTTACGCGGGCTAGTACTAAAAGGTTTTATATACGTTAAAATAAGTATAGCTCGCCCTCTAGATAGCTAGAACTTAGAAGATTATAGTAAAAGGTTAGGAGTTTTAATTAGTAATTAGGTATAGAGCATAATATACCTAGTTTTCTTTAATACGTAATATATAGTACGGCCCCGGCGGATTACTCCGTCGGGGGGATTTACGACTATATAAGCTTTTTATTAAACTATTGAATTACTCGTTTTATTAAAAAAAGGTCGAATTCCTAAGCTATATTATTATTTTAAAAAGAATCGAGATTAACTTATTATAAGTATAAATAATTACTAATTAAAAAGTATTAAAGTTTATTAAGGATATTAAAGTATCTTTAAAATTTTATATAGTGGTTTTTTTTCGGCTTTATAAGTATAAAAGATCGACCTTAACGGGATTACGCTTTTAAGGGAAATTATATAATATAGTATACTTTTTAACTATATAATATACGTAATATATTTGAAGTACGCGCTTAATATAATATAGCAATTTCGATATAAAAACCGCTATTTAATTCGGGATAGGTAAGCTACCCTCTTTAGTAACAGCGCTACTTAAAAAGGTCGACGGTAGAGGTCGGCTATAATAGTTAGCCGTAATAATTAGCTATAATAGTCGGGGGCGGCCCTTAACTATAGAGGTTCTGAATTTTAATTTTAATATAGAGGTTTCTAAAGAAAGGGATAAATAGGCTAATATCGTACTAGAGCTCGTAAAGACTTTTTTTATTGTTATTACTTTTAATATTATTTTAAGCTACTCTCTATTTAAACTAAATAAATTTACTAAATAAACTTACTAAATAAACTTATTAATATATAAACTACTACCTCGATAAGAACCTCTTAGTATATAGTTAGTAATTAGTAAGCTAAAGATACTTATTAATAAGTCTACCCCTCTCGGGCTAGGCGCCCTATTTAGCTAGCTCGACGCTATAACTATCGTAGCTAACGTAAGTATACTTAAAAAGTAGCGAAGTACTTTTTAATAGTACGGAATTTAGCTAAGTAATATTATAAATATTATAAATAGCCGGGCTAATACGGATATTAAAATCTAGTATATTAACGCTAGCTTAGTTATAATAGCTACGATAAGTAGGCCGGAGGTACGTAAGGTTAGAGTAATAAGTAAATACTTTAAATAGCTTTTATAAAACCCCCTATATAATAATAATATTTATATAAGAAAAGAGATTATAATAAACTTAGCTACTTATATAAGCTAGTATTAAGAGGTTTTATATATATTAAAGTAAATAAAGCTCGCCCTTTAGACGGGTAGTAAAAAGTTAGGAGCTATTTTAATTAGTAATTAAGTATAGAGCGCAATATAGTAATAATAGTAATTATAAGGCTAAGTAAGCTCTTATATATTATAATAATTAAAATACTTTATTACGAAAATATATTATTAACTTTATAACTAGTTAGTACGCTATTACTATATAAGAATAATAAGGTACTTATAAAATAATAAAATAGAAGTAATACCTTATGTTTAAATAAAAAAGGATATTATTAATACTTTTAAAAAGCTATTATAATAACGACGTTAATAGTTTTATTATTAATATTAAAAAAGATATTACGTAATAACTTTAGGGACTAAAGTTATATAAAAGGGGAGTAATTATAATAAATTCAGAATACGCTTAGTAATAGGTTATTAATAAGTTAGTAACTAATATATAGATTATATTATAAAAAGTCTTTTTATAAAACAGAGCTTATATAAAGGACTTTATAAGCTTTAATTTTATAATATACTTATTTTTATATTATACCCTCGCTAGTTAAGTACTTATAGCCTAATCTTTTATACTATTAGAATAGGGAAGGGCGATTAGTCCTAGTGGTTCTTTTTTAAAGCTAATTAAGTATAAGGACCTGCGGAAGAGCTCATCGGAAGAAAATATAAAGAGAAGGGCCCCGATTAAGAAGAGGAGCTTAGTAGCGCGGATTTTTATTTTAAAAATATATATACTTTTTTAGAATAGAACTAGAGCTTTTTTAATAATTTATTTTTAAATATAATAATATAAAATAATTAGGAACTTTACTTTTTTAATCTAATTAATATTACCCTCTTCTCTCGGTTATAACTCCGTTAATTAAGACCGTATTTACCCAATTAAAAAAGGTATTTTTTATTATTTTTATAAATATTAGTAATTTTTTTAAAATACCGTATTACGAGAGTCCCTTATACTTTATACTTTTTTAATAATCTCCCTTTTTAAAAATCCCTTTTTTTTTAAATAAGAGAATAAATAAAAAAAGCCCGACTTAATCGGAAATATTTTAAATAAATTAATTAAAGAAAGTAGTATAATAATTAAAATAAATACGAGCGATAAGACTCTAATTTAAAAAAAAAGTAATTAGATAATTAAGATACGAAAATAAAAACGTATAAAAAAGGGCTTCTTATTTAATAAGAGGGGAATATAATAAACCTTAATAAGCGAATAAGATAAATAAATAAAAAAAACGCGAATACTTAGGACCGGATCGGGCCTAAATATAAATACTATAATAGTATAATAAGACGAACGACGAGTTAGGATTAGAATTAATAAAATACTTTAATAAGTATAACTAATTATTTAACTAAACTATTCTTTATTAATTAATATAGCCTAGAGACTTAATAATAAACCTATTTAGAGGTGCGGATATATTAAACTAAGGGCGCTTATAAAATTAGTTTTTAACTAGACTTATTAATAATTTTAATTAGTATTACCGTAAGCTTAATACGATATTTAATAAAAACTTTAGTTATATACTTAGTAAGGACTAAGAAGGACGGCCTAAATTATACTAATTAGGATAATAACTATACTCTAGGTATTAGGACGGCTCCTCTCTTCTCTTTTTAAACTCTATTTAAAATAAATAAATTAATATAAGACTATTAAAATTATAAATAAAATTAATAAACTATATTTTTAATAACCTCGGACTATAAATATTAATAACTAATATATTACTTTTACTATTATTAGCGCCCCTTAGGATATTTAATTATATAAACCTAACCTTTTTATTTTAAATAGACCGTTTATTAAACTAGTTTTTATAGTTTATTAAGATTTATAAACTACGGAGTTATTTAATAATAAGAAGGCTACTTTTTTTAATAAATCTACTTACTAATTTAATTAGAAAAAGCTAGTTATAGCTTAGGTTAAAATAGATATTTTAATTAATACCTTTTTAAGTACTATTATTACTTAGATCTAAATAACTACGCCTTAAACTAAGGGCCTTACGATTCTTTAACCTAATTTAATAAAGAATATAAGTTTTTATAAAATACTATTCCTTAGTTAAGAGGGGACTATAGTTTTTAAAAATAATAATATTATAAACTTTTTAAAAAAGTTCGAGGACTAGTATAAAATTAATAAGGTCCTAAACCGATTTAAGAATAAACTTATTACGTATATTATAAAAAAAGATTATTAAACTCTAATTAAGGACGCGATTAGAGAACTACCCTAGGCCTAAACTAAGGATTTTTTTTTAAAAAAGTATAAAAAATAAAATACTAACTACTTTTTAAATAAAAAAAAGTAAATTAAAAGAGTTATTAAAAAACTACTTATCTCGTTTTTTAACTTAAACTCTACTTAAGTACTATTTATTAAAATTAATAATATAATTACTTTTATTAAATAATAAGACCTCTATATCGTAATTAATAAGAGCTTAATTAAGGCCGTATATAAGCGGTTTTATACTAATATTATAAAAGAAGTAGTAAAAAAAGTCGGGGTTATTTTAAATAGCTTTATTAAATTAATAAAGTACGCGAGGTTTAAAATAGGACTTCTTAACGTAATTATATATAAAAAGGAATACAGCCTATTTTTTATAAATAATTAGAGTTAATTTAAAACCTTATTACGACCCCCTATTTTTTAAATACGTAATAATACTTAATATTAATATTTAAATTATTAGTAATATTACTAACTAACGATAGAGGCCTAGGTTACTTAAGTAATTATTAATAATACTACTAATTCTAACTTAGCTAACGAAATAAGTAAGCTAAAGATTTATTAAAATAGTATTTATTCTTAAGGTCCTATTTATATATTTAATATAAGTATTATACGTTCTAATTAGCCCCCGATTATAGGACCTAGAGATCGCTACTAATATTATTAGAGTTAATACTACCGAATTATTAAGGATTACGATTAGTATACTCTTAATAAGGACGCTTATTTTATTATTTTAGTTTAGAGAGCTTAGTATTACGAAAAGCGTAACGGTTATAAGTTTATAAATAATATCCTTTTTATTATAATCGAAAATAAAAGAAAGTGTACGATTATTAATCGTATTATTTTTCTTTTTTACGTAATAAATATATTAACTAAGGAAGATACTAAGCTTTTAGTTAAGTAGATTTTAGACTATTAGATCGGATTACCCTAATAAACTATACTTATACTTCTCTTAACTAATTTTATAAATATAATTAAATACGTTTATATAATACGACCTAATTTAAACTATTATAACTAAGCGGACGTTTATACCGTTTATAAAAAAAGATTACTTAAGAACTATACCTCGGTAATTAAACTATATTTTAAAAAGATATATAGGATCGATAGCCTAAACTAGCTTTTATAATTTAAAAAAAAAACGGTTTCCTTTTTTAATTAAAAAAAAATTATAAAAATTAATAATAATAATAAGGTTTTTAAAATAGTAGAGAACGTAATTTTTATATTTATCTCTAGGCCCTAGTTTACTAAAGTCCTAATTAGTACCCCTAATATTAGTACTTAAAAAACTTAAGAGCCTCTTTTTTATAAAATTTAAAAAATAATAACTATAAATTAAACTTATAATTTTAACCTTAGGATTAAAGTTAAAAAGCTAATAAAAAAAAGGCTCGAGGCCCCGATCTCGCTTTTTATAAACTTCTTATAAAAGATTATATTAAAATATACTATAATAATAATAATTTTAATACGTAATTAGAGGTACTTTAATACTAATAAAATCTTATTAAAAGCTCCGAAGTCCTTAGTTAATTTAATAAAGAATAAGTAATAATAAAAGTATATTAAGGATTTTTTTAATAAGTATAATAAGAACCTCTTTTTAAAACTAAGCTATATAGCTAAAATTAATATAGTTAGAGACGCTAACCCGATTTCTAAGCTCCTAATTTCTATAATTTTAAACGCTTATTTATAATTAGAAATCTAAATATTTAATATAAATTAGAATAATAAGGGTTCGATAATCGTTACTATTTTAAATACTAGGGCATAAGTTAATATTTTTTTAAAATAATACGTTAAAAAAGCTAGTATTTTTTATATAATAACAAAGCTTTAAATATAGACGTTTAAGTACGATCTAACTAGTTAAATAGTTTTTAATAGTTTTTATTTTACGAACGTATAAATTAGTAAGTTTAAAATAACTACTTATTTTTTTATTAAGGACGAGTAAAAAACCTCTAATCCGTTATTACTAAGTTTTTTATTTATATAAAATACTAAGCTATTTTTTAAATATAATAGGTCGATAATTACCGCTCTAATTTATATTAAGGATACGAGGTTAAGGATCCCCGTAGGAATAATTAGGACGAACGGTTTTCGGGACGTAAAAAATATTTTATCCTAGCTTAAGTAGTACGTAAAAGAAGTTTTTAGATTAAAAAACCAAATACTAGTAGTATAACTAAGAATACTACTAGTTTTACTAACCCCTATTTAGAATTTAAATTAAAAAAAGACGAGCGTATTACGATAGTTTTAAACTAAGACTAAACTAACTAAATTATAATTATAATTACGCTCTATATAATTTAGCCTTAGATTATATAAATTAAGAGAGTAATAATAATCGCTCGGGGTAAGGCTAAAGATAAACTAAATAAATTAGCTAACTAAGACGATTTATATTTCTTAACGAGAATACTTATTTTTTAATAAAAGGAGTTATATATTAAATAATAAATTATAAAACTAGGATAAAAGGTATTAAAATAATATAAAATAACTAAAAAAGCTTTTTATAAGATTCTTTATATTACTAAAGTTAATATAATATATAAAAAAAAAATTAAAAAGTCTAGTTAGTTAATAACGCGCCCTCTAATAAATTAATACTTAATAATAATCCTTATTAAAAACTTAAAAAACTTAAAAAGGTTAGAAATAAGTTATAAAACTAATCGGGCCCCTATAAGGATATTATTATACCTAAGTTCTTAAATATAAAACTAGGCTCTAGATTAATAAATAACTAATTTTAAACTATTTTTAAGGATTACGACTATCTCTTATTTTATAAATAAGATCTTTTTAAATAAATACTTCTTAATTAAAAGAAAGTACTAGTATAGGACTTTTCTAAATACGGCCGTCTCGACTTTATAGTTACGCTACTATAATTAATTAAAACTATACTCTATAAGGCTTAGTAAATAAAGAGTATCCCGATCCTAAAAGCTTTATTATTAAAAACTTTTAAAGTAATCTAAGAACGTATTACTTAAGGTATTATTAAAAAAAGCTATACTACGTATTAGAACTCCTAGTTCTTAATAATAAAAAAAATAATAGTTTTTAACTAATTAACTTAGTAATTAAAGTTAATACTATTACTCTTTAAAATGCTTAATAACTACTTAATACTAATAAGTTCTTAAAAGAATTTATTATAAATTAGCTTATTTCTTTTTTAAATTTCTTTTTTAATTATAATTAGATCTTTTTAAATAAAAAGAGCTACGATTTAACGACTTTCTTAACTCTACTCGGGCTATATAAATACTATACTTTCTTAATAAGAGTAATAAATTCGGTAGCCTGATTTTATTAGATTATAACCCGTATTCTTTACGACTTAATTTTAAAATATTATAGTATTTTTATTAATAATATTATAATTAAAGGCCCGCGATCCTACTATAATAATAAGTACTTAATTAACTATCCTAAGATTTAATAATTTATTTACGAATACTTTTAAAATATTAATTAAGTTTTAGTTAATATCGAGCTAGTTAGCTATATTATTTCCGGAGCGAAGTTATAATAGTACTAGCTATTTATAGTTATTATAAACTACTTTTATAATATAAAAAAGATATAGCCTAATTAAGCTAAAGTCTTTAAAATCCTTAAATAAATAAAATACTTAAATATTTTAAAAATTAGATCGTTTTTTAATATTATTATTTTTTATTACTACTAAATTAAGTAATTTTCTTTTATAATAGCCCCGTTATACTCCCTACTTAGTAAAAACTAATTTTTTAAATAGGGAGCGTTATAGATTAAGGCTATAAAAAATACTTAAAAAGGCGATTATTATAGCCCCTATTTTAGTTTTACTAAATTATAATACCGAGGCCGGACGGATTATTTTTATAATAGACGCTAATATTAAAAAATAAAGTAGTACGCTTAGTTAGATCGTTAATAATAAGCGTATTATTATTTAATACGAGAGCGGGATATAATATAAGCTAGAGCTTAATTATAACTTTAAAAAGCTCGAAATACGAGGCGTTTTAATAACCTTAAAATATCTTCGTAATTATTTATTTAAGATTAACTTTTTATTAAAAACCGACGCTTAAATCCTAGTTACTTAGATTAATAATATAGTGAATAACTTATTATTAGTAATAATAATACGCTAGCTCTTTTAAATTATACTTTTTAACTTTAAAATTAAGTATATTAATAAGAAAAAGAATACTATAATAAATAGCTTTTTAAAAAAAACCCCTAGCTAATTTAACCTAGTCGAAGTAGAGCTTAATAAGGATATTAAGGACTTTATTAACGTACAAGTCCTGCGAATACGAGTTATAAAAAACTTTTTTATTATAGTATATAGTCGTAATAACGCTACTATTAATTAGATATAAGAAATAAATATTCTAGTTAATATACTAGTACTAAACGAATAATAATCGGATCTCTCGAAGTAAATTATTTATTTTTTTTTATTTTAAAAAGGCTAGCTAGTATATTTTTTAATTAGTTTAGATATTTTAAATAGATAGTAATACGATTTATTATATAAAATAAACTTCTATTTTAATAAGAAATAAAGACTTATCCCTAACTTACTTAAGTAATTAATAATAAGCGTTACTAAGTAAACTTAATTAATAAAATATATAATAAGTCTAGGTATAGGGGACGAGAACTTATATATTTTTATTTTATAAAACGATATTACTAACTAAGAATATACGCTTAGACTTAGGAGCTAATTACGACTTACGAAGCTTATTAAAAAGCTAAATTACGATGCTTTAACGACCCCTATATATTAACGGTTTTAATTTATAAACCTTTTTCTAAGGTTTATTTAAATATTTAATATATAAATAAATAAAAAGTTATTAAGGCGTATTATAAGTTTATATAATACTTAAAAATACGGATTATAACGAACGTTACGTTAAAAAATATTATAAAGTTTATTTAAAAAAATATTATTTATTACTATAGGATCTATAGTATTCTAATTATTAACGAGAAATAAGAAAATATAAGTACTATAACGTAGCTTAATTAATAATATAGTACTTAATAAAAGGTTATATTAGCTTATAACCCTCGTACTAACGGGCTCTTTAAAAAGGGTTATTAACTTATTATATATATACTTCGTATTTAATTAGATTAAGAAAAGAAAAATATTAAACTTATACTTATTACGGCCTTTTTTATAAATAAAATAATTATTAAAGTATTATTAAGTTATATACTATTCTATTTTATTTATAATTATTATATAATAACCTCGATTAAAAAAAGAACGGTAACTTAAAAAGTACTTAATTAAGAGAATATATATATGATAGATTAAGAAATCTAAGCTTAATTACGAGCTTTTATTTCTTTAATAAATACTTAAGAAGCTATAGTTAATAAAATTACTTAATACCGAGCTTAAACCTATAACTAGTTTAACTCCTCGTACTCTTTTTAATTAATAAAATTATAAACTAGCGATCTAGTTCTCGTTTTTAATATTTAATAAAAAATTAATATATTAATTTTTAAAAAACTCGATTATTATTAATAAGGACCTTCTTATATTTACTTAGTTACTCCGAACGGATCGTCGTATTAATTAAAAACGCTTATTAATAAACTAATTATAAAGGCTACTTATATTAATAATTAACTTAAGAAGTTCTTAAATTTTTTAAAAAGCCTCTATTTATTACTTAACGAGTTTAATTTTTATAATAACTTTATTTCTAACTTAATTAACTTTTTATTTTTATAAGATAATATAATTAATACTATAATTCTACTTCTTAATTATAATAATAATATAATAAACTCTAGGGACGAGGATATTTAATTACTTACTAAGTAAACTTAATTATAAATAAAAGCTTTTTAAAAGGGGTAGATTACCCCTTATTACTACCGATCCTTAGTATAAGTTATAAGTTTTTATTTATTTAATATTATTTTATAAGGATATTACTAAATCTTATTAATTCTTTAATTATCTCTTTATTTAGATCCGGAATAAAAATATAAGGGGATAATAAAAAGAGAAGAGTTATTTTTTAGTTATTATAATTAAAAACCTAACGACCTTATTTACTAACTATATAATTATATTAAAAAACCCTACCCCTCTTTTTAAATATCTAAACTTAGTTCCCTATTTAATTAAGCCCGTTTAGTATCTAACTTAGTTTATATAACCTCTTACTTTATTTATTTTATTTTAATATATTAATAACTCTCGTAAATTATAAATATATAGTTTTTAATAAGGTACGTTAGAGGGGCGTTTTTAAAAATAAAATCGTACTTATTTTCTTTAGTTTTAGTAATATCGATCTATTTAAAAACTATATAAACTAAAATTTTAACTTTCTTAATATTAGTTAGGATTAAAAACGCTACTTTATTATTATTTATTATATAATAATAATAATAGCCTTATTTAGAGTTAGCTCCGGACTAATTAATAACTTACTAATTATTACTTTTTTTAAAATAGTATTTTTTATTTTTAGAATATATATAATTACTATATCGATTATCATAATAATTTAAAAAAGAAACGTACTTAAAATAGGGGACTATTTTTTTAACTAGCTCCTTAGTATTAGAACCGATATATTTTTAAAAAGACTATATATAATAATTATAAAATATAATATTCTAAATATTATAAGCCTAGATAAGTAAAGAATTAATAATAGGGGTTCGTTTATTTAATTATTAAAATAAAAGGCCGAAGTAATTAGCGTAATTATAATTAATAAAAACCTAACGGCTTTATAAAAATAATTTATTTATAATACCTAAATTATAAACGTATTTCTTAATAACGTTCTAATTTATAATTAATTATTAGAATTTCTAAGCTATTTCTCTTTTAGTATACTTATTAATTTAAGGATTTATAATATAAAATTCGGTATAAAGCTCTCTAGCTAATTTAAAAAGAGTTAACTAATTAATAATTTTAAAGATTTATAAAAGAGGAACGTTAAATTAGGATGAGGATTAAAAAGATTAAATAGAGTAGTGCTTATTATAGTTTATTTTTTATTAACCTTTTAGAACTTATAACCCTAAGTTTTTTAAAAATAAACTTTTTTAAGAGTAGAGGAGGAATATTACTAAGGCCGGACGTCGTAATGAGTAGTTTTAGTAATTTAATACGTATTATTAATAACTAAAATATTAGATATAATAAGTAAGTAAATTATATTACTAAAAAAAAAAAAAAAAAAGAAAAAAAAGATAATTATAATTAAAAGCATTATAAAGAAAAAAAAAAAAAAAAAAAAAAAAAAAAAAAAAAAAAAATAAAAAAAAAAAAAAAAAAACACAATAAAAAAAAAAAAATATAAATAAAAAATAATTTGAGAAAAAAAAAAAAAAAAAAAAAGAAAACGAGAGGGGGTTTTTTTTACCCCCCCCCCCCCCCCTTAAACCCGGGGTATTAAAAAAGAAAGTACTATAGGCCTCTTAGCTAATTAATACTAAATTATAGTTATTATATAAAGAAAAAAAAGAGTAAATTATAAGATCGGGGCCTTTTTATTATTTATAATATAGTACTTTTTTTTTTTAATTTATAAAGGCTACCCTCGTAATTAGTATAAAAAAGTAGCTTTTTACCTAGCTACCTAACTTTTTCTTTTCCCTCCTTAACTATTTCCCTATAATTATTACTAATTAAACCTCCTCTAATTTTTATTTCTTAATCTACTATATAAATACTAACTTAGTTATTTATAATAGCCTCCTTACTTCTTATTTTACTTTTTAAACTAAATAATAAAAAGGACGTAGCGCGAATTTAGGATCTAATTATAATAAAAAGCCTCAAAAACGATACTAAATACTAACTAGAAAAGTAGAATCTAAATAGATATATTATTTTTAACGAGACTAACCTTAGGACTATAATAAATACTAAAAACTTTTAATTTATTAATTTTAATACGAACTACTAATATAAAACGTATAATAACTATTACTTAAACCTAGTACCTAAATAAACCGGTTTTTTTTAAATAATCCTAACCCCTTATAAATTTAACTTTTTTAATTAGCTTAGTATAGGGGACGTACTTCTTCTTTTTAATTAGCGCCCCGAGGTTTTTAAAAATTTAAAAAACTAAAAAACTTAAATAAGTTAGACTTATTATAAAGTAATAAAAATCTTAACTAATTACTATAATTTTTAAAAACGCTTATTATATAAAAACTAAATTTAAAAATACGAGATCGGATCTATAATAAAAGTTATAATATAAGACCTCGCTTTAGTACGTAATATAATTATAATTAAAGAGGGATAAGAGAGTATTTTTAAATTAAATAAAACCCCTACCCTAAACCCTTAAACCTAAAAAACTATATAAAAAATTAGGACTTTAGTATACTTAGTAATCTTCTCTTTTTATATTAACGATCCGGGCTATTTTATAAAAATAATTATTAATTAGTAAAATAATATAGTTTATTAATATAATTTAAAATAAGCTCTTAAGTATTTAAAAAAGATATTTATTAATAATATCTAAGTACTAAAGGCCTTTTATAACTAGATTAATACGCTTTTTTATATTTAATAACTAATTAATATAAGCGCTTATATAGTCCTTATAATATAATAACTAAGTAAATAAAAATATAGTTTATATATATTTAAATAGTTTTATAATACGGTTCGATATAGCTAGCTTAACCTAACTTATAATACGTATTAAAAACTTATAAATACTTTAAACTATTTAATAATAAGCTCTACGTAGTTTAGATTTAATAAATTAGCTATAGGTTTTAATATAATAGTTATTACTTTTTTAATATAATAAGACCTCTTTTAAAAAGGTTTTTTAAAAAAAGTAATATACGATTAGGACTTTAGAAATAGGCCCTATATTAATTTAAATAACTCTAATTATATTATAACTAACGCCCCTAAAGCACCGACTTTTTAAAAATCTAGTTCTTACTTATCTAGCCTTAGATTTACTAATTAAGATTTAAAAGTTTATAACTTATATAATTATAGTTATTATATTTTTATTAATCCTACATATTTTTAAAAAAATAAATAAAATAACTAAAAACCTTAAATAAGAACTTATTATTTTTAAAGAGTTATTTTTATTATCTTAATTTTTAAAAATACTAAAAAATACCCAAGGATTTATAATAAGTAATAACCTTAATTAAACTCTATAAGTAATTAAATTAATAAAGGCTACTAATTAGCGTCTAAATATTATTATTAATAATTAACTTATATACTTAATTAATATCCCTAAGACCCGTTAAGTTACGAAGTTTTTATTAAATATATTATTACTTAAGTTATTATTATATCTTAGCCCGGCTTTTAGTAAAGCTAGTTTAAGTAATTAGGGAGGTAGTTTTTTAAATACTCTAGTTAGGAGCGGGGATAGCCTTATTATAAAAACTCTAATTAGAATATTAAAAAATTAGTTAAAATAAGAAGCTATTAAACGTACGCTCTCTAAGTATAATCGGGCTATATAAAAAAATAGCAAACGTTAATATTAAGAATTAGCTAAGTTTTATTAATATTTTTTATAATATTATAATATATATATAAATAAAGTTAATATTAATAAAAATATAAGGGAATAATAAATTAATTAGTACGACGACCTAATTATAAAAGCTATATATATAACTCTAGCTTATATTTTTTAAATACTATTATTAATAAAAAAAGCTAAAAAGAATTAAGTTAATAAAAATTAAGATCGGGAGATTATTAGAGAGGAATAGGATAAGAACTAAATAAAGCTAATAAAAAAAATAGTAAAAATAAAAAAAATAAAAAAAGCGATCGTAAAGAGGAAAAGTAAGTAGAGAGCTTAATATAATTAATTATATATAATAATTAGGACTAATTTAAAATAATTTCTTTTTATAAAAGATTAAGAAAAAGAAGATTAGAGGATAATTAGAATAAGGTAGGGCGATTAGTTCTAATAGTTCTTTTTTAAAACTAATTAAATATAAAGATTTATAAAAGAGCTAATTAAAAAAAAATATAAAAAAAGGGCCCTAATTAAAAATAAGAGCTTAGTAATACGGATTTTTATTTTAATTATATATATACCTTTTAAACTCGAACTAAAGCTTTTTTAATAATTTATTTTTAAATATAATAATATAAAACGATTAAGAACTCTACCCTTTTAATCTAGCTAATACTACCCTCTTCCCTCGGTTATAACTCCGTTAATTAAGGCCGTATTAACCTAATTTAAAGAGGTATTTTATATTACTTTTATAAGTATTAGTAGTTCTTCTAAAGTACCGTACTACGAGAGTCCCTTATACCCTATACCTTTTTAGTATTATTATATATAAACTCGGCTAAGTAAAAACGCTATACTTAATTTAATTAGTCCTAGGTATAAAAATAGTAAAAGTATTACTCTAAATATTAGTTTTATTATTCTATTTAGCTATTTATTTATTAATAAAATATAATATTAAAGCGCCTTTTTATTATTAAAAAGTAGTAATAGTAAATGTAAAGCTTATTTATAAATAACGAGCGCCTATTAAAAATAATCTTTCTAAATATTTTAAATTTTATAAAGATTTTTATAAATAAGAGGTTTATAAATCCCTAAGATATAAGGGTCGTCCTTATAGTAATATAAATATTATACTTAATAAACCGGTATATTATAATTAATATTACGTTATAGGGACGCTTCTTAATTAGCGTACTTAATGTAAATAAGTTAGTAAGGAAGTTTAGTAATATTTCTTATAATAATTTAACTAAGGTAAGTAGGGGGTATAATAAGTTATATAGCTTATAATAACGAGGTTTTATATATTAATATACTATATAAGTATTAATATAACTTTTGATATTTTTCTTTACTTTATTTTACTAATAATAGCGTTTTAGTAATATTATTATCCGTTTTGTATTATAATATTTTATTATAAGTATATTATAATATATTTTAATAATCTCTTTCTTTAGTCCCTTATATAGTAATATATAAGTACGGCTATTATAATATAATAGCCCTTATAAGTTATATACTTCCCTCCGACGGAGCAATCCGCCGGGGCCGTACCGTATATTACGTATTAGGGAAAACTAAGTATATTACGCTCTATACCTAACTACTAATTAAAACTCCCGACCTTTTACTACGTAATTCTAGCCGTCTAGAGGGCAAGCTATACTTACTCTAACGTATATAAAACCTCTTAATACTAGCCCGTATAAGTAACTAAATCTTATATTATATACTCCTTTTTATTAAAAATTAGGGGACCCCTTATATATTCTTTTATATTTATAATATAGCCCGTATTAAAAGGATTTTTAGTTTTATAAAATATAATTTCTAAGCTAATATTAATATATTAAATCTTAATATCCGTATTAGCCTAGTTATTTATAACGTTCGTATTATTACTTAGTTAGATTCCGTATTATTAAAAAGTATTACGTTACTTTTTAGGCGTATTTACGTTAGTTATAATAGCTAGGGCGTTAAGGGGGCCTAAGAATTTATCGAGCCTTAGAGGGGGGGACCTATCGAGGAGTATTTTTAAAAAGTCCTAGCTTATTAATTACTAACTATATATTAAAAAGTTCTTAATAAGTAATAGTTTATATATTAATAAGTACGTTTAATAAGTTTATTTAATAAGCTTATTTAATAGATTTATTTAATTTAAATAGAGAATAGCTTTAAGTAATATTAAAAGCGATAAAGATAAGAATTTTTACGAGCTTTAATATAAGTAGCTAAATATTAGCCCTTTTAGCCCTTTTTTTAAAAACCTCTACGTTATTATTAAAGTTCAGAACCTCTATAGTTAAAAAAGGCTACCTCTAACTATTATAGCTAACTATTATAGCTAACTTCTATTATTAACGTTTCTAACTAGCGCCGCCGCGTAAAGGGTAGCTTATTTATCCTAAATTAAATAGCGGTTTTTATATTAAAATCACTATATTATATTAAGCGCGTACTTAGGATATATTACGCGTATTATATAATTAAAAAGTATACTATATTATATAATTTCCTTTAAAAGCGTAATCCCGTTAAAGTCGATCTTTTATACTTATAAAGCCGGAAAAAAAACTACTATATAAGTTATATACTTAGTTTTATTATTACTTCTTTTTAACTAAATAAGGCCGTTAGTTCTTTTTAATTTATTATTTATTTTTTATAAAAACGTCTTCTTATTAAGCGGCCCGTAGTTAACTTATTATTAATAACCCCTTTTTATTAAATACTATTTTAATTATTCTTATTACGTTAGAGCCTTATAAAACGAGTAATTCGTAGTTTATAGTTTTACTAATAAGCTTAAGTAGCTCTCTAAATACTATATTATAGTTCTAATACTCTAAGCTCGCAGCTCTATTATACTTTTTGAAATACTCCTCGGAGCTTCTTTAAGCTAGAGCTCTTAACTTTTTTTTTATTTACTTCTCTATATTATTATTAGTTTTATTATTTTTAAATTATTTATTATTCCCTCTTTTGAAAAGCTACTCTTAGAGCTTAGTTTAATACGCTTTATTATTATAATTCTTAGGGGTTTTATATATTCTTAATATTATACAAGTCTTTTTTTATTTTTAAGAATAGCTCTTCTATTTTATTATTATTATTATTTTTATTATAAATAGGTCTTTATAATAATTTATTTACTAAATTTTAATATTTAGTTTAAACCTAATTTTAATATTAAATATTACAAGTTCGTTTAGTTAGCGTAGCTATTTCCTATTTAGCCTATTTTTTATATTTAAAAACTATAAGTTAAAAGAATTTATAAATATTATAACTTAATTTTAATTATAAGCGAGGTAGTATTATTAGTTCTTTAGTATATTAATAATAATTAGTAGCTTCATATTTCCCGTACTATAGCGGCTCTTTATATTTACTAATTTTCTTTATTTATAAACAACTAAGTACTAATTATTTTTAAATAATTACGTAATTCGTAATGTAATAGCTCGAGCTAAAGCGTTTATTTATAACTATATAAATAGAGTAGGGTTAAAATAGTATAGTATTAGTGCGTTAATAAATATTATTAATAACTTTTTAAATAACCTTACGGTAGGTATTAGTAATCTTAACTATTCTAGTTTTAATCCTTTTAGTGAGTTTATTAGAAGTGCGGTTATTCTAGCGTAGTTATTAATAAATTTATAATAAAATCCTATAAATTTAAAGAACGTTTATATATTTTTAATACTTTTTAATAATAGCTAATTTATTATAGCTTTAGTACGCGCGGGTTCTATTTTTACGTTTTTATTAGATATAATATACTTTAAGAGTCTTATACGGGATATATAAAACTCGTATTTACTACTATTTAAATATAAGATCTATTATTATAGTTTGTATAATATACTACGTACGTACTCTTTATATATTACGTAGTCGTTATTATATATTGAAATATTATTTAGGTATATAATATAAATAGTATTAACTAGACCGCTTAGAACGTTGTTAATATATACTTAAAAAGTTATAGGTATATTAGTTAGCTCGAAAAGTATAATTAGGTATTGGAATTATTCGTATTTAGTATAAAAAGCCGTCTTTTACTTATTACTTTTAGCTATACGTATTTAAAATTTAGTTTTATAAAAATAGAGGTATTAAATAGTCTATTTAGTATTTTTTTAATTAGCGGTAGTAGCGTTCTATTTCTTTATATAATCTTATTAATCGCTCTATAGTTAACGTAAAGTCGTAGATCTCCTTTTTGTTTAGTATAAAAAGGATAGGTACTCTAGCCGGGCTTATAAAAGGGCGTATGTAGCCCCTAGCTTCTATTTTTATTAAATAATTTCGTAAGATCCTAAGTTTATAGTTCGATAATAAGTAAATAAGTCTTTAGAAAATAAGTATAGCGTTATTTAGTTTAATATAATAATTATATAGTACTCTATTTAATAATAAAATAGCCTTCTTTTTTAAAAATAAGTTATTAAAATCCTAATATTATAACTTCTAATCCTTAGCTATACTTACTAATATTACGTCGCTATTTATAACTAGGTTAATTATAATATATACTAGTATTATTAAGACTAAGTTATTTAATAGCCCTTTTTTAAGGTATCTAAGTAAATATATTATTTATAAATTAAATATTATTACTTTTTTTATATTTCTAACGAATTAGTAAATTAATATCCTCTAACTAAGAAAAACTTAAAATAAATATAAGTACCATAATATTAACTATTATAAAATAATATAGCTATATTTTGTTACGTAGTTACTATTAATAATTTAAAGCCGTAAATAGTAGCTTTTTAATATCTATATTTATTTACTTTTAACGTTTACTAATTATAATAATAAGTAAATTTAGAAATTAGCGTTAAAACTATTAAATAGCCTAATACTAACTACCTTCCCTTTTATTTTTAAATTAATAAGGGCGCTTAGCTTTTTTTATATATAGTTTAAGTATATATAAGTTAAGACGTTTAAGCGCTAGCCTTATTAATTACTAATTACTTTCTTTATTAAAATAATATCTGAGCTCGTTATTAATCCTCGTTACTTAGTTAGGACGAGGTTTAATTTATAACTAGTAACTTAGTACCCCTTCTAATTATATTAATAATATATAATACTTAAGTAATTATTAATAAAGTACCCGGTTTAATTATAATTAAAATATTATTAATACTACTCTCGTAGTTATAAATAATCCCTTATAATATAACTAGTTTCTTTATAATTATAATACGTAATATCCTTACTAAGTAAGTTATAGCGTATTTTTTACGTATTTAACTTATTAATACTTTAGTATCTCTTTATTAACTCGTTTAAACTTAAGTTAAAATATTACTTAAGGGACGTTTATAAGCTCTTGATTAATAGTAAAAATTATTTAATACGTCTTATTAATAATATTAACTATAAGTAAGTCTATAGAAGTTCTATTTATGATACTATTATAAAGCATAGTTTAGGTTATAATTTATTTATTAGTATAAAAATTCTTTACTTTTTTATTAAAATATATTTTAATTTTATTTTGAACTTATTAATATAGTTAAGAAACTTCTTAACTCTCTCGTTCTAGCTATATAAAATACTATTTAGTTATATACTCGCTATTATGTTTTAATTGATAAGATTAAATAAATTATTTTATAAAAAGGTCTTGAGTTATTTTTATATAACTTAGTTTATTATAAACCTAAGGACCCTTTAATTATTAAAAATATAATATATTTAAGAAATCTTTACGCTACTACTTAAATAACTAACCGTATATACTACTTTATCGTAGTCTTTCTTTATTTATTAAACCTATAACATAAAATAATAATAATAATTAAATAAGAAGCTTTATAAATCCCGTACTAATTTATTAATATATAATAAGTTAAAAAAGCATAGTAACTTAAATATAAACGTTCTATTTATAATACATACTTAAGTTAATAAGGAATTAATAAATAGCGGCTTAGGTAATACGAACTTATTATTTTATTATTATTTAAAAAGTATTTTAAATACGGCTTTACTTATTAAACTATCCTTAGTCTAGGGGTTTACGTTTTTATTTATATTAAAATTAATATTCAAAATTATTATCATTAAAACTATAATTCTTAATATAAGGGCTAGGCTATTTAAAAAGCTCTATAAGTATTTTAAGTCTACTTATTTTTTATATAAGCGCTCTTTATACGTTATTATAAAGATTTCTTTTCTGAATTATTATTCTTATTTTTATAGTTTTATTAGTTTATTATTTATTATTTAGTTTAAGTATTAATAAATAAGGGTAAGAAGTTTATTATTTTATTCGTTATTTATTATTATTCTTAATAATACGGTTCTTTTATATTGTTATTATATTATTTATTTTATTATACTTTATTTTTTATATTATTTATTAAAAAAGAGGTAACTCTCGGGGGTTTAATAAAAATAAGCTATTTTCTTTTTATTATTATAATACTAACTACGCTCTCTTATTACATTTTATTTTTATTAATATTTTAAGCTCTTAACTTAGTCCCCTTTATAAATAAAGATTTTAAATTATTAATAAGTATAGAATATAAAGAAGAAGTTTATAAAGGCTAATTATTATTAAAGTTTTAAAAATAAATTATTAAAATCTACCCTTTTTTTAAAGTATACTACTAGCACTTTATATATACCTAAGCTGCTCTTTTGTTACTTAGTCCCCCTCCTTATACCCCTTAAGCTATCCCTTAACCGGCGAGGCCTGACAAACACCCCAAGGAGGAGGTGCCCAAGCCAGTTCCTTGGCGTCGTGACCAAATGTGTCCATACCCACCGTCTGGCCCTTCAGGGCAAAGAAATTTTCCTTCTTAAGTGGCATGAGAGTTAAGGCTGATGAAGTTAGAATGAACCGTTTTATATTTGGTTCCTTGTATGCTGCCTCGATAGCGACCATCCCGCATTTCACTGCACCTCCAATCACTTCGGCTGGGTCGCCGTTGAAATCGATCACGGTAGCAGTGTGCACGAAAATTGACGCCCCTATGATATTCAGTCAGATGATCCTACATAAAAACGGTGCGCTCGAAAGTGCATGCATGAAGCAGGGCGGGTTCTCGGAGCTTGACGCCGTGCTCGAGGGCCACAACAGCACTTACCTTTGATAGCCTCATCATACGCGCCATCAACCTGCATATCAGGAACCACATGTAGTTCAAACTTCCCTACCCCGTACTTCTTCTCAAAGTGTGGGACAAGCCAAGCACTCTTCTTCGGGTTACGGACCGTTCCGCGGACTTTATATCCATATCGAATGAACTGGTCTGCGATGTGAGACGCAATGTAGCCATTAGCGCCAGTGATTACGGCGATTGATCCCTTAGGGACAGCAGGGTTCTCAATGAACGACATGCTCAATTCAGTAGTGGCAACTTGGTGTGTGTCTGTGTTGTTGCTTGCGTTCAGATGCCGTAACGTATAGCTGCGTTTAAATACGTATAATGTGGTGTGAACAAAAAGAAGGGGAAGTTGAATTCGAGGATAGTTCAGACGGCATATTCTTATATGATCTGGATTAGCATATATCATAGAGACTTTGCCGTTGAGAAATGTCTCGTTATGTGGCCGGCCGGAGAAAACAAACATCTCCGTCAAGTGGGTCGGTGACTCGGGCTCGACGTGATGCCGCCGAAACATGGTACGGAGGTAGTGGGTTTTGTCCGCCGTCACCTTGAGCCGCAAGTCAATAGAAGTTGACTCGGGCGCCACTGCTGAACTAGTCTGAAGCATCATGGTTCCATCGATCTAACCTTAACAGTTTACAACCTAACGGGGAATTGTTGGATGTTGTGTGGGTTGAAAGCCTCGAATGCTGTTTGTTCCGATGAAAGCTATCATCTTCTTCTTAGACGAGTCCACAAGTATCCATCCTCAACGCGTCGACCATCCGTACAAGTGTTGACTCGAACCTCAATATGCTGCTCAAAATTTGAATAAAGTGGATGTGAAGTCAGCAACTTGTCTTGGCCCCTTACTTGTCATTAGAAAGCAAATATCGTTGGGTTTCGCGGGAATAAGTTGGATTTGACCTCAGCGCCAATTTGCACGCAGGAATTTTCGTCCCCCTCCTTCAAAATTTTGGTGATCTCCCGCCATCATTCTAAGCAGGCGGAATGAGCACGATGCTACAATGGTGTGTGGAGGAAATGCACCAGAAGCTGCGTCATGATGCATGCTACCCTTGCAAAGCTGAACCCTAGCTGAGGTTAGCTCAAGCAGCGTCCTAAGTAAGCAAGGCTGCGAGAAATATGGCTATCGCAAAATCCATCAGCACTAAAATTA
Source organism: Colletotrichum cuscutae (assembly GCA_030869315.1). Taxonomy (NCBI): domain Eukaryota; kingdom Fungi; phylum Ascomycota; class Sordariomycetes; order Glomerellales; family Glomerellaceae; genus Colletotrichum; species Colletotrichum cuscutae. Next base: position 362,145 of record MPDP01000057.1, on the reverse strand, counting down.
TCGAGCTTCAATCATCACTGACCGCCGCGATGGGTTGGCCTCTGAGCCTTGCGTAGCGGAAGCCATCGGACCTACCAACGAACGGCTTCCAGCGCCAAAACATTTCATGCTTAGTAACTCTCCCTTGCCGCCGCAGACATGGCCACCAAGCCCAAGCAGATCCGTTTTGAAGAGGATGGGTTCGATGATTGGTCAGACTCACCGAAATCGCCTTCCCGGTCACCAACGCCCAGTGTCAGTTCCTTTCAACGTGACTCTCGCCCAAAACGTGGCACGACGCGGATTCCTTCACGGATTGTTTCCAAGCGCGCATTGATACATCTTGGATACTCCTTTGCCGAAGATGGAGACACCATTATTGTTCAGCTGGCGCTCGGACAGAATCACATCGAGGAACTTCTTGAACTCAGCAACAGAATCCGAAGCTCAGATCAAGGGACTTCTGAAGTCGGCGATAGCGGTGAGACGGGCCCCCGAGATGAAGATCAAAGCTTTGACTGGATCAACGTCAATGCCCCTGATACAGAGACGCCGCATCTAGAGACGGGAGAAATCGGAGACTTCTCTGGGAACGAAGATGAAGAGTCGACGCTAGATGACACGGATTGGGACTGGGACAATCTTGAAGGTCCAGTGATCTACTCAGGGGTTCTAAATCTGAACAGCACAAAATCGTCCATGGACAATGACATGAACTCTACTGCCGGAAAGCTTCTGGCTTGGAATCAAGAAAAGTCAGATCTCATTAATGGAGCTAAGACGGAGCTCAATACAGCGTATGCAGCAGAGTTCTATATGGATCGAGCCGGCAACCAAAAGATCACTCTTGCTTGCCCGGAAGACTACGAGTTTGGGGCTACAGATGAATCCCTTGTTCGGTTAAGATGGCTGTGAGAATAACCCAAATCATGAGGCAAATGTCAAAACTGACAAAGAAATACCTTAGACACGTACAGTCCGAGTCCTTGAATGTTGCGATTATGGAGGTAAGCTTTGAAAAATCGTGAGCAACTTCACAAACACAGAAGCGTGGTCACTGACCGACAAGTAAAGACTCTGATATCAGACTGTCCATATATATCCCAATCACTTAGGCTAGTAGCACTTACAGTTCTCAAAGAAGTCACTGCGAAATGTGAGAGATCTTCAGAAAATGGCTCTTACCTCGAACCTGGCTCAGTGATCCAATACATTGGGAGATACAACAGCTCACTTGGGGTCTACGCAGACGAAGACGCCTCTGATACCGAACCTGTAGTCTTCATCTCTTCACCTCATCTTCTTCTTACCGACAGGCGCTCAGCCAAAAGATTCCCCGGGAAGCACTATATGAGGAGTCTTCGAGAAGTTCTCTATGGCTATGACGACGAAACACAGCCCAATAATGACTCTCGAGGACGAAATTTCAAGCTTGACGACGATGGACCGCCCAAATTGAAGGTTCCGCAAATTTGGACCCTAATAGTTGGTGCAGGTAAGCTTTCCATTTACTAAATAAGGCACTCGCTTACACTTCCTGACTATATCAGACCTGATCGTCACCTTCTCAGAACTCTTGTCGCCAGAGCTACAGCAAAATCTGATCAAGATTGACCGGACGAGATCATCTGCAGGACTTTACACCGTCAGGCTCATTAACGAACAAGACATGTGTCGGTATCATGTTGTCGTTAAAGCCGACTGGAAATATGCAGTGAGTTCACGGTTGACACCAGCTTCATCCTACTAGGAATTTTACTAAGAATTGGAGGACTTCCTTAAGCATGCGGTTGCACTGGCACTCAAGGGGCAAGGTCCTGTAAATGCAGCTGCTTACGTGCTAGTCAACGATTATTGGGGCATAATCACAGCAGATATCTGGCTGAACTTACTTGCGAGCGAGACAATCGAGGACTATGTCTTCGGAATCCGAGAGAAACACGAGGCGCAGCGGAGACCCAATGAGGAATTCCTTGCCCTGTCGGAAAAGCTCCTCACTGCGGGGAGCAGGAGCAATCTGGGTAGCCGCAGAGCGTCGCGCCGGAGGTAGGATATTAATGAGATCTTACGTCTTTGTGCGCCATATCATGTACTGATGATTCTCCACCATTCATCTAGTTCATTCAGGTCCGACTCGAGAGCCACAAACCTGAATCCGATCGACATGGATATGCAGATGGTACTGCATCCCGGTATGTGGGAATATGGTGGTGACTCTCCGAGCCCTTCAGAAGACGGGTTAGACCAGGTAGGGAGCGACACGTTTGAAACTTCAACCCTGTCATTTGACTCACACTTGGGCGTTGATAATTCATCACTCGATGGCACTGTTGACTTGACTACATCCATGTCGGAAACAAGCTTTAGGATGAGAAACATGGCCAACTTTGAGTCATCTGTCTCGCTTGAGGGTGCTGAAGCCCCGAGGCTCTTCAAGCTTAAAAAGGAAACAGAAGAATCGGATCAGACGAGTCAAACAGTACGTAATTACATCATTTTCATGACGAGACGAAGCTGACAATGGTTACCTCGTGCAGACTGGTATCCCACGATTACAGCCTGGCCAGCCATATGTCGAGGTTGTTGAAGAAAGAAGATTTACTCTCCCACGAATTCACAGACAAACAACTCGATCTATGTCAACGAGGAGTTTGAGATCGAATCTCACGTCCGACGTTCCTGTATCACGTCATAGACGACGTCGAAGCCGTTCAAGAACTCCAAGCTTTACTTATGCCCGCGAATCTCCTTTAGAAGCAGAGCCACTTCCATCTTGGCTCACTGATCAGGAGCAGTTCAGAAGAACACGCAGTGACGCAAGTTCTTTCAATGGCTCGTGGACCAGACAAACTCCCGATCGGGGATTTGGAACAAGTTTTCTCTCCACAAGCTTACCGCCACTGGATCTAGGCGATCTCAACTTTGTACCGTTTCTTGCCTGGAGACTAACATGGGACGACGACAAGAGATCACAGTCCGAGATTGAAAAGACCCTTACTCAGCTACTGGGTAATCTGAATGCGACTATCGAGTCGGATAGAATGGGAAAATGGTACAAGGCTTCTTTCGAATGTACCAAGGGCGAGCTTACGCAGCGGCTAGCTAGCATGCTACAATTATCTCCTCCCAAACCAACTGGAGAGGCAACTGAGGGCGTGGCGCAGACTGACTCGAGGCCGGACGTCAATACAGGCTCAAACTCTGTAGTTGACGCCGATCTACAGGAACCAGACCTAGAGACCAGCATTGAACATGAGGGGTCTACTGGAAGCCTTGTAGCTCCAGCGTCGACGTTGTTTGGGTCTACCGAGAACGAAGAAAATGAGTTGGACCCGAAGGTTGAACCCAACACACACTTCCGCCACCCTATACACAATTCATCAAGCGAAGATCTCCGATCTGGTAATGATCTTTGGAAACTGATGGATTCCAAAGAGGACCATGAATTATTCCTCCTGTCGAGAATATTTAGCGTTTCTCAAAGTATGCTCAGCGCCTTTCTTCCCGACGAGGGGCGTCTCGTCCATCATCCGGTCTGTAAACGATACTGGGGCTCAGTCGACGCAATATTGAGGGTGAGGGCTTCAAGCAAAATGCAAACGTTTGTGTCTAAACTAACATCCTTCAGGGGCTTCAGTGGTCGATCGATGAGATGAAAGGAACAGATCAGCTTTTCTGGTTTGTGACACGGCCCACTACCCCCTTTCCGCCAGGAGAGTCAGCCTCAGTCTCAGGCTCAAGAGCTCTAGGCGATTGCGATGAGTGCGACAAGGTGAAAAAATACTTGTCACCAGAAGAAGCACTCGACCATTGGCACAAGGTTCACATGAGAACTCCATGTCTGCACCAAGCGAGAAAGGACCGGGTATTTGATGATCCCTGTTTCGTTTGGATCCGCCGCCATACAGTCGAAGAATCCCGGACTGTCAGATCGAAGGAAGCTCCTAGGAACGAAGTGGTTTCGTGTCTAGAGCTATTCTATGAAGAGTTACTAGACATGGTTGACCGGACAGAGGAGCTGCACAAGCTGGTCATGAGCGTGACTAGCCTGGGAGACTCGGTCAACTGCCATGACAGCCGACCTCATCTGCCCAATAGCCTAGTTGAGGCCTTTGAGCGGATCGTTGGCCTTTTCGTACTGAAAGCTAAGGAGATTTCCTGGATGAACAGACTCACTGTCACTCCTGATTCGTTATACGGCCGTCATGCTGAGCGACGCTTGATGGATCTCAAGAGGAATGCGGCAGCAATCTCAGAGCGTGTTCGCAATCACCTCGACCGAGCGAAGGAGGACATCATCCTATTGGGAACCAGTAGAGGTGACATGGACAGGATCATTATCGCACCAACAGGCCCCGAGTTCCTGGCAGTTGCGCTGATCAGCAATCTGCAGAATAACATCTCCAAGCGAGGCACCAACGAAAAGGTCGATCTCATCAGTCACTACCGGAGCCACACTGCCAAACTCCGTTTCAACACCAACCAAAAGCCGAAGCGGCAGGCTTTTGTAGAGATCCATGCTCTTGAAGAGGAGTTGGAGGCTTTGCAGATGGTGGTCGCTTCGCAGCAAGGACTATTGAGGGCGTACCAGAGGCTCTTTTCCCCATTGAATTTCAAGTACCCCACGACCGACTGGATCTACTATAAGGAACGAAAATCTCTGTTCAGACTTGAGAGCAAGTGCGTGCGCAGACAGCAGCGACGCTTGGCGGAGCGCGATAGGGCACTTGGAGTTCTTCGGAAGAAGGTGAGGGTGTTGAGAGACGAGACGAAGCAGAGAATCGAAATCCTTGACGAGGGCCATGGAAAGGCGATTCGGGTGTTTACCATAGTGACCTTGTTCTTCTTGCCATTGTAGGTCAACTATCACCTTGAGTTGTTGAACTTTTGGGGCTGATCACAAGATTTAGGTCATTCATCACGAGCTTTTTCGGAATGAATACGACCGACATCAGAGATACCAACTATGGCCAAAAGATCTTCTGGATCTCGGCCCTCCCCGTCACGTTTGGGGTCATAGGGTTAGCATTTCTGTATGGCTACAAGTGGGATATGATCGCGGGATGGGCAAACAGGACGCTGAGGTCGGCCGACAAGAGTACAGCCCCCCATGATTTCTTGAATGAGGAGATACCGACTTGGACGAGTACGGCGGAACCAAAAGATACCTGGTTGCCAAATCACGGACGAGCCAGCGTCACCGGGTGGAGGTATCGAATGTCGTATCTATCCGCACGGCAGCGGCGGCGAAAGGGCAGAGTTCCTAGGAAGAAGACGGACGATAGTCTCTTTCGGCCATAGCATTCACGAAACAGAGGCAGTTTCTAGGTTGAGGTGAAGCGGGATGCTTGCTATGGTCTCGAATACAAAACTGAATGGACATGGTATCTTTAGGGTGCCGCAGGTGGCTTCTTCGTATCCTCCTCTGGTTGCTCGCGTTCTTGGCCATCGGCATCGAACAGGGTTTCCTGAGCTACACAAGACGTCAGTCAGATTATCACCACCAATGCAGGCGAGCGACTTACCACTCCAGAGCTCAGCATAGAGTCCGCCCCTGTCAATAAGTTCACGATGGGTACCCATCTCGGCTACGTTACCCTCCTTCAGTACGATGATGAGGTCCGCGTCGAAAATGGTGCGCAGTCTGTGGGCTACGAATACACTGGTCCGTGCCTTTTCACGAAGAATGCTGTTAATGTTGAGCATAAGAGCCTGCTCGGTGTGGGTATCCAACGCGCTGGTGGCCTCATCGAAGAAGAGCAGAGGCGGGTCCTTGAGAAGGAGTCTGCTGACGGCCAGACGCTGCTTTTCTCCGCCGGAAATCATCAAGCCACGCTCTCCCACCTTCGTCTGGTATCCATCGGGGAACCGCTCAATGATTTCGTGGATGCGTGCGCGCTGAGCGGCGGCAACGACGCGCTCCGGGGGTGCTGACATGTCGCCATATCGGATGTTGTGCTCGATGGTGTCGTTAAAAAGCGGAGTGTCCTGGGGAACAACGCCAATGGCCCGGCGGAGAGAGTCCACCTGGACTTGGCGAATATCCTGATCGTCGACAAAGATGCGGCCAGACTGCGCGTCGTACGAACGGAAGAGGAGTCGAAGCAAGGTAGATTTTCCGCAGCCGCTAGGACCGACGACGGCGACCTTCTTGCCAGCCGGGATGGCAAGCGACAGGTTGCGGAGGATGGGGCGATCGGGGTGGTAGCCAAAGGTGACGTTTTCGAATCTAATTTGTCCACCCTTGGACAGAGCCAAGGGTTTGGCGTCGGGCGCGTCCTTGATGGAGACGTTGACCTTTTGCAGGTTGAACAGTGTCTCCATGTCGAGCAATGACTGGCGAAGCTCACGGTAGACGGAACCAAGGAAGTTGAGGGGTACGGAGAGCTGGAACACGAGCTGGTTGACCATGACGAGGTCACCGACAGTAAGCGTGCCTTGGGCAACACCGTTAGCAGCCAGATACATCATGGCTGTCAGCGCCGAGGAGAAGATGATGTTTTGTCCACTGTTGAGGAAGGCTAGCGAAGTTGCGACTTTGATGGAGCTCTTCTCGTAGACCTGGAGGGCCTGATCGTATCTCGCGACCTCGAACTTCTCGTTGTTGAAGTACTTGACAGCCTCGTAGTTGATCAGCGAGTCTACGGCAACTGTCGATGCCTTGTTATCGGCCGCGTTTGCTTGTCTCCTGAACTTTGTTCTCCAAGCTGTCGTCCAGATAGTAAAGGCCGTGTATCCAACCATGGTGAGTACCGTAATGGCGGCGAACTTGGCGCCATACTGGTACGTCAAGATACCGCAGACCATCGAGATTTCCAGTGCAGTGGGGAGAATATGGAAGACCATGCTCGTCAGCAAGAAGCTGATGCCCTTGGTACCGCGATCAATCGCCCTTGTCAGTCCACCAGTCTGCTTGGACAGATGGAAGCTGAGGTCCAGCCGCAGCAAATGATCAAAGACGTTGCAAGCGACTCGCCGAATGGCCTTCTGAGCAACGGAAGCAAAGACGGCGTTTCGGAGCTCCTGGAAGATTGTGGCGCCTATCCTCGTCGCACCGTATGCCAAGATCATACTCCCCGCAATTGTCACTGCCGTGCCGCCGGTTGCGTCAAAGTCGACATTCATAGAATCCACGATGCTCTTGAAGTAGAAGGGAACCTGCACGTTCAGGACCTTTGCGCCAATCAACAAGGAAACAGCCAGTCCGACGCGGAACTTTGTGCTCAAGCTGTCCTTGGGCCACAAGTATCGTGACATCTCCTTCATGATGGCCCAGTCGGCCTTGCGCTGCTCCTGTGTGGACTTTTCTGGCGTTGCGAGAGGATCGACGGCCGTACTCTTCTTCGCCTTGGCAGGTTCTGCCTTGGAGAGCTGTGCCGTGGTCTTGTCGGCGCCATTATCGATCTTTGCCGTCGTCGGCAGCTTGGGTTGGTCGCGTCTCGAAGGTGCACTCGTTTGGAAGATGCGGATGGGGGCCCGGGGGCTTTGAGGAAGCCATGCCGGTCGGTAGAATTGGGTGTGGGAGATGCCTCGAGGGCAGGCCAAAGGAGCCTTGGTGACGGCTCGGATGATCATCGTAATCGTGCCCTGCGCCGCAACTCGATCATCTTCCTCGTGGGGTCTGCGGTGAGAGACGTGTCAGCGAATGGCGGGGTGAAGGGGGCTGAGCCGAGCTATCGATAAACGATCCGATCACGGGCATAGGTGGACGGAGATTGGCGCAACTCACCACAATTGAAGAGTTCAGACAGCAAACATGAGGCCAATCGTGGTTTCCGGATGACGCGGGAGGGGAATGGCAACCGGATTGTACGTGGTTGGGTGTCAAACGCGGCGATGATGCACAACGAGGCGTAAAAGTCGCAAGCACCGGGCTCGGCATTGTCGAGCGCCTCGGCCGGGATGATGCAATCGCCGGCGCCTAAGACACCTTGAGAGCCCGCCCGATTGGCTCCCTACCAGGCACACCGAGCACACCGAGCACAGCAAGGTGCGCAATTTCTTACCGAGACTCACCAGTCACGGACCAAGGTCTGCAGGCACACCGAGAATGCTCACCGATCATTCCCGTGGCAGAATAGGAAGAAGAACCAGCCTAACTCAAACACGCGCTTTGTGAAAGAGCTTTGATGGTATGAATTATTCTCTCTGGCGCTTATGGATTTTTAGGCCATAGAATTCAAATGCATCAACTCAGCACTGGCTCTGCTCAGCACTAACAACATCGCGGGCTACAAGTCTAGGTAGAGTGCAAAATATGCGAAAAGGTGAGCGCCAACGCAGTGCAGGTGACGTATGCATAGCCGCTCGGAGCATTTGTGCTCCTTAAAGCATTCTCAAAATCGCCAAGCTTCGGTTATCGCCCTTGAAGCGGGCCGGGGGGCTAGATTTTATGTCCGGCCGATGCGGCTCGCCCGTTCTTAGAGCCGTGCCTAAGTTTTAGTTCATCGCCTGCGCGGCCGCCCTCTTCTAATTCTAGAGTCGGATCCCAAGACGCATGTTCGGGTTCACACGCCGTTCATCCGGTCCAAGGCGGTGCTGTGGCTCAAAAGCTTTCAATGTGTAACAATCTGCATAACAGTCAACAGTTATCACCAACGTCAGGGGCTCCGGAGTGGTTGTGCCGGCGGGACTCTCTCCAAGCCGATTAGGAACTTTGGAAGTGAAGACGCGGCATGGCGGCGACTCCTGTCAAAGATTGAGTGGGGGGTACCATGTAAAGTTTTGATTGTTGATGTCGGCCTCGCCCGCCCTCTTATCCCTATGTCTCGCCATCGACTCACTGTCACCCTAACATCAGCCCCTCGGACGCACCCAAAGCTTGGCCGCGTAACCATATGCACTGGGCTAGATATCCAGCCGTAGTGGGCAGACCGTGAGGTATCTCAACGCCTCTGGCTGGGCTGACGGATCAGCTTCCATCAAGATCTGAGATTTGGAACTCAAGAGTCCAACACTTCAGCTACCATTGTCCATCTGATAACATCGCCAAGCACAATGGCGCACTTGTGAATTATGATTGTGATAGCCCAATCCTACCATCCACGTGGTTTAGCTCGCAGATGTCAAGATCGCCTCCGGGATCTGCGAGCAGAAAAATACCCCTTTTAGAACATTGCGCATTCTAGCCCGGTAGCCCCCAAGGGCGAGGCCGCTTCTTTTAGTTCCCTTTCCCAAGTCCATGGGCTCCGATTGCAGAGTTTCTAACTTTCTAGTGCGTCGGGCAGGGAATAGCATTATTCGAGGTCCCTCTACGGAGACAGCCACGCGTCGCCCACGTAGAGTTCGGATTTCCCGGTATGGGTCCCGGGTTTTCCGCTGCCCTGGAAAAGAATTCTCGCATACATTTGACCCTGGGAAATCGGAGTCTCCATGATAAAGACACTTAAACGCCATTAGAGATGTGGCTCAGATGTGGCCCGCTTCGCAGCCTTACTTTATCGTGAGTCTCCTGTCGACGCGCGATATCACCTCCCGCCGCCGCTTACAAACTTCAACACCAGAGCTGTGATAGTAAACAGCTCAGCGTACAATAGTCCTCAAATCGTGAGAAAATATACAGAAAATACAATGAGCTTTGATAATTCGAATGAATATGATTTTGACAATCTCTAGGTGAATTCTTTTGTCAATGAACAAGACCTTTAAGAATAAGGCCGAGATCCGAGCCCGGTGTCCGGGAGCATCCCCCACATGCCGGGTCGTGGAACTTCGCCGATGGATGGGGCTCACCGTGGATCATCATCACAACGAACTACGGAGGTAAACTCGGGACGTCGGCGCTATCGCCCCATCGGCCACGCAACGATGACGGCGGAGCATGAAACTGCAAACCATAGGAAACAGGAGCAAACAGGAGGAAACATGGGAAAACATGGAAACACAACGTTGATATAAGTTCAGACGTTTCGCCAAGATGTAGACTTGAGATGAACACCCATCAACCAGTTTCATTCTTTTGCTTCAACCACTATTAGACGTTCGCTTTTCTTGCCCAGGATGAAGGTTTCTACTTCTGCGGGCGCGCTCGCCGCTCTTTCTTTCGCTTCTTCTGCATTTGCTGCCTCCAACTCTTCTTCCACCCTCACCGACGCCATTCTCGCCGACGGATATGGTACGTACTTACATCTCTTATAAGTGAAGGTTTTCACTTATACCTAACCTGTAATCAATAGTCTCCCTTGGCCGTTTCGACGATACCTACCAGAAGGCCAAGGCCTTTGTTGCGACTCTCGACACCGCCGCCAAGGTTTCCATCATCACCGGCCAGAGCGTTACCGGCAACGCCACCTGGACCGCCCTGAACAACAAGGATGGTGTTTCCGGCATCAACTACCAGTTCTACGTCTCCGGCTTCAGCATGGCCAACGCCCTGACCATGAGCTGGAACCGTCAGCTCATCGAGGAGCAGTTCAAGGCCATCGGTGACGAATTCTACGGCATGGGCTACAACCTCATCAACGGACCCGAGGCCGGCCCGCTCGGCCGCACCCCTTACGGCGGAAGAACCCCCGAGACTTTTGGCTCCGACCCCTACCTCACGGGTATCGCCATGGGCAAGGCCATCTCCGGCATGAACTCCGCTGGTGTCATCGCCGGTGGCCGTCATTTCCTCCTCAACGAGCAGGAGACTAACCGATCTTCTGGTATCTCCGCCACCACCACCAACGTCTACTCCTCCAACGCCGACGACAAGACCATCCACGAGCTCTACTCCTGGCCCTTTGCCGATGGTGTCCAGGCCGGCATGATGGCCGTCATGTGCGGCATGACCCGCGTCAACGACACCCTCTCTTGCGAGAACAACGCCCTCGTCAGCAAGCTCCTCAAGAAGGAGTTCGGTTTCCTCGGTCTCGTCTTCCCCGATGTCAACTCTCAGTCCACCTCCTACGGCTCCGCCAACGCCGGTCTCGACTACGGCTCTAGCACCTACTGGACCGAGGACATCCTCACTGCCGGCATCAACAACGGCAGCTTCACCCAGGCCCGCCTCGACGACATGGTCGTCCGCAACGTCATTGGATACTACTACGTCGGTCTCGACGACGGCAAGCAGCCCTCCAAGGCCTCCACCACCGAGTACCGTGACGTCCGCGGCAACCACTCCAAGCTCATTCGCCAGGTCGCCGGCGAGTCCATCGTCCTGCTCAAGAACTCCAACACTTCCGGCCTTGGTCTCCCTCTCCAGAAGCCCCGTACCATCTCCCTCTTTGGTGCTCACGCCGGCCCTGCCCTCGCCGGCCCCAACCAGCCCTTCAGCGTTCAGGGTACCGACAGCGACGTCTACCAGGGTCACCTTGCTTCCGGCACCGGCTCCGGCCAGCTCTCGCTCCCCTACCTGGTCACCCCTTTCCAGGCCACCACCCAGCGCGCCATTGACGACAACAGCATGATCTGGTGGCTCCTTAACGACACCTACACCTCCACCTCTTCCGGCGGCATGTCTGGCGGCGGTGGCGGCGGCAGCCCTCCCGGCGGCTCTTCCAGCAACAGCACTGGTGGCGGCATGGGCGGAGGCATGGGCGGTAACAGCACCGGCGGAGGTATGACCGGCGGTGGCGGCGGTGGCCTCGGCAACCTTGGTCAGGGTACTGCTATGACTCCCTCCTTCACCAACTACGCCGAGAACTCCGAGGTCTGCATTGCCTTCATCAACTCCTACTCCGGCGAGGGTGGCGATCGTAGCCTCCTCTACGACGACGAGCAGGATGCCATGGTTACCTCCGTCGCTTCCAACTGCAACAACACCGTTGTCGTCGTCAACACCGCCGGCCCCCGCATCCTCGACGCCTGGATCGACAACGAGAACATTACCGCCGTCATCTACTCTGGTCTCCTCGGCCAGGAGAGCGGTAACGCCATCGCCGATGTCCTCTACGGCAACGTCAACCCCAGCGCCAAACTCTCCCACACCATCGCCAAGGACGCCGACGACTACCCCGTCTCCATCTGCTACACCGAGGACTGCGACTTCACCGAGGGCGTCTTCATCGACTACCGCTACTTCGACTCCAAGAATATGACCGTCCGCTACCCCTTCGGCCACGGTCTCAGCTACACCGCCTTCACCTACGGCAAGGTCGACGCAAAGGTCACCAACCAGACTGCCGCCGACTCCACCTACCCGACCGGCACCCTCGTCCCCGGTGGCGAAGAGGATCTCTTCGAGGAGGTCATCAGCGTCAAGACCAACATCAAGAACGACGGCAGAGTCCAGGGTGCCGAGGTCGCCCAGCTGTACATCAGCTTCCCCTCCGAGGCCGCCCAGCCCCCTCGCGTCCTCCGCGGCTTTGAGAAGATCGACCTCGCCCCCGGTGCTGCTGGTGACGTGACCTTCAGCGTCCGCAGACGTGATGTGAGCTACTGGGATACTGTTGCTCAGCAGTGGGCTATTGCCAAGGGCAAGTACACCTTCTCTGTCGGCTCCAGCTCGCGCGACATCCGCGCCTCGGCGGACATTACCATTTAAGGCAGACAGACGTTGACCTTTATTTTTCTTTGTACATACTTTTTTAGAAGTCAATTGTCCTTGACGTTCTGATTGGACTCGCTGTGCTATAGATATAGACTAGATACCTCTTGCTGCAATTCATTCTCTTCTACAACACGTTCTATCTTGATATCGAACTTGTGAATTCTTCAAGTATTCCTGTGCTCAGATCATTTCTCAAGAGAGGCGAATCGAGCATGAGCGTGAAGCAGACTTGATTCTCTCGTATACTATGGCCATGGCTTGGATATGTCTTAAGAGATACTTCTGTGACATCTATATTCAGTTTTCAAGCTGCCAGAAAAAGCAGGAATACACAAATTTACTATACCATGAGGCAGGAGGCAGGAGCAACTCAGTCGGGCTCGGTATTGCCCCCAAAGGCTGTGATTCAGAGATATCGTCTTCGCATCAGCTATAAAAACTTCTCCAGATTCTCTTTCAACTTTGGCTGCAGTACATCTATACTACACACACCATAGCGCATCGCCATGACCTTCTCATCCGATGATTACGAGTAAGTCATCTGATGCAAGAACCATTTGAAAAAATCCGGGTTAGCCTTGTGTTCAGCCTCGGCTACTTCGATCAGAAATACATCAGCCCGCAATCGTCATTCGATAGGATGGAGATGACAAAGGGGGACACACAGGCTCCTCAAGACTGGCATGCTCTCAGACTGCCAAATCAAGTGCGAAGGCAAGACATGGAATCTGCACAAGTCGATCTTGTGCGCGCGTTCCAAGTACTTCATGAGATGCTTGACGGGCGACTGGCCAGTATGTTTTTGTGAATGGAGACAATGGAGATTGTAAATGCACGATCTAACTTGTTAATAGGAGGCCAAGACTGGCATTGTCGAGATCACCTGCGTCACTGAGAAACAAATGGATCTCCTCATCAACTACATCTACACCGGTGGTAAGCAGACCTCCTTCGCCCCGCTCCTTCTGCTCCTTATTTCTCCCTGCATGCCTTTGATGATCGTGGGTGGGAAGGTTACACTGTTGTCAATGAAATTCACTGGATACAATACACACTCCTTTCATAAGTCGAGCTTCACCCTTGAGGCACCTTGGAGGATATTGGCTAAGCGAACCGTCGAACAGTATTCGACTTTTACAGCGTCTGTCAGAACGACACCTTCCTGCACACCGCCATTCAGCTCTGGACACTAGGCGATTACTTCTTGGTGAAGGTCCTCTGCTCCGAAGTTGAGTCGGAGCTCACAGCCTACACATTATCCCGTACACAACGGGCAGCCATATTCACAGGCATGCACCAACCCAGCCCCCAAGATTGGGTCAACGTCGGCCGACTTCTCTATACAGACTACCAAGACGTGGACAACACACACATTCTCAAGGCAACATTCTTGGAGATTACGCTTGGCAAGCCATGGGCCCGGAAGCTGCATCTCCAGATGCCTGAGTTTAAGACTCTGTGCCAGGAGCAACCAGACTTTGGCAGCGATTGCATGATCAAGCTCGTCGATGACGGTGTCCAACGACTCCAGATATCAGGAATCACTGGGAGGATTGGAGAAGAAAGGCTCAATTTTCCTCTCAGATAGTTCCGGAGTTCAATAACAGGGCGTGGATGGACTGTGTACATGCTAGGGACACTTATGAGTGGGCCTGCCACAGGACCTGAGATGGAACGACTGGCATAGAGACGAGGCACTCACTACAAGGACTTGCCCAAGCCAACGATGCACCTATGGGAACTTCGAGACAGTAAATCATTCACAATATTCTTACGGGGAACGCCCAGCTTCTCACCAGAATCCCCTTCTATTGATCGTGGTGTTCCCAATTTTCGGCAAGACTGTGAACTTGGTCGTCAACCCCTTCCAGCTCTCACTTAGCTGGGGATCAGCAAATGGTAGCAGCACCGCAAACCTCATTCTGTTTCTAAGTCGGCATCGTTTGATCCAAGGCAAATCATCTGCTGGGGACGGTGGTGTAGGAACTCACGTGTAATTGCCCGGTGCCATGACACTTCCGTCGCCCAACTTGCCAAACCAATAGTACGCTGTCGTAAACCCGCCCGTCGTCAGTTCGTTTTCTCGCGACATCAGTCTCTGGAAACGAGAAAGTATCGCTGGCGTTGTGACGAGCGGGGTTGAAGCTCGACGTCTTACCGGCAGAGGCCCAGGATGTGGCTGCGCCGATGTAGCCTCGTTGTCCGGACACGGGAGGGTACTCCCAGTCTCGCGCCTCGTTAAAGTTGGATTCATAAATCTGGTGCTTTGGGTTAGTATTAAGCCGTACTGCCAAAGGGTTGGGTGTTGAAGTTGGCTTACATCCCACCGAACCTCTCTTGTGCCCCATTTGGCCTTCATGAACATCATGGGGAAGTCTTGTATACCACTGGCGAGTTCAAAGCTGAAGCTGTAATTCAAGTCAGCTTCATGTACCAACGGATCCATGGCCACATCACACTCACGTCGTCTTGTTACTATACGCGCTCGTCGACCTCAACCATGGGTAGGTCCCATGGAAGGGACTTTCCATCTGCTTCTGCAAGTCGAAAGCCAACCCTTGGTAGGGAACGGATACAGTCTCCCCGTTGTCGCCCTTGACCAAGAGACGACCACCGTAGGCCGGAAGCGCTGTTTGATTAACCCCCTCTGGCGCCTCAAAGATGAAGCTAGAGAAGTTAGCCTCATCCTCAACATCCGTTCTTCAAAGAGGAGAACTCACTCTGCTCGTCTCTCCTCTCCAGGACCCAACACAAACTCCTCCGGCACCGTAACCCTCGCCGAGATATTACTAGGCAAAATCTCTGCCCTATACTTAATCCTTGGCGTCTCTCCCGGGTCGCGTCCGTCAAACGCCTTGAGCATCTCAACCCCAGCCCAACGCTCAGCCTCGAAGCTATACCTCACCGTCTGATTACCTCCGTTTCTGACCAGAACTCCTTGATTCGCGCGGAAGTTGGCAGTATCATTCAACCCAAACCTCGTCAGCTCCAAGCTCGTTCGATATCCAGCAACCTTGGCCGCATCAACAAGCCCACCACCAACCTGTTGCGACGGCGCCCGATACGCCTGATCCGCATCGCCACTATACAACAACCACGGCAACGAGGCCCCCGTCGAGATGATCCTCATACTTTGGTCCCTCGCAAACCCCTTGCCGTGAATACTCCTTCCGCCATACTTGGAGATATACAACGCTGCAACACCAGCAACATAAGGTGTAGCCATACTCGTCCCAGACAGCAACACAAACTCATTATCATCCCCACCAGGCCGCGTACTAAACACATCCGTCCCTGGCGCAGCAACATCAGGTTTGACAGACAAATCGTATAACCCGCCCCAACTCGTGAAATACGACGGCCGCAGCACCTCATCGCGCTTCACCTCCGCGCTCGCAACACTAAGCACATGCTCGCCCGAACTCCCCGTGCTGGCGTAGTACGCCCCTCCGTTCCCCGAGTTCCCGGCGCCAGTGGTGTGGTGACAACCACGCCCTCAGCAGCGATCCGGCTCGCAACGACAGCCCAGGCATTACTCGCGAATCCCCCTCGACCGCCGATACTAGCAGTAATAACATCCATCCCATCCTCGTACGCGCGGAGGAACGCATCGATAATAGTCGCCTGATCCGTCCCATCACCCGGACCAAAGACTTTATACGAATACAAACTCGCATCAGGCGCAACACCAACCCACCCGGAAGAAACATCCTCCTCGGCAAGGATCCCCGCGACATGCGTCCCGTGCCCTTGCTCATCAGCCGGGTCCGCATCAGGCTTTTTCTCGGTGCCGACGACCCACCCGTCCCCGACGAGGTCCCGGCCGCCGGCAACCTTGCACCCGGGGCCAAAACCCGCGCCGAGGGCGGTGTGCTTGTACCATATGCCCGTATCGACGATGCCGACTTTCACGCCCTGACCGCGGACGCCTTGTTGGTGGAGTTCATCGACGCCCGTGGCCCAGTGTCCTGCGTGGGCTGCTGCCGCGGTAGGGTCGACTGCGACCTGGCGCTTGACGGGGGCGATGAGGTATGCCTGCATGTTGGGCCAGACGGCTACGACGTCTGGGAGGATGAGGATGGATTCGAGGGTGTGGTTGTTTGTTTCTAGACTCGCGCCGGAGAAGAGCGGCGAGTCAAAGGTTTTTGAGGACGCGGATTCCTGTGGAGGAGAGTTCGTCGCGTTTGGTTTTGGTGTGGGTGCCCTGTCTTTGGTCAGTCTTGAGGAGTTAGTCAGAGATGGCGAGAGGACTTGCGCTGGCGAATTCGATGATGAAGCGGTGTGCTTCAATCTTTGGAGAGTCGTCGTCGGTGATGTCTTGAGCGGCGGCCTTGGCGACCCAGGCGAGGGCGGACAAGATCCAAGGGCAGCGCATCGTGGTTCTCGGCCAAGTTCTTCACATTTACCGTCACGAGTCTGCTGTAACTGGTGGCTGCATCTTGTCGAGTATAGAGACAGCGAGCATACCGACCTTTGAACCATCGCGACAACTCGTCATACGCTTCTCTGCGCACAATTCGCAGTCTCCAGCAATGCGTATCAAGTGCCCCGCATCTCATGCGAGCAAGGGTTCTGTAATGTGCTCGTTCTCTTTTATGATGATCCAACGTCGGATCAGGAAGCTCGAAGAGGGAGGTCGAAAGCGGTGATGGGTATGATCTCGCCATGGCAGGATGTGCCAAGACAGCGCTGGGTATGGCTGGTGAGATGACGGATACATTGAGCGAGATCGAGTCTTTAAGTTGCCTACAATTACACCTAACTACTCGAGACAGGTAGTCATGTCAGTCATCAAATCGCAAGGTGCTCATGGTGATGGACGAGGCCTTGTTTGCTCACTACTGAGCATCAAGAATCGCATTCCCAGCCCCGAGAATCGTGGCATTCGCCAAGAGATCCACACGACTAGGATCTTGAACCTGCGGAAACGTGCTCTTGGGGAGTCACCAACATTCTATTCAATAATGCTCCGAGAGGCTAACGAGTCCGTGGTGTTGTCAATCTGAGAGTTGCGAGTCTCTCTGTGTACACGATCAGGTTACTTTTTCGTCCAAACATTTCCAATTGAAAACAAGTGATTCGTCCGTCCCAACGGAGCAAACAAGCTTCAATTGAGTTTCGGCCATTCCGCCCGAGCGTATGTACGCCAGGAACCGGGCTGTAGATCCGACGATCTCGAGCACAGCCGCTGTCAATGTGACGTTGTTTTCTGGGGCCGTTACACACACCATCTTGGAGCTGCTAAGACATGTGAATAAGACATGTGAAGAGGGGGGCATCACCAAGATCACTAGAAGCATCACATTGCCATCGCATTGAAGCAAATGTGCAGATATAAGTCCAATGTGTAGGATAAGAATATAGTCTATATGCATCTAGCCCGTCTCTCTGGGCTGTTCCGCTCCCATGCTGAGCCCATGCATCATGCCTCGTATCAACCACCTCCCATGTTGCTCGATGACTTTTGGCTCTGTTCATCGGCGAGTGTGTCTGTGTCTGTGTGAATATCAAAACAGGTGAAAAAAAAAAAAAAAAAAAAAGGCAAATACCGGCGGCTGAGGTAATGACACTAAAATCAAAGAATGCCGCTTTCTATCCATACTCCCGGCTGTATGACCCCCCCCCCCCCGCTGTATGCTCTTCTTCCCTCATCACAGCTTACTTGGCTTCTTCTTTAGTCACTTCTCCGACTCGGGAATGTGTCCCTCGACCGTGCTCAGAGCGGCCAAGTTGACCTGGCCAAAGTGCTCGTGAGCCTCGCCACCGAGACCGACTCCCGCCAGCAACGCGACACACTCGACCACGTCCTCGGGCTCCAGCAGATGCCATCTCGCCAAAGTGACCTTTGTGCTGGCACCGACAGTAACGGTGAAGATGTGCTCGTGCTGGACCTCGGTGCCCGACAGGCCGTTGAGGGCGCGGAACATGTCCTCGTCGGTAAAGTCGTCGCCCAAGCAGAGGACGAATTCGACGGGGCCGGGGTGCTTCTCGGACGCGGGCGCCGAGTTGTAGGTGTGTACGAGGCGCTTCGCAATCTCGCCCTTGTTGATAAACGTCGGCCTGACCTCGAGGTTGGCCTTGCCTGCCATGACCTCGACATCCCACTTTTGCGCCACTGTTGACTCGAGCTCCTTTTGGCACTCGCGGGCCATGTGGATGCCCTGCTCGGGGTCAGCAAGACGGTAGTGCCACGTGAGGGCGCAGCGCTTGCGCTCGACAAAGGAGCCTGGATCATGTTAGCAAATGTTCACGTTATTTACTCGTCAATAAAGGCAATCCAAACATACCGGGCACTCTGTCGGTGAAGGACTGGAAGCAGGCCATGACCTCGGCTTGCCAGCCCATATCGAACTCGTCGGCAAGGTTGACCCACTCGTCGGAGCCGGGATTCTTCATGAAGCTGCCGTGCTCAGCGCTGAAACCAAGACCGGCAATGTGGCCAAGATGCTGGGTGAGGAACTCTTGATCGCGGCCCGAGATGATCCAAACAGCGTTCTGCTCGTCGCTGGCGAGGGCCTTGAGGGTCTGCAGGACGCGCTCGGAGGGGACGGCAGCGCTGGGCTCGCGGACGATGGGGGTAAGGGTACCGTCGTAGTCGAACATGAAGAGGCGCTTGCCGGCTTCACGGTAGGTCTTGAGGAGGGTGGCGCGGTCGAGGAGAGGGGTGGCGGCTACGTTCTTCTGGGTGCCGAGAACGTGGACGTGCTTGCGGATGAAGTTATCGATCCAGCTCTGGACGTTTCGGGTGGTGACGTGGTTGTAGAGGTTGGCCTGCATGTTCATGCGCTTCTCGGGCGTCATTGTGAGGGCGTTGTTGATCTCGACGGCGACACCGCTGAGGTCCCAGGGGTTAATGTGGATGGCGTCCTTGAGGCTACCGGCAGTACCGCTGAACTCTGAGAGGATGAGGGGGCCGTGACCCTCGCGCTGGCAGATGACATACTCCATGCTCGTAGTGTTCATGCCGTCACGGACCGAGGTGATGAGGCCAATGTCGGCGGCGCGGAGGAGAGCAAAGTACTCGTCCTGGCTGAGGTACTGGGGGTAGTGCTGGACGGGGGAGAAGCCCAGGCTGCCGTACATGCCGTTGATGCGCATGACGAGCTCGTTGACGCGGGTCGCGATGCGGGACTCGGAACCATCGTCGTCCTTTTCCTCCTCGATGCTGGTGGGGGAGGTGACCTGGATGAGGACGACCTTTTCGCGCCAGTCGGGGTACATTTCGAGGAAGCGCTCAAAAGCCTGGAGCTTCTGGGCGACACCGCGAACGGAATCGAGGCGGTCGCGACCGACAATAATCTTCTTGCCCTCGTACAGCTTCTTGAGAGCGTCATACTTTTCGGTGACGGCGTCGGTCCAGGCGTACATTTCGCACTTGTCGGCGTTGATACCAATGGGAAAGACACCGACCTGCACGCGCGCACCGTAGGCATCGACACCGCCGCTGTCCGATGGGAAGCCGAGGACGCGGGTACAGCAGCTGGAGAAGTGGCGCGAGTAGCTGTAGGACTGGAAACCGACGAGGTTGGAGCCGAGGACGCCCTCGAGAACCTCCTTGCGACGGGGGAGGCAGCGCAAGAACTCGGAGGAGGGGAAGGGCGAGTGGAGGAAGAAGGAGATGTTCATGTTGGGGACGCGCTGGCGGAGCATGCTGGGCAGCAGCATGAGGTAGTAGTCGTGAACAATGACAATGTCGCCAGGCTTGTAGAGGTCGATGATGCGGTTGGCAAACTTTTGGTTCATGCGGTAGTAGTCGGCCCATTGGAGGCGCTCCTTGCGACCGTCGGTGGGCTCGTGCTGCTTGTAGTGGAAGAGGGTGTAGAGGTCGTGTTCGGCGTAGCGGCGCCAGCGGCTCTGGTCCTTGAGGAGGACGCCCGCTTCTTGCTGCTCGTCGTCGTCGCAGAGCCAGACGGGCACCGTCTTGATGGTCTTGCTGTGGGCGAGCTGGGTCTCGAGGCGGGCCTGGTCCTCCTTGGGAAGCCAGAGGCCCTCGCTGGGAGGCGGCGTGGGCAGGCGAGCATCGCCATCGATCGGGACGGGCGCGGAGAGGGTGTTGAGAGAGGAGAAGTGTACAGTCGTAGCGGGCGGGGTGCCGGGCGGCGAGAGGACGTCTTGGGGGGTATCGATCTCGCCGGTCCAGGCGACGACGGTGTGGTTCCAGGGGGTCTCGTCGGAAGAGAGGTAGGCAAAGGAGTCGAAGAGGGCGGATTGGCCGCGGCGCGCCTTTAATTCCTGTGATGGCGATGATGTCAGCGGGGTTGTCCTGGTGAAGGATCGCGAACTGAGGGGATTTTTGAACAGCAGAGATAGAGACGTCAACTCACCCAGTCGGAACCTTTGCGGTACTTGAGGGAATGGGGAATGTTGAAGGTGGCCGAGATGATGTTGCCGCTCAGCTGCAGGTCTGGGTTGGCGCTGCGAATCTGGGAGAGGGACTCGCGACGGCCCATGGCGGCGAGGGTCATGCGCTTGAGGATGTCGCCGGGGCCTGGCGACGGAGGGACTTTGGAGGTATTTGAGGCAGCTGTGTTTGCGGGAGACGAAGTGGGATTGCTCGTGATGTTGTTGCTGCTCGTGGGAGGTTGTTGTTGTTGTTGTTGTTGTTGTTGAGAGGAAGTCTGGTGGTGGTGGTGGTGGTGGTGGTGAGAGTCGTGGGTGGTGTAGTTGGAGGGAGGAAAGTAGCTGTTCCCGCTGGGCGATTGGGCGCGCGAGCTGTCGGCAGAGTTGTACGTGTGCTGGTGGATGCCCGGCGTCACGGCGTCCGACAGGGCGATGCTTCGCAGCACGGGGTTGGCGGGGTTGACGCCCGTCGACTCTGGCGCGGGGGAGTGTTGCTCCATGGCTCGTCTTTTCTCTCTTCTTCAGTCTCTTTACACTGTTCCTTTCTCTGTTCTTTGCTGCCCTTCTCTCGAAAGAGGTGGGTGGTGGTGGTGCTGAGTGTGGTGTGCCGGGGAACGTGTAGAGTTTGGCCTAGCGGCTGTCCCAAGGAACAGGGGGAGACGAGAAAGAGGCCGAGAGGGGAAACACGGGCAGAAGATTCAGACGAGCCTCGAGTGGGAAATGTCACCCTACGTATGACCAGGGTTGAGATGAAGTGAAGGTGGTGATGCTGCGTCTAGTCGTGGAGGAGAAGGCAAAGGTGTATGTGAAGATGAGAATGTGACAAAGGGAAGAAAAGTAAAAAGGATGGATGGATGGATGGATGGAAAGAGCAAGCACGGAAGGACTAGAGGCTCAGAAAGTGACGGACAAAGACGAGACTAGAAGACGACGGTTGACCGCTTGGAGGCTGGACCTGACTGAGCTGGGGCTGGACCGGGGGATCTGGAGACGCAAGACGGAATACGGGGGAGGGATGCAGCAATGGAGAGGGAGGAATACACCAGAGACAAGACCAGAGACAATAGCTACAGTCTTTACGGATAGTGTAGAGAGCAAGCAGAGCCGAGCCGAACATCCAGACCAAGACCAGACAGAGAGACCAGGGCAACACGGCAAGCAGTAAGCAACCAGACGATACTGTCAGTCAAGCTGGAAGCAACCGTATCTGATCTGATCTGATGGCAAACCAAACCAACCCAACGGTGAGTTCAGAGCGACGGGGGAGACGCAAGGTGGCGGGGGTTCTGAGCCGGGGTACGGAGTTGAAGGAGGTGAATTCCAAGCCTGGATGGGACGTGTCTGTTGAATGCAAGCAACGCAAGCAATGGACAGAAAAGAATGCCGCGTATGCCTCTTGGTGGGTATTCTCTCGCTCTTGGGATTTTCTCTTGATGTATTCTTGGTAATGGTAACAATAAGAATAACGTTGGTGCTGTGATACGATAGAAGGGATCATTCAAAGTACCTTTCGGCAGTAAACACACGCAACAGATACTTGGTATCAGAGAGTACGACAGCTGCAGGACGCTTTGCTCCTATCCTCTCACTCTCTTCTCAAGTCCACAACACTACCAGTATTGTGAGCATGGGTGGTGTGGTGGGTGGATGGTCTTCTCCGGCCCAGGCCAGTCTCCAAGAAAAAGTCTCCAGAAAACACAAAAGAGCGGCGCCAGGGATCGCAGACTGACAGACCACGGCCTGAGCACCGCAGAACCCACTGCTGCTTTCTCATGAGCTCCATGATTGGCCTTGGTGGATGATGCCGATGCCGCCCGCCGTATTGCTTGGTAGAGGCTTGTACCGTTGCGCCAGGGGCCTCGTTCTTCTTTCCCACCGTCTCTTCTTCTCTCTTCTCCTCTCTGCAACTAGGTGCTGGATGATGAGATCAGATTGATAATGAAAGAGACGATTCAACAAGAGTTGAGCATTCGAAGTGGTCGCCTAGCCGACTGTCCGTGTCTCGGAGCTGAAAGATAGTGGTGAGTACCCCAAATCGAGATGCTCAAAGTGTTGAACCGACAGCGAGGGGCAGCACATGTCACTGCGGCCTCTACCGCTATTGTACTATCAGACGGTACTCCGTAGCGTCCACTGTCTATTTTGGTGCTGCATAATCCTGGCAGATGCTGGGACTCTGGAGGATACCGTGGTCAAGCTCTGGCGTCTTCCAGCTTGTTCCTCTCTGCGCCCAGAGCATTGCCAGACCAGGACTCGATAACTAGGTACCTGTCCGTACGTATGTACTGCGCAGAACATACCAGGAGACTCCAAGGAGAGAGATCAGAGATGGATCATGGGGGTGGGGGAGGGAAGAATCGTTCCGGGATTGGGCGTGGAGACAGACACAACCAGGACCATCTCGGCCAAGGTCTTGAACATGTAACAGACCAAGTGGAAATGGCCGCGTCATAAGTCTCTCCACACCCCTTCGATGCGGCGGGATACACCGAGAATACCTCCTCGCGACTCGCCCGTTACCTGGACTTAGTCCCAGGCCACTCGCCTGGTTCGGATGGGACGAATTGTTTATGGCGGGATTGGCTCAATGCTTCCGAAAAGGGGCCATCAGAAGCAAAAGATCCAATAACTGTTCTGTCATTGCCTCCGGTCTATCGAGTGCTCCATACTGTTCATCAGGGCCAGCTTTAGAGTACCGGTGCTGTCTATCTTGTCTTGAGTCCATGGTAATCGGAGATGGACCCGAGTTGATGGGCTCTTTGGATGGTGGGATGTGCCCTGGTCGATGCCGCTGTCTCTGTCTGCTCTAAGCTCCGTGCTTTGTGACACCTTGCATTGCTTGCCGTTGTCTGTGTGCCCTATGATGTCTTTGTGATGCAACCCAAATTGCATCTCTCAAAAATCCCAATTGTTCGGACCCTCCAACAAGTCTTCAACAATTACCGTGTAGAAACATGGAAACATGGAAAAATCTCGGTGGGAAATGGGATACGGTCCAAGTACGTAAAAGCATTCAGGGGATCGGAAAGAATCAAACAAAAACGATACAATAATTGACCCAAAACAACACCATAGCGGGATCGAGTAATGATCCTTCCCCCCCGTCCATAGCCCACAAACTTCTCGGCCCTCACCAGTTGATTGGATTTTGCACCAGCAGCATCCAGACAACACATTGTGAGCCGAGAAAAGGACGCCAGGCTACAACTAAGCATCTCATCATCTCGTGGCGTGAGCTGAGCTGAGCCCACTGGAACTGGCCGCTGGACTGACAGGCCGGACACCATGCTATTCTCTACCAGCCTACTGCGGTACTAAACCCGCGGCTGATCCCCAACTGAAGCCATCCCCGGCACCGTCTGATAGTGCCCGCCCTGCTGGGAGAGCCACGTTGAGCTGCCGCCGCGGTCATCCCGGATGGCGCAGACACCATCAGAACACGACAACAGAGCCGCCGTAAATTCGGGTCAAGCATTGCTTGATGCAAAGGACTCTACACTACTTGTAAACTGTGGAAAGTTATGACCCACCTGACGTAATTCGAGGTAATTATTTGCCCCCTATTCTGCTACTCAGTGGCCAGTGCCAAAATAGTGACTCGAGTGAGGCTCTCTACGGATACTCTGTACTCTGCAATAAAGTTGCCCCAAAGCTGAAGCGTACTTTGTGTACAGACTTCGGTAACCGTAACGTTTCCCGTGCGTGTTCCGGCCTCGGGGTTGATAACTCTAACCGCCTGCTCTGCTCTGTTTTGGTTTCCGAAAAGACGGTGAGCGGCGCGGAATGCGGGCTAGGACGCCTTGAGCGACGAAACAACTGGCTTCCCTCAAGCTGGCTGCTGCAATGCGACTCCGACTTGCACTGGACTGACTGATGCGTTTCAAAAGGCAAAGGCAGACCACAAAGTCTGGTCTATCTCTATCACGCCACGTTGGACGGCACAGAGACCAAGTGAGATCGTGGCCGGACGCAACCACTCACCTACTGGATTCAATGCAAAGCTGCAGAGGAATAGACCCGCTCGGAACTGTGAATGCTGTGTATAGAATGGCGATCCAATTCTGCCCATTCCGGGGCCATCGTCAAGCACGCTGGGTTCCACCGCCTTTTTAAACATCCTCCCCAATATGCAACTCCCGTTTCCAGTGACCACGGCTTGGCTCATGGATGAGCAATGACTGGATGGCTTGACGAGAAACGTGCTTCGAGACGGGTCAACCCTCTTCATTCCA
The DNA here is from genome assembly GCA_030869315.1 of Colletotrichum cuscutae. Classification (NCBI taxonomy): domain Eukaryota; kingdom Fungi; phylum Ascomycota; class Sordariomycetes; order Glomerellales; family Glomerellaceae; genus Colletotrichum; species Colletotrichum cuscutae. The sequence goes on along the minus strand of MPDP01000057.1, from coordinate 337,119 downwards.
TGCATGAGAGTCAACGACGAAGTAGACTCCAACAGAACCACTAGACCAACAACGGCTGGGCAACCATGACTTCTTGCAGCCTGCAGCCTGCAGAATGCAGACTACGGCGCCTGGAGATGCCATCATGCACCCTCGGCCAAGTCCCTCTTCACCTGCATTACCCATCGCCCGCCGGCCTCGCTCCGTTCCCTCTCCAGAAACAGGAACCCGCATAGGCCATTCCTGGATGGTACAGTGGAAGAGGAACACGTCCATCCCCATGTCATCGGATCGGGCGCACAACTGTGATACCCAGTAGGAGGATCTCTTGTCAGCCTTTTATGATCTGTATCAAGTTGGAACTTTGCCATGGCACAGACAGCTGGAGCTTCAGAGCTTTGGAACGCAACTGACGAGTGGCCCCTCCCCCTCATCTCATCGTCCAGAATTCAGCCAGGAAGCCGCAAACGAGATCAGAGTCTGTACAGGTTTAGACATGCAACTCTTGTGCTTCACTTCCTAGTGCGTTACGGCCCGCAGACGACGACGCCCAGACCGGTCTCAAAGCTCTTCGCGCTCTGCCCAGCATATCCACAGACCCCATGGGTCTGCTATCTCGTCCTCCCCATATCTTCATCCCATCTTCGCTCCTCGTCGGGCCTAGACCCAGCTTCCACCAGGCTACGCCGAGAGGTTGGTTCCCCGTCTCTCTCGGCCACTCTCTCTATACGCCGTAGTGCTCATGGCTGCACTATCCGACGCTCTCCAAAGCAGCTTCACCAGTGACCGCCCAATCCATCACATCAGGCTGAACGGCATCGCACAACATCTGAGCCATTTTCCTTCTCTTCTGCCACTCTACGGCACCCAATGCCACCGACTCTGCCCGAAAGTCGATGCAGGGCCGTAGTCCTCCGTCTGATCTCGACGCCCGATACAACTGCTACTGCATGCGACCACAGATAAGGCCTTCTTTTGGCCCGAACAGCGGGAGAATCTCCCCGCCACCAGGCCAGGCACATGGCGCCAATCCCGCCTCTCTAGTGGCTGTTGCTGTATCACTTCCATATTCGCATCGTGGGCGAAGAGTCCCGAAAAGGCCAGCCACGTTTCCTCATCTTCGGGGGCATGGTAGTTCAAGCCTGATTGCGTGCATCTTTGGTCCCGACAGCGCCATTCAGGAGCACTCTGACTGGTTGCCGTACGTGATCTTTCGGATGATCGCGCCGAGAGTACACGATCGTGCGAGAGGTTCTCGCAAGTGGTGGAACTTTGCACTCTTCAACCACGATTGATCTCGACTCTACGCGCCATCTGCAACCCGTTGTGAATGCCTACACTCTAATCAAGATCGTTACTGGACTCATGTGCTTCTATGGTTTGATCGCATCACAACCGCGTCATATCAATGATCCATGTTGCATATTGACACTTCTGGTAACCTTCTCGGCGAGCTAACCTGGTCTTGAAAACGAGTGGTGTTCTCAGAATATCCAGTTAGCATATCGTGAGCTTCCCCAGTAACATACTCGCAAACCCATGATATGTCACTCATCCCGATTTCTTACTATCAACGTGCGAGCACTCGAATCTGTCTTTCTGACCAAGCCCCGACCTTCTCAGTTGCCCTCTTCGATTGAGCCGAGGTTTATATGAGCCCCCACAGCGATTGTGCACCCTCGCAGGATTTGACTTGCGCTTTTTGAGGCTATCCCCATCACCGAAAATGTGCCTTTTCCCTTCATTGCGCGGCCTAACTTGTGACTAGGATTGATGGTCTCTTCATTTGTTCATTGCCGCCACCTTGAAGAGGGAAGAACAAACGTTCCACGTCGCAATCAACGAACAAAGTACGAACGTCCCTTCTTCTAGGCAGCCATCTGACTGTCGCATTTTGTTGCCGTCCTGCCGGGTTTGGACACTTCCCCTGACGATAAGACTCGCTCTCTGAAGAATTGGCAAATCACGTCCAAGCCTGGAGTTAAGCCCAGCAAGGATTTTCGTCAGCGAATGTAGCTACGTAAGCATGAGAGATTGACCATTTACATCAACCCCGCGCTGACTGTCGCTTCGAGGGCGTCAATTCTCCCATCCTCTTTGATCAAGTACGTGAAGTAACAACACCTTATAGCACGAGTGAGTGTAGCACTTCAGTCGACATGGAAACATCGTTACTTACAAATAATAGCACACAAATCCAACAGACAACTGAGCTTTCGTCATGTCATCCCCTACCATCACTCTCTACTACAGACCCGGCTCATGCTCCCTCGTAGCCCACGCACTCCTCTACCACCTCGACATTCCCTTCAAGACCGTCAAATTGAGGCCCAACGCCGAAAAGCGCTTCGAGGCCGCAGACGGCAGCTTCACGCACGAGGACTACTGCAAAATCAACCCCTCAGGCTACGTCCCTGCCCTCGTCCTCGACAGCGGCGAAGTCATCACAGAGCTCCCGGCCGTCCTGACCTACATCGCGTGCATCGCCCCGCCCGGTCAAACCGAAAAGTTCCTGGGCTCCAGTGCCCTCGACCGCGCAAAGGTGAATGAGTGGACGAACTGGCTGAGCGGGACGTTCCTCGGCGCGAGTCTCGCGCCGTGTGCGAGGCCGTACCGGTTCACTGACGGTGAGGAGGCTCGCAAGGCGGTCGCGGAGAAGGGGTGGGAGCATATCCTGGAGTGCTTTGAAAGAATTGAGTCCAGGCTGGAAGGGCGTGAATGGGCTGTAGGTGACGACTTGACGGTGGTTGACATGTATATGTATTATTTCCGGCGGTCGGCCGTGTACATGACCGACTTGGGCGATTATCCCAACTTTGAGCGCTTGCAAAAGAAGGTGGAGAAGTTGGCTGGGATTCAGAAAGTGTTGGAAGTGGAAGAGCTTAAGCCAGTCTTTGAGTGAAGGAATCATCTTGATGATACATCTCAATGTCATGATGAATAACTTTCATTGCGTTAGCTGCCCTACGAACGTGAACACACATTGGCTCAAACAACTTCAACATGCTCAGCATCCTTCTTATCCATCGCCCTTTCCTCACTCGTGCTATCTCTGGAGCTCAGTTGGGGTCTCTTTCTCCAGATGAGCTTGTCTTTCAACGAATCGTTTTCAAATAGCTCATCCATCTTCTCCAATGCAAGGCCTGTGAAAGATTAGTATCACATATTCAACTCAACCAAGGTCATCGTCAAACTCACCGGCAGTCTCGGGCACAAAGAACCACGCAAACACCACCATGACGAAGCAAAATGTGCCGTAAACAAAGTACGTCCCGAACCCGCCCTCACCGAGCGTGGCAAACATGCTCGGTGTGGCCTTAGCGACAACAAAGTTGAAGAGCCACTGGCTTGCTGTCGCCATGCCCATCATGACGGCGCGGAGGCGGGCCGGAGGGATCTCGGAGCTGTACGTCCATACGACAGGGCCCCATCCGAACTGGTACGTGGCAGCGAATATGTAGATGGCTACCAGAGCGACGTAACCCGGAGCGGTGACGGGCTCGCCGACGATGGGCGGGTCAAAGCGGATATAGAAGCCAACGTAGAAGAGAGCGATTCCCCTTAGAAAGTGCTGTGTTAGTACGTAGCTCCATGTTGGCATTTGTATCTGGTGCTCTGGCTTACCTGAACGATTCCAGTCCAGAGCAGGCTCTCCCTTTGGCCGAGCGAGTCCGCGACGAATACGATGAAGACGGTACAGGCAACCATCTTGACAATACCATACACGCCAGTCGCAAAGAGCCCGGTCGAAGATCCCGTCAACCCGACACTGGCGAAAATTCGACTTGAGTAGTGTGTCATTGCATTGGTACCTGTGAGGTTGCTCCACATCATAAGTGTGATGCACAGCATGCTGCGTCTGCGGTAGGACTTGACAGTGAAGGCCTCCTTCAGGAGCGTGAAGTGATTGGCGTTGAGGGAGAGGGCCCTCTCTTCCTCGAGTTGCCGGGAGATGCCCTCCATCTCTTGTTGGATGTATGGATGATCGGCCGGTAGATTTCGGAGCTTTGCGAGAACCGCCAGTGCTTTGTCGGGAGATCGCTGGGCAAGGAAACGGGGAGATTCGTTGGCGAGAAGCATGCCGACGAAGAGGATAACGGCCGGGAATGCTTGGAGTCTGGGGGGTTGTTAGTTGACTTATCAATGGGCCGAGATCAAGATTTGATGCTTACGATAGCGGAATTATGTACTGCGTATGTCCCTTGATGTGGAGGAGCGAGCCATAGTTGATCCAGAATGCAAGCTGGTCGACGTTCACATTAGCATTGAGGTCCAGTTGCATACTCATCGTAAGCAAGAGTGGACTGACCGTCAGCCCAGTCACAATGCTGAGCTGATATAACCCAGTGAGCAGACCTCTGATACCCCGCGGTGCGTTCTCGGAGACGTAAAGCGGGTTGACAGATGAAGCGATTCCGATCGCGATTCCGGCAACAAGTCTATGAGATGAGTTAGCTCGCCGGCGCTGAGACTTTTGTATTGCATCATGATTCGTCTGCTTACCTGCCCACGTACATGGCTCTGATATGGCCACTAGCGGCGGCTTGAAGTGCCACACCGATAAAAACGAGTATTGAGGCGATAATGAGAGAGAATCGTCGACCGACCCTGTTGGCGAGCCAAGTCGACAATAAGGCACCCGCGAAAGCTCCGGCTTGGATGACAGAAACGATGTTGGACTCGAGGTTTGCTAGGACGGTCTTCGGTTGATTCTCGAGGCCATATTGTCTAGAGGGGCGCATAATCAGCAAAGAAATAGGAATACAAGATTGTCGTGATCACCGGCAACTCACTTCTTGAATGTGTCCATAGTCAAGACGCCTCCAATGATGCCCATATCCATACCAAATAGGAGGGCACCGCCGCAAGCCTATGGGTGATCTCTGTAAGTGCCTTGCCAACTTTGGGCTGTTGAGTAGAAGTAACTTACGACTAAGCTGATGAGAATGACCCGGGCATTGTATATCTCGGGAGGATCGTTTCTTGTCGCTTCATTGCGAACGATCTTCTGCAAGATGCCCATCGTGATTGTGCTTCCAGTCCAAAGATGCAGTTGCCAGTTCTAAAGCCCGGCTGATGTATGTTTCGTCTCATTGAATGCGAAGAATCATGTTCGGATGGCCTAAATAAGTACTTTGAGACTCTTCGTACTGCGTATTCGCATCCTGTCATGTCAACACTCCCGCTCGACGTCCACGGCAATAGACGGAGGTCACTGGCATGGACCTCGGGGCAAAATCCGAAGCAGCGCGCCCTACTGCACCCATTTGTTACCCCAGCCCTTCACCCCGCAACCCCAAATCCGGGGTACTGGGGAAGGGTCTACAGGGAAACAGGGGGTCACGTCCTGAAAGCTCCAGAGACACGTCGGGTGTTGGCGCCTACAGCGAGTCAGAATCTAGTTGATGACTAGGTCACTTAGCGTCGGCTGTAGATGGACGTGGCGTGCCACGCGAGAACGACTTGGAAGACCTTGCTTGGCATTCCCCTGCGTGGAGCATATCTTGGTGTAGGACTAAATGAGCGGCTTGGGAAACTTGGACCCAGACCTGAGGTACGCTGGCGATGGCAAATGTAGCAAGGAATCAAGTAGTAACCCAGATACCAGGTTGTACCGACCAGAAGGCCTTCGATCGCAGTCCAAGAAAGCACTACGATGGTGACTCTGTTGAGGATACGTTTTGCTCAGAAGGGTACAATTGATTGAACACGCGCTTTGCGACTTGAGCTCCCTTACAGTGGGAGATGCGTCGACATGAGTGGGCAAAGAGTTCAAGAGCATTAGATCGCATGGATGATGTCGAATTGTTATGCTAGAGAGCAATGCCCAAAAAGTAGTTTACATGTTGTGAGCTTCTACAGTGCCCTCCTCCAAACCCAATGTTTACAATCCATCAAGCGGCTTATATACCCTCATCCAGCGCTGTGGCGTGTTAGTCGCGGTCGCGATCACGGGGGGTTCGGAGAGCTCACCCTATCATAAGGTTTCTCGGGATCAACGAATCGCAGATCCGTAGCCAGACGGATTTTCGAGTCGGGGTCCTTGTTCTTGCAGCTTGCATGCACCATGTAAGGGTTGTGGAAGATGACATCTCCAGTTTCATACTCGGCAATCAGCCATTTCCTCTTCGTCTCCTTCCCATAAGACACAGTGTCTCTGCTCAGAAAGCCGCCGTCATTCATGTTCTTATTGAAGGCGCTCACCCTTTCCTCGTCGGTAAGATTATGAGAATGCGCAGCAAAGTCATCTTCAGTCTTCATACCAATGTCTGTCGAACCTTCGAGGTACATCAAGCCGCCTCCCTCGAGCGACACGGGTCCAATAGGAACCCACGCAGTCAAGCTTGTCGGCGGTCCAGCTCGGAGATACATTTGATCAAAATGTACGGGCGTAAGCTCACTGTTGGGGACGAAGGCGCGAAGCATCGTTCGCTGGAGCATGTGCGGGGAGGGCCAGTCGGTGAAGCGACTGACGAACTCGCGGAGCTCTGGGAACTTGCAGAAGTTGACGTAAAAGTCGGCTTCATGCGCCGTGACCATGAGCTCGGCGTACTTGTCGCTCTCGGCGTCATCTTTCAACCCGAACAGACGACGGAGATTTCCGGGTGGGAGGTATTTGCGAGTGTCTTTTCCTGAAAATGTGCCGTTGACTGGCTCACTACCTGGTTCAAGGAGGCCGCTTGGGCTCATATGGTCGAAGTAAGCTCGGCGACATTCGAGGACGGGTTCGTGTGGAAGAAGGTTCTTGATCTAATCGTTGTTAGCAAACCTGAGCTGACTTTCAGCACCGTCATAACTCACAAAAAGGTACCCATCACGTTCGAAGCGTTCTCGCATTATATCAATGGGGGTATCAGCAGCAGTCGGTTGAAGATAGCCGATGGTCGTGGGATCCATAGGGCCAAAGTTGGACTCCAGACTGAGGGTCTCTGGATTGGCAGGATAATAGTTGCCGTAGATATCTTCTGTAGAGTTGGCGGGTGCATTCTTGCTTGGCTTCAGCTTCTCCTGAGGCAGGGTCGCTGGGACCAAGGTTGGAGATTCGGACTGAAGGATCCCGGGAGCCATAATGAGAGTAGAGATTGAGTGAAAGTAATGGATTCGTAGATTCTGAGAGTTGTCGTCGTGAAAGCTTCTAAGATCTTTCAAACTAGGCACATAACAGAACAACCAAGTCGAACATAGGTCGGAGGACGCCTCGACTTGGATCCACACTGTTCTTTATAAGAGAAAACTCGTCGGCAGCCCAATCGGGGCACCGACTCATGATTGCCACTCATCTTCAGTTCTGACTTTGGCTATTCCCGTCGACCCCTCACGCGTCTGCAAGTTACGAAGGGCGACATTGGAATGGTGGTGGCATAGGACCGTCGCCGTCTATTACCGTACCCCGCGTGCCACTTTGTGACCCCGCCATCCATAGTCGTCTATAGCCGGTCATCGGCCGTCTAAATCCGTCTCTGGGCCCCCGCAGCCCTCGTACGAGCAACCCCAGGATCTCACATCTGCCACCCCATCTCTTCCCCGGACGGGACCTAAGCCATGACGAAAGCTACTGGAGTCAGACGATACCGAGCATGCGTGAGATGCCGCGCTCGGAAGACGCGGTGCGACTTGTGGGTCACTTTCCTTGCAGCAGTTACAACGCGTTCTGTTTGAGCCATCTCGAGAAGGGCATCATTCCTTAGAACCTTGTACAAGCCCAACATTGTTCTCATTCTTGGCTTCCCTTGGGCTAATAAGAAGTAATAAATAGTATTGGAGACAGCGGGAAGCCGCCATGCGCAAAATGCGTCCGCGAGGGAGCCGAATGCTCACTCGCTGGCTCTCGGCGCGGGGGTGACTTCTCACAGTACCGGGGCAGCAAAAGACAACGACGAGACAGTGATATTCATCCAGCAATCTCAACAACACCAACGGCATCCTTCGCTGCTCCAGAGTCCGTGGCAGAAACTCCGAGAGTCCGGGAAGAGCCGTTGCATCGATCCCTTCAGAACCCCTCCGATGCGCTACTCATACTCGCCCGAGCAGCCGAGGATGAAGAAGGTGACGGGCCTCCCTTGGACAACCCCGCCGACTCGACTCCCGGCAACGCATCTTCAGCCCTAGGCTCGATACTTTCACCGGTTCAACAGACTCGCCAAGATCCGTTGTTGCCATTCGGCTCTCCGGTAAATCCAGCAACTATCGAGCGAGACATTGGGGAGTACCCACCAGTCAAGAATGGCGCTTTGGATGCGCCTCTTCTACACCATCTTTTACAACAGTGAGTTGAAATTGCTTGTCTCGCATGAGCATCGCTGACATGTGTAGCTATGCAACTAATTACCATCCCTACTTCCCGATAGTGCCATCCAACGTTCTCCTCCCGCAATACCTTCACGAGACAATAAACCACGAGTCTTTTCTCCTCACGGCGGCCCTCGTAGTGGCTTCGCGAGATCGATCAGATTTGGCAGAGCTACACCAATCAATATGGGCCCATATGCGACACCTGATACTCGATGTTGTGCTAGGAATGTCCACGATCCGCAGCGTCGGCTGCGTAGAGGGTCTCTTGTTGCTAGGAGAGTGGACGCCCCTCACCCTCGGGCAGAATGATGATGGAGGCGAAGGGGCTGCTTGGTCTATAGTAGGCTTGGGCGTTCGGCTTGCGTATCTGCTACGGTTCGAAGAGAGCTCGTTTCGGGCAGACAAAGAGGCTGACCCTGCGATGCTTAGAAGGCGTCTTGCCTGGACGTGTAAGTACTCACCTCGCGAGACTAGAGACGCTCTGCTTACAAGCTTTCGTTCAGTTACCTACCTGTCCGACCGACAGATATCTATCCGCATGGGCCAAGCTTTCTGGTCTCGTGGCCCTGCATTGTCAGCTCGGTTCACCGCGGAGGACTTCCCCTCCCTTCAGCCTCAATATGCATCCGGAGACGACTTTGCGTCCCTGCTTCAAGCGCAGGTTGAGCTCACTACTCTCTTCGGCAACGCCCACGACATCCTATTTGCTTCCAAGCAACGGACTGCTGAGCTCATGGTCCGTGGGGACTACACCAAGTACATTGATGATGCCAGTCGCGCTATTGTTGCCTGGGATTTGGTTTGGACTCAATTGACGGCTCCCTCCCACCTCAAGTGCTGTTAAGAATGATGGAAAAGTACCTACGTCTCTACGTGAACGCATTTGCTTTTCAAGCTGTCCTCTACAGAGCATCGTTGTCTGGAATGGACGTGGCGAGAGTCTCTTGTTTCCCCCACTCTGCCATGGCAAGCCCGGATGCACGAATGGTTTATGAAGCTGTTGATGCTGCAGATGCACTGCTCAGGATTGCAATTGAAGAGATTGATCCCTAGAGACACCTGCGATACATGCCAGCTCGGTTTTACCTGTAAGTGCAGAACCGCCAGCCTCTCCAGCTCCAAGGTCGAAACTGACTTGTGAGATCAGATATGAGATCCACGCAGCCGTGTTTCTCTATAAAGCCCATGCCGCCGGCGCGATTTCGTCTGGGAAGCACGCCCAGACTGCCAGCCTGATGCGGCGATTTGTAGGAGTTCTAGAAACTGCAGCGACCGATACCGACCATATTGCGTCCAAGTACGCGAAGCTCCTCAATGGCTTGTGGTTTCATAAAGGAGGAGCCAGAGGTGATGCCACCAGAAGTCGGGGCTCTGAGGAAAGGGTACAATCCGATGAGGTTGATGATGTGAACGCCTTCAATCGAGTCGATGATTATGATGAGAACGACGATGACACAAGTCATCTGCCATCCTTTGACGAGATTGGTCTCCAGCCGTTGGACTGGATTGAGTCGGTTGAAGGGCTGTTCTCCATGCCCGCCCCTTTTCCGTGGGACCAGTCGATATACTGAGAGTATGTTACCTTGAGTCTACTCTAGGAAGTTAACGACAAATCCCGGGCCACGAAAGGCATCCGAGGCAACGAGTATGTTGTATGACAGTTTATCATTGGCCTCTCTTGACTGAGTCGTGTGATGCAACGCTATTCCGACGCCACGTTGGATCCCTGCGTGGAGCTCCTCTTCCCCGCGCTACGTGGGAGGAGCTCCACGTCCACTTCCTCCACTGCCTCGTAAACCGCGAGCGATGCGGACGGAGCTACTGCAAGTGATCGGCAATCTCTAGGGCAGCTCCTCTTGATTTTGTCTTGGTCGACATGACCCGTCAGCTAGGATTGTCAATGCCGCCACAAGCTCCACGTCTGGTTGAGCATCGAGTTTGAGGACATGGAGGGTGGTGTCTGTGGACGAACATCCCGCGGAGCATCGTTCCACGTCCTCCCAGCTCATTTGGAACGTATCCTACTGTCAACATCTTTGTCAATGTTTGGTTGTTCTAGCAGACAGGGACAAGAGTTGGGTTCATATAATACCCTCAAGTTCAACTGATTTTAGTCCGAGTATACTCCAACAACAACAACAACAACAACAACATCCAGCAAACAGAACTAAAAAGACACAATAATATTGGTCTCCATTCCTTAACGCTTTGTATAACTTTGAGACCAACTGAAAATTGCCCAACATGGTCGCCGATATCAACCAACTCCCGCCGTACAGCCCGCCCCCGCCAACACAAGAGGACCGTAAGTTGCGCCCAACCAATGCATGTAAGAGCATGAGCTGACTTGTCCCGGCATAGTTGACTACGTCGACCTTGTCAACATTGATCTTTCAAAATTCGATACTCCCGAGGGCCGCCAACAGCTCGCCAAAGACCTCTACGAGGCCGCTACCGGCTATGGCTTCCTTTACCTGACAAACCACGGCATCTCCAATGAGACCTACGAACGCCAAATGCGCATCGCCAATGCGGCCATGACGCTCAAGCCTGAAGAGAAGGCTCCCTATGAAGGTACATACTCCACCACCACCGTCCCTAAAGAACCATGCTAATCTCGATCAAAGTAACTCCCGAAGAAGATGCTCGTGGACTTTACGCCGGATACAAGCCTGCAGGGCCCCTTGGTCACAAGGGTGGCTTCCCCAAGGCCCTGGACCACTACAACATGCTTGTCCATGATCCGTCAGTGATTTCCTGCACGTCGAGAAGCTAGACTGTGTACATGTACTGACCCGTCACCAGCAAGGAACGCCCCCATCCCGAGATCATCCGCCCGTTCATGGATGAGACGTACGAGGTCATGAGCTACATTCGAAGCAACATCTTGGTCAAGCTGCTGAAGCTTGTGTCCATGGTTCTTGAAGTTCCCGAGCAGAAGGTCCTCTCCACACACGCCCCTGGGGGATCCAAGACGGAATACCTGAGATATATGATGTGCGAACCTCGATCAAAGGAGGAGAGTGAAAAATACCGTGATATCTTCCTTGCTGGACACACCGATTGGTAAGCTGTACCCATTACCGCCCCATCTGATGGGAAGCATCCCTAATACCATGTCTAGGGGCACTTGGACATTCCTTTTCTCCCAGCCCGTCGCCGCACTGCAAGTTCTTTGCCACGAGACTGGCAGATACCGTCACGTCCGTCACGTTCCGCACGGAATCGTTGTCAACTTTGGCGAGGCCCTCGAGCGCCTCACCGGCGGCCTCTTCAAGGCTACAATCCACAGAGTCATCCGTAAGAAAACACCACAAACACACTATTCAATGTTCCAAAGCTAATACAAGCAAAACAGAGCCGCCCATGGACCAGCGCCACCTCCGCCGTATCGGCGTAATCTACTTCTCCCGCCCCGCCGACGAGCGCGAGCTCGTTCCCATCGAGGACTCGCCTCTCCTTCAGCGCATGGGCACCGACAAGCCCATCGACGAGCGCATCTTCTGCATGGCCGACTACCTCGACGCGAGAAAGCACGGATGGAAGCGCTACGACTTTGACATTGACCGCCCTCGTGAGGAGGGTGTTCACCAGGACCCCTTTGATGGCGAGTACACCGACCCCGAGGGCCACAAGTCGCTTGGAAAGTTTGATAATGTCCCACGTCTGCAGTATAGCTTGCCTACTGTCAAGACTGGCACTGCTTGAAGGAGGATGTTGAGTGTTGTTGTTAGGAGATGGGCTGTATAGTGTCTTGAGCTTTTTTGTCAATGGGTTGGCGCACATTCTTGCACTGAATTGAAATGAATTATTATCCAAAACTCTAGGATCTCGCGTGATGAAGTCGTTAAATGATGTTGCGCAGGGGTACGCGGATCGTGGTCCGTAACTTGAAGTCTGGAAATTCCGCGCTCAGGTTACTTCCCTAAGCATACTGGCCAGTCGAACGTGATTTCAAACATCAATAGATGAGTGGAAGTAAGAACGATTCCTTGTATGACTATCAATAGGTCTCTCTGTGCTGAAATTATCGCAGTCTGATCCTCCCAAGGATAAGGTACGCCTGCTTCAATCAGGTCAGATGATATGCGAAGTCAAATTCATCACTTAGTAACTTATTCGATGCCGAGGATCGAGCATGGACAAGCGAAATAGGTCGGAGCCAATATTCTTCCGGTTTCTGCTACATAAAGCGTCGACGGCATCAAAGTCGTTACTTCATTCACCAAGTGGTGCTGCATACGCTTCCTTCGCCTTGGAAAGGCTCTCCTCCATAACCGTAGACACCCACTTCCCAACCGGCCAAGTCGTGCGCTTGTTGAAGTTGGCAACGATCCATTCCAGGAACCGCACCTCACTCCGTGCAAGGTCAACAGGCCTGTCATCCAACATAGCCAGCGCAGCCGCCGCATTTTCGACATCATCATCTCCGGCATTCCCGACACAGGCCATGATGGCATCCAGAACAAAGCGACTGGGGTTAGAGCGGCTGTTGGCATTGTTCCCCATTCCCATGCCCAGTCCCATACCCATTCCACCATGCCCAGTCATATCGCCGACGCTGCTGCGCTGAGCCGCGGGCATTGTGAGACGTACGAGGCGCCAGCCTACGAGGCAGATCTTGAAGCCGAGCAGTGTGATGAAGGGGTTTTCGAGAGAAGGCGGTGCGGTCGACTTTATCGGGTTTAACAGATCGAGGGCCATTTCGAGATCGTTGAGCTACAAGGGGAACCATTGTCAGTAAACGTGCAGCAGGAAAATTGGGTATGATGTCTCCTACTATTCTAAAAACATCCCTGTCTTCGTAAATGTCTCGCTTGTCCTTGGAGCGTGGTGTTGCAAGGTGGCCGGCGGCTACCCAAAGTTAGTCACATATTATGGATCAACTGCAGAAACAAAACTTACTAGCTATCGCCAGAGGCAGGTTAGACTCAACAACACCGCTCACCAAGAGCGAGTCCGGGTGCGATAGAGTTATGGACGTGTAGTACCATAGTATCCAAAACGTGTGCCACAGCGGAGTCTGATCCGAGCCGTCTGGAAGGACGTCCATGCGCCCAAAGTCAAAGAAACTGAAGACGGGCTTCTGGTTACGCGGTACCAGCTCGGCAATCCCTTTCAGTGCCTGCGATATCTGCGCGTGCTGCTTGTCTGTCAAGATGGAAAGGGCTCGGCGCTGTGCTTTGGGCCGTTCCAGTAGACAACTAGCATGCGTGAGTTCGCGGGCCATCATCTGGAGCTGAGTGACAAGGATGACGGCGGCAAAAGGCGAAGCCCATAGAAGCCTGAGTTTCTTGGGCTGCCGTTTCCCTCCGCCATTGTCCTTGTCGTCCCCGCGTCCTGAATGCAGGAGCGTCTGCGAAGCTTCATAAAAGAAGCCTTGCGACGGGGGTGTCTCGTGTGAATAGGCATTGTCGTCGGGCTCGTCAAAGGATTTGAATCGTTGCCGTCGGCGCTCGTACCAATCTCTGTCGGAGCGGGCGAGCCAGATATCCTCGCAACAGGGCAAATCGTACTTGATCTCGAGCGAGGAGAGCATGGGTCTGAGGTTGCAGAGGATGGCGAGTTGCGAATCGAGAAGGTAGAGCATGTAGACACATCGTTTCTTGGATTCCTTCTTGATGAAGTCCTGCCATTGATCACTGAGCGCTTCGGCGCTGACCGGTTCGTTGATATCGTCTTCGTCGCCCTCCTCGCCATATCCACTGTCTTCACCACAGCTGGTAGACAGAGACTCTAGGGAACTGTCTTGGGACATCTGGAGAAGCCGTATCGCGTCAATTAGGTCCCGATGAATGCGCTGAGCTTTGAGGAAATTCGTGTCGTTGCCGCCGTAGATGCCGAGGAACTCAAGGAGGAGAAAAGTTTGAAGAACCCATATTTCTTGGTATCGTGATCGGTTCTGCTCGACCTGTGCATGCTGTCAGCCCGGTTTAGAGGGTAACAACAGTCTGGCATACTAACATATTGTTGTAGTGCAGATAGAGTAGACTCGAACACGGCCTTCCGAGCGGCCTCGTCGAACGGAGACTCGCAGTAGAGGCTTCCGACAGCGGTGATTACGTTCAACAAAGGAACTTGTGTCGATACGATATGGAATGATCCCTCGTGTAGAATGGGAAAGTTCCGGTGGAACCCATCGAAGAAAGCCTCGACGCATCGAATCTCGCTGGATATTCTGTGGGCGTAGCGTTAGTGCCAGACGAAGCTTGAGCTGTTCGCAAACTTACGCTGAAGATGGAGGCTCATAGGTCTGGGTGTGCTGCTGCATTGGCTCTGCCACTTCATTCTGAGCTGGCGGTGGGTGTGTCAATAAGACGTCCATCCAAGCGGTCGTGCTGGGCGAGTCGATATGTGGTGTATTAATGGCTGGAGGAGGTGCCGTCTTGGGTGGTGAAGCTTGGGAGGAGACATGGCAGTTCTCTACATGTCGTTTCCTCAGATCGCTATCATTGTTTTCAGCAAAAATTGATCTGGAATGCTAGCAAAGTACTGGCTGCTGGGTTATGAAGCTGAGCAGGATCGCGATGGCTGGGCCGTACCTCCGCGCGAATCGTGCGCTGCACTGGTTGCATGGGAAACATGGCGCATTCCTGCCTCTGTGATCTTGACGGAGGTGAGCTTCTCATGCTGCGCTTTCGACAAAGATGGGCTGGCTCACGCGTATTTACATGGCGCTTGAGGTTCTCCTATATGCGATGGAGCTGTCGCGTTAGTGACGACTAACAGCAGAGCACGATGCCAGAGGGTTTGCATACCTGACGGGTAAACCCCTTCTTACATGTGGCGCACTTGAAAGGACGAGGAAGACTTTCATCCATCGTGGAAAAGAAGAGAATATCGTGTTTGTTTGTTGGAGAATGCGAACGTGGACATCGCCATGGATTCTTGCCAAAGTCTGGGGGAGGACGGCACCGAGGGGAACTTCACGGAATGGAAGTGGACGAGGACCCCTCGGAGGTACGTACCGAGTGGACGCCGGCGGCGACGGATAAGCAGATAAGATACAGATTTTCCGATTGGGTTAAGCTTGTCCACCCACGTGACAGATAAGGTACCTCACTCATGTGGACAATTTGATTAGCTAAGTCAAGCTCGCTACTATCCGCCTCCGCGCAGCCAATCAGGTCACCTCAATTGGTGATTCGGGCATCGATAACCGGCCCCGCTATTTCTCGGAAGCGGAGAACTCCCCGCTTCACCAGCTCCGGGTCCCCCCTTCAAACGCGTCTCTCTATCTTCCTCTGCCCCTCGTTGCCCCTCGCTGCCCCTCGGATATCGATTGATTGCCGGGATTGGACCCCTACAGTTTGTCACGTCTGAGTCGTTTTGTCCACCTTCAGATCGGCTTGCCTCCGGGCACGTCCAGCACGTACGGCTCGCCGTCAATCTTCTTCCAGATGTCATCGCTCTTGATGCGCCAGTACCACGCGTGGATGGCGGGGTGCTTTTCCGTCCACTCCTTGGCAAACACCTGCGACAATTTGTTATTAGCATTCGCAGTGACACTCTCCGAAGTCGGGTGAAGGACGTTGGTTTCCCGGGAATCTCTCCTCTGCAGCCAGAGGCGGGCACTCACAAATTGGTATCCTCTAGCAATGGCAGCAATCATAAACAGATCGGCTATCGTGAGCTCATCGCCAACGAGAAACTTCTTGTCCGTCAATGCCTTCTCCACCACACTGACCATTCCCTCACTGTTCTTCTCGGCCGCGGCAAGAATCTCTGGTGATGAAGGTGCCTTGCCGATAACCGGGTTAATCCACGCCATAATGGGAGGTAGAAGCTCGCTGTTTGCGAATGAGGCCCACTTCAGGATCGTGGCCTCCTCCTCGAGGGTGGAGCCGAGCAACTTGGTCTTGGGGTCCTGCTTCGCGACTGGCACACAATGTCAGCTTCCCAGCAAAAGCACCGGGGCAGTATCCTATGCTCACGGTAGATGGAAACAGGAATGCACTCGAATAATGTGAAGCCGTTGGGGCGCTCGAGGGCAGGCACCTTGCCCGGAGGGAATTTTGAGAGGTAATCTTCGCCAACGCCGCCCTTGCTAGCGTCCACCTTGATCGGCCATGCCTCGACGAACTCGATATCAAGCCTGGTAGTGACACCATGGTTAGCATCCGCGCGTCGCGAGTCTGGCTGATAGTGCGCAAAGAACTCACTTGTTGTACTCTGCGATGTAGAGACACTGAGTGGCGCGAGGCGCCTTGGGGTACCAGTAAAGCTTTCCGAAAGACATGTTGCAAGATTGAGCCTTTGCAGTATTTGTGACACTAGAATAATGGTGTGAGGGCAGAGTTGGGAATGACGACAGCAACAGTGCTGAACAAGCAAATTCCAGCTCGGCATCTGGTTAATAAACCCAACAACTTGCCAACGCGGCAAGTTGACCGAGTCCATGTCCGTTGTTTATGACGCAAGCTGCGACTCATACCGCATTCTCAACTCCACGATATCTGCGTCTATCATAGCCATCACGACGTGGAGCTCAAAACGAAAGACCCCTTCTCCACGTGGAGCACGCCTTGGGGTAGCATGGTGCTAGGTCATCGCACCCACAAAAAACCGTCTGTGAGATCTGCAGGGACCGGGACCTCGACTGGCCAGTCACTTCGGAGGCGTCGTCCGGTGCTTCGGGCCTCGGCCGCCGCTATCGGCAAACTGGCCAAGTGTTTATCAACACAAATCGTCTGCAATAGCCACGAAGAGTCGCGCGAGGTGCTTGAGAGGATATTCATGAATTCACACAGAGTCGGAGAGTATCGCTCGACTTGCATCAATCACTCAAATCTTCACAATGGCGCAAAGACAAGTGGGATGGGTTGGGCTTGGCTCAATGGGCATCGGCATGTCCACCAACCTGCAAAAGTTTCTCTCTTCATCCGGAGCACCAAACTTGATTTACACCAACCGGACATTATCACGCGGCGATTCACTCAAGGACTTGGGTGCCATTCCCGCAGAGACTGTTTCGGAGGTAGCTAAGAAGTCTGAGATCATCTTCTCTTGTGTAAGTGAAGTCTCTCTCCCGAGAACACCCTATGCGATTGATTGTTCTGACGAATCCATCAAGGTGAGCAACGATGCCGTTCTCCAAGAGACAACGAATGAGATCATCAAGTCTGGAGATGTCAAGAACAAGATATATGTCGACTGCTCAACCGTCCACCCCGATACTTCCGCCGCTGTTTCGAAACAAATCACCGAGGCCGGGGGCCAGTTTGTTGCTGGTAAGTTCACTTACGGTCGTTGTTTAGACGATTTTTTTCAATCTAACGCTGGATAGCCCCCGTCTTCGGAGCCTCAGCAATGGCCGCCGCCGGCAAACTCATCTTCGTCACGGCCGGACCCGAATCCGCAACTTCAGCCATCTCTCTATACCTTAACGGCGTCATGGGACGCTCCGTCATCCCCATGGGCACAGACGTCACCAAGTCAAGCTTGCTCAAGATTGCCGGAAACATCGTAGTTGTCTCCTTCATGGAGGTCCTCGCCGAAGCCCACGTCTTTGCCGAGAAAACGGGCCTCGGCTCGCCGGTGCTGGAGAACATGATCTCGGACATGTTCGGCCCCGTTCTTGAGAGCTACAGCAAGCGCATTACCAGTGGTTCCTACGCTCCGCCACCTGATGGCAAGGCTGGGTTCGATGTGGCGCTGGCGATGAAGGATTTGAGGCATGCACTCACGTGTGCCAAGGATGCGGGAACGAGGCTGGAAACTAGCGAGGCTGCATTGAGGCATATGGAAAAGGCTAGAGAGTTTGAAGCAGTGAGGCCGTTGGATAGTAGTTCCATGTATGGTGCAGTGCGTCTGGAGGCTGGTCTCGACTTTTACTCTGATGCTTGCAAGGAAAGAGATGCAAAGAAGTAGATGCAACTAGACGCCCAAATGATACCAAGACAACTCGAATCATGGAATAGTGGCTCATGTCCTTCGCTCCATACCTGAAATTGACTGCCAACTTCTTCCCACGCAAAAATCTGGCGATAAAAGGGGCCGCACAGCAAAAGAGTTGCGTCGAGGGGGAATCGAACCCCCGGCTCCCCGACGCTGCTTGATGGCAACGGAGAATTTTACCACTAAACCATCGACGCGGTTGAAGCTGGTGATGCTTCAAGTGGATTGGGATGCAGGAGCTGGATACGGGTTCATGAAGCGACTAGGATGGTGGTGGATCATTGTGGAGGGGGTTGATGGGGCCCGAGAATGGTGTCGATTAGCCTCACTTTCTCGGACACGGAAAACGGCTTATGTAGTGAAGAAATTGGGTTTTGGACAAGAGAAAGTCTCCTTATTCAGGTTGTGACCTCTAGACCATGAAGGGACGGAAGTGCATGCTCTCCATGCGGCGAACCTTCATCAGTCTCAGCCCCTGGTCTCTCCAACCTTGACCGGGCATGGTCAAAGTCTAATCTCTTATATCCATGCTTCCTTGCATGTAGATATCGTGACATTGTGAAAGTTTTCTCGTCGAGGTGCTCATGGATTCCCAGCCTTCGAAGCAGGGGACTGTCGAGGGGTTGAAGTTGTTGGTCGTCCTTTGGCCTGGCAAAGTAGATGATGCCCAGTCTTTTCGCTCTTTCCTGATCTGGCGGCGGCTTGACAACTCTATGTACGGTAGCCCGGAAGAGTCCACCTGTCATAAGCTCCAAGGCCTCACCGACATTAACGATGAGGGCCCCAGGGACGTAGCGCACCCACTTCCAGTCACCGGATGGTAGCAGTATCTGCAACGATGAAACTGGCTGAGAAAAGAGGAATGTGAAGGAGCCCAGATCAGTGTGACCTCCCAGCCATAAGTCTCGGTATTGCGTCCCACTTTCTGCAGGGCGTGGACGATACAGCAGATATCGTAGGTACTCTGAGCATGGCTGTGTGGCAGACGCGTGTGTGGAAAGAAGGTGGCCTTCTGGCACCTCTAGTACTATCGCTACGAGTGCCAAAAGTTTAGGCAGTAAGTCTTGACGAAAGTAACTTATAAGTTTCTCGACTTGAGCAAGGTGCGGATGCAAAAGTCCGGGATGCTCATCGTCACGAGAATGTGTAGTAGCCGGGAAATCGTAATGATCCAAGGTCTTATGAAACCCTTGCTTATGTTTCTGGCTTCCCGAAGGCTTAAACCCAATGTGTAGTCCCTTCTTTTCTTGTTCGGGTGTCGTTTCGAAGGGCCACTTCTCCTCTGGTGAGAGAGTAAGTAGGGCATGGGCTAGATCGACCTGGGAGGAGTAGAGTGTTTCCGGAACGCCATAGTTCGTGATAGATAGGAAGCCGTGGCGGGTGACTCCTTTCAAGAGACTCGCAGCTAGTTGCTGGCGGTGGTTGATGTCGTCAAAATTTGAGAGATCGAGGTTGACAAGGTCAACATAATCGAGGTCTTCTTTGGTCGGAGAGCACTGAGTGAAGCTTGGAATATTACAATCGAACTCTGCTGTCATATCTCGAAGTGTAGTGCTTGGATATAGATGGTGTATATAATTCAACTTGATTATCACAATGCGCCATCTCGCAGCCAAAATTTCAGAGAAGCAAGGACGCTTTTCTGCATTCTACTGACTCGGTGATTTTGTCTCTTCCACATGATGATTATCTTTCGACAGCTATATCCAAAGTCTTGGCTCCAGCTCCTCTTTCCAAAACATCTTCCTCCAGTTTCTCTATCAGAGTGGTGCTGATGCACTTCGGCCTTCGGACGTGGACTGGTGTGGTGTTTATGACAGCTGAGGACAATGCTCCACACTAACACCCACCCTAACGAGACCTCTCAACAAGAGCCGGATTGACTCGAGACAAATCGCCTCGTTTGTATTAGCAACACCCCCAACATCATGACACCCGGCGCAGCAGGGGCCGCGGCGAGATCTCCGGCCGTCGCATGCCGTACCCCGCGAATGCTGTGGATCTCAGGAGAGGTGGAGGCGAGCGGAATAGTCAGGGCGTCTGAAGGGATTCAGACTTGAGAGATACGGGCATGGCTTGACAACTATGAGGAGCTCCACCATTTAGCTTTGTCTGATCCTTGCAACACACCAACACTTATCCCCCCTCCTTATCTCCCAGCTTGATTACTTGACATGGTAATTAGTCTCTCTCTAGTCTCTCTGCAACCATCCCGCTTGTGTGGACGAAGGTGGAGCATGCCCTGTCAACTCCTTGGGGCGTACTTTCACGACTCGCTTGGGTTGTCCGGTGATGCCTATCTCTGGCGCGCGTTGCAACACCACGTAACTACGTCCGGGGGGTAATGAAGGGCGCCACGCCTCTCAATGTCAACCAACAACTCCCAAATCCGGTTGTGAATAGCCGAGACGTGCCTTTCGTGAGGAGCATGAGGAGAGAGATAGACGGGTGCATTGAGTATAATACGCGATCACGCCACTACTCCTCGTCCGCCTCTGCTTGTTCCGACCGCAGCAGCCCCCTACTCATCTGCTCCGCCTCTCATCAATTCCCCGTTGCCCTTTGACAGCATTCTGTTCGTCAGCTCCACCTCGACGAAGCTGCACAACACTTTCGGTGACCAATTTCGGTTGGTTGTACGGCTTACGTGTTGCTGAGTCCGAGTTTCCTGCGTGCGAATTGCCTCGGAGACCGACGAACTACACCATGGCGGGAGACACTGTGGCTACGAGCGTCCGTGAGGAGCCAGTTACCAATGCCAGTTGGCTGGACAAGTGGCGCTGGTACGAGCGTAATACCTCCAAGGAAGAGAAGGTGTTGTTGCGCAAGCTTGTAGGTCCACTGGGTCTGAATGCGGAACAATCACGCAGCTTCTAACAAGTGCTAGGATTTCATGATCTTGACCTTTGGTTGCCTCACTTTCTTCACAAAGGTGGGTCAAAGTTGCGACTTTGACAAGGCCGTGTTATGTTGACTGACTTTGTCAATAGTTCCTCGACCTCCAAGCCTTCCAAAATGCCTACGTCAGTGGAATGAAAGAGGATGTTGGCATGCAAGGCAATGACTTGCAATACACCACTGGTGTTTTCCAAGCAGGATACTGCGCTGCCATGATTCCCTCCAACATCATTCTCACTCGTGTTCGGTAAGTCTAATAGGCCCAGGAAAATAGTTGGAAATTGATATGTTCGAAATTGAGCACAAAGACTGACACGGACACCTTCGCAGGCCCAACATTCTTATCCCAGCGTTCGAGATCCTCTGGGGCATCCTGACTCTTCTCACGGCTTTCGCCAAAGATATCAAGCATGTCTATATCATCCGATTCTTCAGTGGTGTATTTGAATGTGTGGCCTATCCTGGCGTCATCTACTGCATCGGATGTTGGTACAAGAGCACCGAGATCTCACGTCGGCTGAGTTTGTTCTACGTTGCGGGTCCTCTGGGAACTGTGAGTGCATCTCTGTTTCATACTTTCAACGGTGCAAGGCTAACATGATACAATCAGATGTTTGCCGGCTACTTCCAGACCGCCTGCTACACCAACCTCAACGGCGTCAGTGGCCTCGAGGGATGGCGCTGGCTCTTCATCGTCTGCGGCTGCATCACCCTCCCCGTAGCCATCCTCGGCGCCGTCGTCTTCCCCGCTCGACCCGATTCCAAGAACCCCTCGTGGCTCCTGACATCCGACCAAATCGCCCTTGCTCGCCACCGCGTCTCCGAGGGTGGATCCGAGGCCCCCAAGGTCAAGTTCGACCGCAAGGCCATCACCGACGTCTTCAAGGGCTGGCACTGGTACGCCTTTGTCGGCTTGTACTTTGTCTTCAACCAGGCCATGATCACCAACGGACAGCCTTTCAACCTGTATCTCAAGGCGAACAACGATCGTTACTCCATCAGCCAGATTAACAACCTTCCCACCGGACAGTCTGCAATTTCTATTGTGGCGGCGTTGGTTGGATGCTACTGGGCTGATGCGACGGGTAAGCGCTGGCTGCCTTCCATCTGGATCTGCGGCTGGATGACTGTCGGTTCGATCTGCATGGCCGTGTGGAATATTCCCGAGGGACTCAAGTTCTTTGCCTTTTATGTTGCCGGGCTCGGCGGTGCGCTCAACCCGCTGTTCATGTCTTGGGCTTCCGAGGTCACATTCCGATCTGCGGAAGAGCGTGCTGTCGTCGTCGCTTCCATGAACGCAGTCGGCCAGGCTCTTCTCGCAGGCTTGAACATTGTGACATTCCCTACACCTCTAGGTAAGAAACGCGTTCCCCATTGAGTCATTGATAGGACGACTCCTGACAAAAGAATAGCCCCCAGATTCAAGTTCGGTTGGTTCTGGGTCATGGCCAACAACATCCTCCAGGCCGGCTTGGTGATGGGCATCATGGTCTTGCACAACCGCGAGAAGCGAGCCATGCAGGTCCTCGAGGGCCAGACAGAGGACGTGAAGCAGATCAAAATCGCCAATGCCACCAAGGGCGATGATGAATCGGCTTGATTGAGGTAAACTGTGGCCTCAGTGCCGGGAATTTGACGGGGCAGATGGGACTGCTCACCCCATTTTCCCTTCTTAACCCCCCTGTTTTTGATTTTCTGTTTAATTAGCTACTCGGAAGCGCGGCGTCCTGGAGTCTGTCAGTTGGGGGGCTTCATGATACCCTGTGCCACACCGAGAACCAGCCGCCGGTTGGGGGCTGTGGCTACAATTTTTGGATTTGATGCTTGTGGAATTTTTTGACGGAATGAAATTTGTAGGAATATGTCACGTAATCCGCATCTCACGAAGTGCCCGTCACGTGCTGAATCACGTGTCTATCTCAGATATCGTGTATATAGACCTTTTCCTTTTGTCTATTTCCACTTAGATAGTTAAGCCACTTTTACCACACTCCGTATGCCCATTGCTGCGTGCCATAACTCGTGACAGAATATGACACTCGTTTGTGCATTTCTTTTCGATCACGTTGTATTAATATCAACTGGGAGCCCGTGATATCTTCATGCACTGAACGATCCAGATCTAGGTATATCCTTTTCCTCTCAGGATCGTGCAGCCTAGATCAAACTGCCCTAAAGTCGGACTAAGTGTCGGATTGGAAGTCCAATTCGACCGCGGCGTACGGCCGACTGCGCAGGGGCCATTTAGGGGCCCTATTTACGATTATCGTAGCCTACTTAACCTATAGTTAGAACCTCCTTTTATACCTATATAATAATATCGATTTATAATGAATTAACCTACTTCATTAAAACTACGGTTTAAACTAATTAATTAATATCCTTATAATAAAGATATGAATACTAATTAATAATTAATTTTTATTATTATAAATTAATAAGGTATTTTATATATAAACAAGACGATTTTATCTAAATAGAACGTAATAATAGAATTATATTACTTAATTTTATAAAAAAGTAAGTAATAAGATATGAATTTTTATAAAGAACGAAGTAGAAGTATTATAGCCGCTTAACTACTTATAAAAAGCTAATATATATTATATTAAACTAACCCTTAATAATTAATAAAAGTATCGAGATAACCGAGCTATTATTATTAACCTTAGGTAGTTTCTTTTATTAATTAACTTTATTATAATAAGCCCGTAATTAGGAATTAACTAGTTAGTTAATAGATAAAAAGAACTCCTTACGTAATAATCATTTACTTAATTAATTAATATAATAGATAAGCTCGGAAATATAATATAAAAAGAAATCTTACGTAATTTAAAAAAGGGATTTTTAAATAATTATAAGGCTTTTTAATTAATAATTAGTAACTACTTATATAAGAATTATAAAACTAAAACACCCCCCCAACGGAGCAATCCGCCGGGGCCGTACCGTGTATTACGTATTAGGGAAAACTGGGTATAATACGCTCTATACCTAACTACTAACTAAAATAGTTAACCGACTTAACTATTATCTCCCTTTTATTAATTCCTAACTTTTTACTACGTAAAGTCCTCCTAAGTTCTAGCTACTTATAGAGCGAGCTTTACTTATTTTAATATATATAAAACCTCTTAGTACTAGCCTACGTAAGTAGCTAAGTTTAATATAATCCCTTCTTTTATATAAGTATTATTATTACTTAGGGGGTCCTATAAGAGCTATTTAAAGTACTAGCTTATTATCCTAATTATATATACCTCTAGCCTATTTATTATAACTATTATAACTAGGCTAGTATTAATATATTAAATCTTAATATCCGTATTAGCCTAGTTATTTACGGTACTTATAATATTACTTAGCTAAATTCCGTATTATTAAAAAGTACTTTACTACTCCTCGGGCGTACTTACGTTAGTTACGATAGCTATAGCGTCGAGCTAGCTAAAGAGGGCGCCCAGCCCGAGAGGGGTAGACTTATTAACGGGCATCTTTAATAAATAGATTTATTTAGTGGATTTATTTAGTAAATTTATTTAGTAAATTTATCTAATTTAAATAAAAAGTAGCTTTAGGTAATATTAAAAGCGATAAGGATAAAAAGAATCTTTACGAGCTCTAGTACAAAGAGTAGTAAATATTAACTTATTTAGCCCTTTTTTTAAAAACCTTTATGTCGCTATTAAAGTTTAGAACCTCTATAGCTAAGGGCTACCTCTAACTATTACGGCCGACTATTATAGCTAATTATTACAGCTAACCTCTACTATTAACCTCTATTATTAACCTTTTTAACTAGCGCCGCTACGTAAAGGGCAGCTTACTTATCCCGAATTAAATAACGGCTTTTGTATTAAAATTACTATATTATATTAAGTACGTACTTAGGATATATTGCGCGTATTATATAGTTAAAAAGTATACTATATTATATAATTTCCCTTAAAAGCGTAATCCCGTTAAGGTCGATCTTTTGTACTTATAAAGCCGGAAAAAAACTACTATATAAAACTAAAACACTCATAGTATATAAAAAAACTTATTATTATAAGAATCTTATAAATACGACCTTAAGGCCCGTAATCTAAATACCTTTTTTATATCTTTTTTAATTACTACCTAAATATTATTTAAAAATATAGTATAGAGAACGGTATAATAAAGAGGGAGGGGATTTAAAAATTATAATAATTACGAGCTACGAATTACGAGTTTTATAAGTATTAAAGGTTAACTTAGTAAAAGAAACGGCTAGTTTAAAAAGATTATATTATAACTTTTTATTAAAATTATTATAGCCTCTTATTAAAATAATAATTATTATAAAAAAGAATCCTTTTAATAATTACTAAAAAGCTCCTTATATATTAAGTTTTTAATATAGAATTACTGAATGTAAAAAAACAAGAAGTAGATTATTAATTAGTAGTAATTTATTTAATGAAGTTATATATTTCTTAGATTTTAATTCTCTAAAAGAATACTATATAATCGAGATATTATTAAGTTATTTACGAATTTACTTTTAATATTAATTAATTAAGTAGCTAAAAAAAGACTGCTAGAAATGATATCTAACTAAAAAAAAAAAAAAACTAAGAATAAATAATAATAAGACTAAGTATAAAAAAGTAAAAAGAAATAAAAAGCTCTTAACTTTAATAAATTTAGCGAGTAATAATAATATATTATTATCAAGGTTAGTAAATAGTTCTAATACGACTTTATTAAAATTAAATACGCTATTAATTATAAATAAAAATATAAATTAAAGTATAATGAGGAGCGAGTTAGTATATAACTAGAGGGGAGGAATTGTTTTTTTATATAATTAAATAGAAATTAAATTAAAATATCTAAAAGAATAAGTATATAAAGATCTTAATAGGTCGATCTTTTGTGCCTGTAAAGCCGGAAAAAAACCACCACATAAAGATTTTAATAATTTTAGTAATAAATAAATTAACGTAGTATTAGTTTATATTATAGAGATTTATATTTAAAAAGGGCTCGAGAGGTAACCTTTATTTTATAAAGTTATTAATAAGCTAAATAATTAAAAGGATTAGTAGTTTATTAATACTAATCTAAACGTTATAAAGAGACTTATTTAATTCTTGCATTATTAAAGCGTTTTGTTAGCTTAAGTAATAAAATAAAAAGCTTATGAAATACTTATTATAATAGTTATTACTAACGAATTTATATTATAAAATTAGAATTAAATTAATTAAGTAATATGAAAGTATAACGAGTTTAATAAATAAATAAATTAACTAGACTTTTTATTAAAAATTATTAATAATAATATTTTAATACTTATTACAGTAAGCGGCTAGGAGATTATATATAATAACTAACTCATAGCGATTTTATTAATTTAAATACCTAGCTTAGTAAGGTTATTAATATACAGCTTATTCCTTATTAACTAAAAAAGTATAAGATTAATATAAAGTTAATATAACTATTTTAATACCTAAAAAATATAAAAATCAACCTAACGGTTATTATTATATAATAATTTACTAACCTTAGAAAAAAAGCTTTTAAAGAAAAGTTATATTTAGGGAAGAAATACGAGGTATTATAAAAGACTTTTACGATATTTTATAATTATTATAAAAAGGTTAAAATCTAGGAGTAATAATATTACTTAGTAATTAATATTATACTAATTAATAAGGCTATAGATTATTATTATTAAATAGTATATATTATTAATTAAACCGACTTTTTTAATATTATTAACGTAATTCGAAGCCGCTTTAAGACTTAAAATAGGAGTCTAAAGCTCTTATTTAAGCTAAGAATACTATAATTTAAATCTATAACTAAATTAATAAAGAGAATGTCGAGGCTAAAGATTTTGAAAAAGCTTATTTATTAGATTAATAAGCTAGTAAAAACGTAGCTAAATAAAAAGAAAATAAAAAGTCGGATATTTTTATATTATTATATAAAAAGTCTTAAAAATAAAAGTAACTTTATATTACTTAAGTATTATAAGACTTTTTATTCAAAACTTAGATCTAGTTTTAATATTAAAGCTAGAATACCCCGCTAAGTATATTTTTAATTTTATAATAGCTCTTATTAATAATACAAAGTCCATTATATATATAATAATAAGGGAAGAAACGCTAAGTATAATAGCTAATAAATTAAAAAATAAACTCCTTAGCTAGTTATTAATTTAATTTAAAATAGGGATAATAAAAGGGAAAGTATTTTATATATAAAAGAACGGTTATTAATTAAGTAATTATTTTATAAAAGAGCGTACTAAATTATATAAATAGTATAAAAAGTTGAGGGGAATATAAAATATATTAGTATTAATTCTCCCCGACAGAGCAATCCGCCGGGGCCGTACTATATATTATATATTAAAAAAAACTAAGTATATTACGCTCTATACCTAATTACTAATTAAAACTCCCGACTTTCCGCCGCCTATTTAAAGAGCGAGCTATACTTATTTTAATATATATAAGACTTCTTAATACTAACTTATATAAGTAACTAGATCCCATATTATATACTTTTTTTTATTAAGGGTTAAGGGGCCCCTTATATATTCCCTTATATTTATAATATAACCTATATTAAAAAAATTTCTAACTCTATAAAATATAATTTCTAAGTTAATATTAATATATTAGGTCTTAATATCTATATTAATCCGGCTATTTACGACGTTCGTACTATTACTTAGCTAAATTTTATATTATTAAAAAGTACTATACTATTCCTTAAGTATACTTACGTTAATTATAATAACTAGGGCGTTAAGGGGGCCTAAGAATTTATCGAGCTCTAGAGGGGGGGACCTATTGAGGGGCATTTTTAATAAAATAAGTTCTTAGTAAAGTAGTAGTTTATATATTAATAAGTTTATTTAATAAGTTCGTTTAATAAGTTTATTTAGTAAATTTATTCAGTCTAAATCGAGCTTTAAGTAATATTAAAAATAATAAAAATAAAAAAAAATCTTTACGAGCTCTAGTACAAAGAGTAGCTAGATATTAGCCTTTTTAGCCCTTTTTTAGAGACCTCTACGTTACTATTAAAGTTTAGAACCTCTATAGTTAAAGAAAGCTATTTTTAATTTTTATAGCCGACCTCTAGTATTAACCTTTTTAACTAGCGCTATTACGTAAGTATATTACTTAGCTTATTATTAATAAATAGTAAAATAGCTTACTTATCCTAAACTATATAGTTTTCGTATTAAAATTACTATATTATATTAAGCGCGTACTTAGGGTATATTATATATATTATATAATTAAAAAATATACCGTATTATATAGTTTTTTTTAAAAGCGTAATCCTATTAAAGTCGATCTTTTATGCTTATAAAGCCGGAAAAAAACCACCACATATTAGTATTAATTAATCTAACTAATTCTTTATTATTTATAAGGGGTAATTAATAAATAATATTATCAATGTTCCGGGGGGCTATTTTAAAAAAGAAGAAAGTAAAAGAAATTTAACCCTATATATATAAGAGATTAACTATAATAAATTCAATAATATTAACTATTCGTTTTTTATATTATTAATAATAAGAGGATATATTATACTAAACGAACGAGGGGTAGTATAGGCTCTTAATAAATAAGCCTTTTTTTATAATTAAAAAAGAGAGATCTTTCAAAAAATAATAATACTATACGTTAACGTTAACGTTAATAATAAGAAGTTTAACTAAAGTATATTTAATAATAAGAAATTTAATATTATAACTATTAATATTGAAAAGTTTAATAAGCTTAAAAAGAAAATAACAATAAAAGGGCCAGGAGCTCCCTTTTTATACTTATTAAAAAAGCTAATTAGTAATATTACTTAGGTATTTTATATCAACGAGTAGTACGGTTTAGAAATCTTTTATAAAATTATTTTAAATATAGGGGTATTATAATAGTTAATTAGAAATAAGGGGTAATTTTATATATTTTTAAAAAAGAATTTAAATATATTTAATATATTAATAGCGGATATTATAAAAATTAGTTTTCCCCCCGACGGAGTAATTCGCCAGGGCCGTACCGTGTATTACGTATTAGAGAAAACTAAGTATATTACGCTCTATACCTAACTACTAACTAAAATAGTAATTAACTAACTTAACTATTATCTCCCTTTTATTACTAGCTCTTAACCTTCTACTACCCGCTTATAGGGCGAGCTTTACTTACTCTAACGTATATAGGACCTCTTAGTACTAGCCCGTATAAGTAGCTAGGTTTATTATTATCTCTTTTTTTATATAAGTATTATTATTACCTAGGGGGCCCTATAAGAGCTATTTAAGGCGCTTACTTATTACTCTAACCCTACGCACCTCTAGCTTACTTATTATAATTATTATAACTAAGCTAACGTTAATATATTAGATCTTAATATCCGTACTAGCCTAGCTATTTATAATACTTATAATATTACCTAGCTAAATTCTGCACCGCTAGAAAGTACTTTATTACTTTATAAACGTACTTACGTTAGCTACGATAGCTATAGCGTCGAGCTAGCCGAGGGCGCCCAGCCCGAGAGGGGTAGACTTATTAACGGGTATCTTTAGAATAAGTTCTTATCGAGGTAATATTTTAACTAGCTAAACTCTTAACTAGTTATTTAATTAGTTATCTAAGTAGTAGTTTATATATTAATAAGTTTATTTAATAGGTTTATTTAGTAAGTTTATTTAGTAGATTTATTTAGTAAATTTATTTAGTTTAAATAGAGAGTAGCTTTAAGTAATATTAGAAGCGATAAGGATAAAAAGAATCTTTACGAGCTTTAGTACAAAGAGTAATAAATATTAGCCTATTTAGCCCTTTTTTAAAAAACCTCTACGTTACTATTAAAGTTTAGAACCTCTGTAGTTAAGGGCTACCCCTAACTATTACAGCCGACTATTATAGCTAACTATTATAGCTAACTATTACGGCCGACCTTTATTATTAACCTTTTTAGCCGGCGCCGCTACGTAAGTATATTACTTAGCCTATCGTTAATAAGTAGCCGAAGAGGGTAGCTTGCCTATCCCGAATTAAATAGCGGTTTTCGTATCGAAATCACTATATTACGTTAAGTACGTACTTAGGATATATTGCGCGTATTATATAGTTAAAAAGTGTATTATATTATATAATTTCCCTTAAAAGCGTAATCCTATTAAGGTCGATCTTTTATACCTATAAAGCCGGAAAAAAACCACTATATAAAAATTAGTTTTAGCTTAAGTAAAGTGACTTACGCTCTAAGTATAATAAAAGTTAAAATAAGCTTAAATATAATAACTTTTTATATCCTACTTATTAATATACTATCTTTATAATATTTATAAAATATAAACTAATTAAGTATTAGACTTAATAATACGAGGAATAAACTATTTAATAATAAGTAATTTAAACTTATTAAATAATAATAAGGATATACGTTTATAAAGCTCGAATTAAACGTCAAATTTATCAATTATTTTATAAAAGGCGAGCTTAAGTAACTATATAAACGCTTTAGCTACTTATTAATTACAAAGTTATATAGCATTTTTAAATAATTAAAGAACGATATAAAAATAGGGGTTTAAAAGTACTAAATAATGATATATTATTAATACTAAATAAATACTTAAAGCTTATATAAATTTAAGTTTCCCTCTAACGGAGTAATCCGCCGGGGCCGTACTGTGTATTACGTATCAAGGAAAACTAGGTATATTACGCTCTATACCTAGCTTTAAGTAATATTAGAAATAATAAGGATAGAAAGCATCTTTGCGAGCTCTAGTACGAGTAGCTAGATATTAGCCCTTTTAACCCTTTTTCTAGAGACCTCTATGTTACTATTAAAATTTAGAACCTCTATAGTTAAGGGCCGCCTCTAACTTTTATAACTAACTTCTATTATTAACCTTTTTAATTAGTATTATTATATAAAAAGTAGCTTACTTATCTCGAATTATATAGCGGTTTTTGTATTAAAATTATTATATTACGTTAAGTACGTACTTAGGGTATATTATATATATTATATAATTAAAAAGTATATCGTATTATATAATTTTTTTTTAAAGCGTAATCCCGTTGAGGTCGATCTTTTGTACTTATAAAGCCGGAAAAAAACCACTATATATATAAATTTAAGTTAAAATTATATAATAAGTTTAATTTTAACTAAGAGATTATTATTAATACTTTTGATTTAAATAATTATCTAGTTCTATATATTATTAACGAGGTTATATTATTTTAAAGAAAATAATTCTTTAGAGATTTACTTATTAAAACTATTCAGTTAATATTAAAAAGAGTTTAAATTAATATATATTAAGGATTATTAAACGGGATTAGAACCGATATAGGTATTAGTTTTAAGTTAATAAATTTAAAAATAATATTACTATATATAATATATAACGAAGAATTATACTAATTAAAATATACTATAGTATTATTAAAATAAAAAGGGCTTATTAATAATTAAAAAGAGTATTTAAAATTCTTTATAACGAGTAACCTAATACTATTAATAAAGAGTATTTTTAAATAGTATATAAGTACTATAACGTTATTATAAGTTCAAAACCCCCCGACGGAGCAATCCGCCGGGGCCGTACCGTATATTACGTATTAGGGAAAACTAGGTATATTACGCTCTATACCTAATTACTAATTAAAATAGCTCCCGACCTTCTGCTACTTCTAGCCGTTTAGAGGGCGAGCTATACCTACTCTAATATATATAAGACCTCTTAGTACTAGCCTACGTAAGTAACTAGATCCTATATTATATACTCTTTTTTATTTAAAGTTAAAGGACTTTTTATATATTCCTTTATATTTATAATATAACTTATATTAAAAAGATTTTTAGTTTTATAAAATAGAATTTCTAAACTAGTGTTAATATATTAGATTTTAATATCCGTACTAGCCTAGTTATTTATAGCGTTTATATTATTACTTAGCCGGATTTTATACTACTAAAAGGTACTATACTACTCCTTAGGCGTGCTTATATTAGCTACGATAGCTAGGGCGTCGAGGGGGCCTAATCTATTAAGCCCCAGAGGGGGGGACCTATCGAGTGGTATTTTTAGTTCTAGCCCGCTAGTTACTAACTATATACTAAGAGTAGAGTAGGTTCTTAATAAGTAATAGATTATATATTAATAGGTGCGTTTAATAGGTTTGTTTAATAAGCTTATTTAGTAAATTTGTTTAGTTTAAATAGAGCTTTAGGCGATATTAAAAGTAATAAGGATAAAAAGAATCTTTATAAGCTCTAAATAGCCAGATATTAGCCCTTTTAGCCCCTTTTTTAAAAACCTCTACGTTATTATTAAAGTTTAGAACCTCTATGGGTAAGGAAGGCCGCTTTTAACTATTATAGCTAACTATTACGGCTAATTATTACGGCTAACCTCTATTATTAACCTTTTTAACTAGCGCTATTACTAAAAAGGGTAGCTTACTTATCCCGAATTATATAGCGGTTTTTATTCCGAAATTATTATATTACGTTAAGTGCGTACTTAGGGCACATTATGTATATTATATAATTAAAAAGTATACCGTATTATATAATTTCTTTTAAAAGCGTAATCCCGTTAAGGTCGATCTTTTGCGCTTATAAAGCCGGAAAAAAACTACTATATAAGTTTAAAAAGGCTAGTTCTAATACTTTTTATATTTAGAATATATTTAAAAACGACGACGGCCTTATTATTATTCTCAAATATAACTTAATAAACTTAAGTAATTCATAAAATAATAAAAGTACTTTATAAAACGAATATAAAATAGTAAGTTAGTAAAGCCGTTATTACTTATAATAAGTTAAATATAAGCCCTTTCTTCAATATATTATAAAATTTAAATATAAAGGTTTTAAAAGAAATTATGTAGTAATTATTAAGCTTATATAAATTTTTCTTAGTTAACAAACGGTTATATATTATTATTAAAAATTGAGATTAATTACTTAAAATATTAATTATAATAATACGATTATATTATGCTAATCTTAGTAAGGCTAAGATATTAACTTAATAGAAAAAAAGAACTAGGGGAATCTTTTTAGTAACTAAAAGAGAGGTAAAAAATTATTTTTAATAAAATTGTCGTAGTAAAATAAATAAATAATAATAGTAAAAAAGAGATAGCCCCTATATTATTAATAAGATACTTAAAAAGACCTAAGTATAAGGTATTATCATAAAACTTCTTTATTAATAAATAAAGAAATAATAATACGTTCTATATAGCTAAAGAAAAGGCCGATTTTATATTTATAATTTAATTATAAAAATATAGTATAATCATAATAATAGGGAGATTTTATAAGGAATTAGACCTTATCAAAATAGTGATATTATAGGATCGAGGGGCTTATTAATATACTTTTTATAATTTAGTTAAATATACGAATTCATTTATTTTTATATTCTATTTTTATTAGCTACTTACGCAGTTCTTAATATCGCTTTTACGGTATTAATACACGGTATTAATAAATATTTATACTATCTTAGTAAACTATTTTTCTTTTAAATTTCCGTCCTCTTTTTTATCTTTCCCTCTTATAAAGTCTATAATTACGGATTATTAACGGCGACATTAAGCGCCTAATGCTACTATTATAGAAGCCCGCGTACTTAGCTAAGTTTACGCCCCCTCTAAGTAATAGTAGCTTATAATAATATAGTACTAGAAATACCCTCGTTATTATTATTAAAAATAATACCGACCTTATTAATATATATTTTTAATTTTAACTCGTATATATATTCGTTACCTTATTTCTTTTATTAAAATTAAAAAACGCTTCCATCGTTATTTATTACTATTATATTATTATTATAATTATTACTATTTAACTATTTACTTTAAGTATACTTTAATAAAATACTAAGACGCTAATAACTCGTCGACCCTTAGGGCTTTTTTAATGACTAAAAGTTCGATTCTATAAGTATTATACTAAATAACCCTAAGTTATAGAGAGACCGCCTTAATAAATACTATATTTATAATATTAACTTATAAAAAAACGGATAAATATATTATAATAAGTATTACCTTTATTAGCACCCTATTAATGGAATAAAATAATATAAATAAGCCTAGACTTAATAAGATAATTAAGAGCTTAAAAAGAGCGTAGTTAAGTATATTAACTAAGAATATTAAGGAGAGGTTATTATGAAATAAGATAAAAAATAAGAAGTAATATTCGGGTATTAAGAAAGTAATTAATATACTACGGCAGCGGGGTTATTAATATCTTAAGTTTAGTTAGTATCGATAGTTAATAATAGCTATACTAGCTATAGCTAGCTATTATTAGTCATAAAGTCAAATTAAAGTACATAATAGAAACTCGATATTAACCCTAATAGACCAGCTTGCTTATAAAAGCGAAGATAGCCCCTAATAAGGCGGACCGGACCCCAAAGGAATATACGAATTTATATATTTTTAAATTATATATAGTCCGAAAGATAAAAAGAAAAGTACTCCTTAGCTATATAAAAAATCGAGGTACGTTATTTAAGAATATAGTAATATTAGAAAGGTAACGCTACTTATTTAATCTCTTATAAATTAATACTATAACTAGCGCTTTATAATAGTATTAATAATATTATTATAATAAGAAAGATATTAAATAAAGAGTCGTGATATTACGTAAGTATATATTTAGTTAATAACGGGGCTTATAAGGAAGATCTATATTTACTCATTAAGGGAGATAATTAGTAAGTATTTAAAAAGTATTATTATCAAAGTATTTAAGTTATTATATAGCCTCGTTAAGTTAGGTACTTATTAATAAGCTATATACTATAACTTCTATATTAACTAAGTATTAAAAATTATATTAACTTATAATCCTTATTCTATATTTTTTATATATATAAATAACCCCTTTAGTATTATAAAAATAAAAATAAACAATACTTTAAATTTATAAAATATTAAGTTTATAAAAACAAAAATAAAAAGCTTTAAAAAGCGGTATTAATAACTAAACTAAAAAAAGTCCTTATACTAAAATTATCATTAACGTTTAATAAAGGGATTTTAATAATTAAAGGGGATAATATAATATTTTAATAAAAGGGGTAAAATAAAAAGAATTAGCTTAATTAATTTAAATCTCTTAATTATTAAAAGTAATATAGGGCTAAGCTTATATAAAGAGCTTATATTATTAGTATTTATTAGCTCGAGGTTATTTTGGATTATATTAGAGCTATATAGGCTATAGAGCTTATAAAACGTAATTTCAATACCCTTAATTAATCATTATAATAATAATAAAAAACCGTAACTAAAGCCTAATTTATTAATTTATTAAAATCGCTTTAATAAAACTTTACGTATTTATTAATAAGTTCTTTATAAATAATAACGGCTTGATTTTATAACTAGAGTATATTATTATTCTTATTAAGAAGACCCTTAGTAAGAGCGACTTTATAATATAAAATAATATAATTTACTATTATTAATAAAAAAACTAATTTATATATAATATACTTACGTTTAAAGCTTATAAAATATTAAATAAAATAAATATTACTTAAATAATCTTTACTATATTTAAGAGGATTATAAATCAATTTAACTTTTTTATAATCCTTATTATTATTTATATTGATTCGTATTCGCTATATAAATACTTTATTAAGCTAACTATTATTAAAAAAAAAGGCTTATAATAAATATTATAGCCCTTAAGTAGTTATATAAATAATAAAAAACTCTTAAAATCTATTAAATTAATAATAATAATAACCTCGCTAACGCTTTTATAAATAGTACTTAATAAAGGGTTTAAGTTATTTGTTAATAAAAAGAGGATAATAATATAAATAAAAAGATAAGTTATAAAAAAAATGACAGAACGGTAAAAAGAAACGACTTAATAAACGGGCCCGAGGTTAAATTATAGTTTTAATTATAATAGTTAAATTAATAAGAAAAAAGAAAATTAGTATTAAATTAAAAATCTAATTAGATTATAATTTATAACTAATTATATAGGGGCTAACTAAGGGCCTTATTTATAAATATTATAGTTTACTTAACTTATAATTAGAACGTCCTTTTTATACTTACGTAGTAGTATTGATTTATAGTTAATTAAATTACTTTATTAATACTACGGTTCGAACTAATCGACTAATATCCCTATGATAGGGATACTAATACTAAGAGATTATATGCCCCCGGGAGAGGTAAGACAGGGAAGGCGACGTCGCACTCGAAAGGCCTTGCTACGGAAGTTGATCCATGCATTTCCGTAACATCCCGCTTCGTGTTGCACAGAGCTGCCCTAACGGAATAATCACGCTCTGGGGCTCTGGCTGGCTAGGCGAACCTGACTTCCCGAAATCTCGACTGTGAGTGATGGCTATCGGTACCCTTGAGAACTCGATGATTGGCCATAGTTTTCAATGGACCAAACTAGAGTTGCTCGGCACGGGAACTTGCATGAACGAGACTGGGAGTTAGGGACTCGAGAATCGCGGCATCACGGGTCTCATCAAATACCAAGCATTGTGGCGTCTTCAGTTGTAGCGACGGAACGATTCCGCTGGGCAGAACTCGGCCGTGAGCTATGGAACAAAATGGTTGTGACATCTATCAGAGTTACTCCATGGTTCATATACCGACTATCATATCCTCCCAACGGCAAGTGCTGATGCTGCGTACCTGCTTTGTGGAGAAATGCTTTATTTACGATACAATATTACCTAGAGTACTCTGGGTAAAGTGCCTTGCTAGAGTCACATTGATGTCAGGTAAGGTGATTAAACAATAGGAGACACTGGGCCAGTTTGCTTCATTTTCTCATAAAATATCATAAAATATGTCTTCAGTACACCTACCTACCATATTCAGATAACCTGCCTCATCTAAACTTATCGCAGCCTTTTCACGCGACCTCTATGTCTTTACAACCAAAATTGATTTTTCAAATGTGGCTTTGCAACGAAGATGGAATTGGCAGGTGCTCCGATAATGCGTATGAATATTTGCTGTATCGTCTAATTGTTATTTGGCTGTTTGACATGCAGAAAGTCATGCTGACAGCAATCTGCATCAGAACAATGGTAGACTCCTGGTAATACAGCAAGGATACGCGATGGAGCCACGTGCGGGTCAGTGACCCAAGACAACACGGCGGTTCGTAAATGCGCCTGATATCACGCGAACGCGACAAGACCACCAAGACCCCAAGCGCAAACCGCATCCGCAGCAGCGTCGGCATGAGCAGGTGGTGGCGTTTGGGGCCTTGTCTTGGGCAATGGGCCGGGAGCGTTTTGCGTTGACGCATGTGGCTCATGTGGAATTCGCCGTCATGGCAAAATCACATCCCATCATCCCACTCGGCCGCGTCCCTGGTCCACGTCGGCGGTCGTCCGCTAGACCGCCGTTGGGCCTGGGAGTTTGTCCGTGTTAGCTAGTGCGAAGAGCGGCATTCGTCATCTCGCACTAAAGCTGTCAGACCCTCCCAAACTGCCCCCCCAAAGCCGTCAATTGTCCCGGCTCATCGGTGACAAGGTTGTTCCACCTCTTCGCTTGGCGTACTCTAGCTTCCGTTCCGTGTGGCTTTATTCATACCAAGTACGGAGTACTCTAGTATTGTTTCTCAGTAAGAGAACGAGTGAGTGTCTCTTGCAGGTACGAGTACCTATCCCCATGTAAAAGGACTCAAGATGCTCCGCTCATGATTCCCAGGCTAACCCGCTCTCGTATGTTAGTCTACGACCTAGGGCCCTTCATCGACCGCCATCGCCAAACACGCATGCCCATCTCGCCTGTTGTCCCGATCTAATCATCTAGCGCCGCTGCGCATTCGCTTCTTTTTTCCACTCTAAATCCAGGTGATCCACGTAGCCGGGACTCGGGCCTGAAGCTTTCAATTCATCCTTCCCCACCAAACCACGATATTCAGACAAGGGTTCAAGTGATTCACTCCCTCACTCATTCAACTTTGGCCTCTGGTGTGTTCAACCTAGGCTTGTCAACGGCTGTATTGGAAGGAGTCAAAAGGCGCTAACGAACGACCTTTTTCCAGGCTTCTCTTCTCTTTGACGAGATATTAAAACAAGGGACCGGCCTCTTCTTTCCCTCCTTCAACCCTTCAACCTTGTTCAAATCACACAGTTCCACGACAGCTTCAACCTCATCGTCACTCTCGACCGTTACGCCTCATCTTCAAACTCACACTCTATTCTCACTCATATTCACACTTATCCCCCAATTCTTTCTCTCATCGCACTTGTATTCACGAACTGCCTTTGAATACACATCTCGTCGCTCGAATTATCCATGCCCGCAATGGACACCGCTACCGAGTACCAGACCGCTGAGCGGTTCCACGGCATATTCAAGCCGACCGAGTCTCCCCAGTGGACCAAGTCGTACAACCATCTTCCTGTGAGTTCTTCTTCATTATCACACCCGAGTGTTACGTCACACTAAAGCAAATACTAATGACTTTATATTTTCAGCTGCTCATCAAGGATGGCTTCAACCTCTCTACCCTCTTAGCAATCGGCGCCTTGATGCAGTGCTTCCTCTTCTCCACCATTCCCGCCAAGTACGCCGTCATTCCGGCTTTGGCCATGGGTCTCAGCTCTGTTGTCTCGACCATCCTCGATACTCGCTCCGAGAAGTCCAACCCCTTCATGAAGGGTGTCGTCCGCGGTCGCACCAGCGCTCAGTTCCCCGATCCCTCCACTGGCGCCATCCCCGCTATCGCCGCCTCCCAGTCCCTCGTCGTCTTCCACCTCGGTGTCCGCTTCAACCATCCCATGGGCCTCCTCTGCCCTGGCGGTCGCGAGATCGGCCAATACTTCCGGGAGATGAACAAGGACCTCGCCCAACGCGCTTCCGAGTACGGCCTCTACCACGTCTCCAACTGGCTCGGCGCCGACGGCCCGCGCAACAACTCCCTGCTCAACATCTACTACTTCCGCGACGTCGAGGGCCTCAACAAGTTCGCTCACGACCCCATCCACCGCAAGGGCTGGGACTGGTACAACGGCATCAAGCAGCAGTACAACCACATTGGCATCTACCACGAGAGCTTCGCTACCAACGCCGGCCAGTACGAGACCATCTACGGCAACATGAAGCCTCTTCTTCTTGGCGCCGCCAGCGTTGAGTGCCAGAGCGAGGAGACCAAGGATAAGGTCTGGGTCAACACGCTCGTCGACGCCAACGTCGGTCCCCTTCGCGGTATGATGCGCCGCATGGGCAAGAGGGATGCTCCCCTCGCACACTATGCCTAGTCTTCTAGGTCTTGTGTCTTCTTCTTTGTCTTTCTCCCCCAAGGCGGGCACTGGAACGGATGTCCCGACGCCTGCTTGTCTGACTCAAGGATAGCATTGGGCGGTGTTTGGCGTTAGGCTACGGCCTAGGTTACATGTGTTCATCATTGAGTTTTCAAAGGCTGGCAAGCCTCATCATCGGAGTGGTATTTTTGAAGACCACTGTGTCTTCTTATGACCAGTTCACGGTCACATTTCCTTCCTGTACATACTTTCAATAAGCCACGCGGCACATTCCCCGAATTAGAACAAGTTCAAAGCACAAGTTCCATCGCCAGACGCGCTCTCGTGCCTCGCAAACAATGCTCCTGCTTTCCCTGCCAAACAAGCGTTGATGATGGTTCCTTCCGCGACCAGCTTGAAGTAGCCTGCGCGATAGAACGATAGAATTCCTTTCCGACCGGCATCGTGCAATACCAAGCCTTCGATACACGGACTCGGGTCCGTTCCAGCAGCCTTGTAGGCGGGATGGGTTCCTACCGGAAGCAGGATGCTGCCTGCTGGCAGTTGATAGTTGGGTTTGCCATTCCCATCCCAGGTCCACTCGTCTGGACAAACAATGAAGGTGCGAATTCTAGGATCGAGGGGTCTCATCCCGATGCCCTTGACGTGGCCGTCGCTCAACACTGCTTCTCCTTCCCAGGATATGGTACTCTTCAGAAGGCAACATCCGAGCTGTAGACGGGCACTCTTGAGCTGTCCCGTCGTCACCCCGTCATACCCCTCCACGTAGTGCTTGATACTCTTGACAAGAGCTTCTCCTTCAAACACTTTCCGCCCAGCATGTCTCCCAGTCAACGTCGCCTTCTTGACCGCCCCGCCGTCAATCGAAGCCCAGCTCCACGTAGGAGCGCGCCACGTCGTCTGACGCGAGTATGTCGCCCTCTCACCCGGCGCCGAACACACCCATAGCAAATCCTCAACCAGCCGGCTCTCCCATAGTCCTGCGACATAATAATCGTCTACCGCCTCCTCCATAGCTTTCGCCAGCGCTTGTACTGCAATAAGCTTGTCCTCGCCTTTGGTCAAGTGTTGCGCCGTGTACGTCGTCACGACTTCTTCCCAAGGAAGGTACGCCTCCTCGAGGATGAACGGATCCTTCTTCTCCTTTGCCATGCCTTTCAGACGCCAAAGGACTTGAGAAAATGCGCGTGGATCACGATTGGTGTAGGCCTTGCCAAAGGATCCTATACGATCATTCGAGTACGCAAACTGTCCTATTCGGTAGTCCATGCCGCATTGCCAAAATAGCTGGTGACGTGAAAAGTGAACAACTCGCGGGGAGAAGAGGCGCTCCTGGAGAACCCAGCCGCGCGTGTTTAGAGGAGCCTCCTCGACGCCACGCTGCCAGATTTTGCTATTCAGAAGGAAGTAATCTCCAAATTCCACAACATTTGATCTTTCCCCGTTGCCCGTTTCCTCGGGGGAAGTGCCATCAATGGGCTGAGTGAAGGATATTCGAAGATGCCTGGAGTGAATTGGGTGAGGTTTGAAATAAAGCCCATCATTTCCACCAGAAGCAGCCGTCGCGGCAATGTTGATGACGCCGTTGCGATAGACTTCAGCCATTGTGATGGACTCCTTTCGCCAGTCGTCAACTGAATCTTGGATGATGCCTACGTATGGCCGTCAGTCGCCTAGGACCCAATCATCGATCACACTTACAAAACGCCACTTACAAAGGGAATCGATCCAGAGATAACGCAGTCCAAGTTTCCTCAGGATGGAAATGGTATCTCGAAAGGTCTGGGGCAGCGTTTCAACTCGGATACCAGCCCGAAAAGATTTCATATTGGCTCGTCGCAACGTCAAGATCTGGGACGTGCCCCAGCAATGACTGAGAGTGGCATACTTCTCATGGGTAGGAACAGACGTTGACAGCCGCACTTCATCACTTCCTGGGCTCCCAAGGTCAAGCAGCCTCGTCGGAACAAACCCACTCGTATCCTTCCCGCAATAGTCTGCATGGTTTGAAATGCAATCGCCAAGCCAATTTCTCGCAGTGGTGAGAACTCTATCCTCCTGGGCTATGTCACCTTCCACCAGGCGCAAAGACTCCGCGTGCTCATCGTCTGATCGCTGTTACTGACTCACTCGAAGCTTCAACGTCTCTACTCAAATGGTGTCTAACCTTGGTTTCTCAACAGGTAAAAGCTAGCTCCGGTTCGACAGACCCTATCAAGGATATGAACAGTCAGTGGCTCTTATATCGACTTGCGTATCTCGAGAGCAGGCTTCCTACATGGACGGCGAGAACTCAAGGGTGCCACTTGGCATGCTTGTAGGCGCGTGAGCCTGCACATACAATCGCGCCGTATCGGGTTGGCTGTCAGGTATCAGACGCTCTGCCACCAGTTCCTCATGTATGGAGGTACACAGGTGGCAGCCAGCAGCGACGGCATCTTCTAATGAGGCCCACGTCGCGTGGTGAACGAGGACGCGGCTTGATGATGGCCCGCGAGCCTGTTCGGGATGTCGCTCGGCTTCTTTACTCCGTCCATCTGCCAGGTCGTTGCAGCTTTTGCACAGCATCTCGGATGACTGGCATGTCGCGAATGCGACTTGGTATGGCACAGCATTGGAGGGGGGGAGGGGTAGAGCCTTGAGAAGGATTGGCGGGGCATGTTGGACAGGCACGACAGGGTATATTCAACTAGGGCGCATTTGGCTAGACCCGGCGTGGTCTCTGCCCGACGTGGTATTCATGGAGACAGACGCGTTGTTGCTGATGTGATGTCACGGCCATGGTCACCAGAAGCTCAACAACAAGGGTGACTGCTTAAAACCCCTAGTATTTTGAGTCAAGTGTATATGGGTCAACGAGTAAATCCCGCAGATTATGGTCAGTATTGCTACGCGATAGGAGTCAGATCAGTATACGTAGTAAAATACCAACTAGAAGACACTCATAGAATTTCCCAGCTTCATATTATCAAGAACAATGATCAAATGTTGTGCTGCGCGCGATGCCACCTAAACAGAGCGTTCCAACAAAGACACCGAGAAGAATAGACAAGAGATATCCTAGATTCATCGACATTACCGCCAGCATTCTGCAAACATTATTAAGGCTGTCCCATTTGATGCAGGGATTGGCTAGCACTTACAAGAGATACCCTAGAAGGGCAATGATAACCTCATAGGCAGCATGCGCAACTCTGAGAAGAATCGATCTTGTTGTAGGAGGAGATGAGTTTTCTTTCCGCGCGGTCTCCTCCACGACTCTCGGGTGGCTCTTCTCATACTCCCCTGCCCACACTGTCGCTTCTAGCATGGGTTCGAAGGCAATCAGAGTACGTAGTATGATGGTAAAGACAATGAGAGCCAGGCAAGTACCGGCGTACTGTCCTGGCGTCCGCGGTGTCCATGATTCGGAAAACAGCGCAGTGGCCATCTTGGTGTGGAAGACGACTGGCATAGGCTCGGTGCCATGAGAATGGGACATAGTGCTGGGCATGTCCATCGTGAGATCTCGGTGGAAGAAATCGACTTCGTTTTTTCTGGGTGGGTGAGTTGTATCTACTGTCTACTTTCAAATCAAAGCGAAGACGGCGTTCTTTCGAGAATTATAGATGTTGAAATGAGCGAATTACAACGTCGTGCGAGTCTTTGGCTATCGGAGATGGAAGCAAGGATGCAATTCAAGAGTAGCATTTTGTCATCTCCGATGCGATCTTGAAAGGGAACGAACCTCTGCCAGCCACAGCCTCTATGGTCGCAACGGAATGGATCAAATGCCTAAATCAACGCACGGTAATTCGATATTAAAACATCAACTCGCGCAAGTGGTCAATAAGAAAGAGAGAGAGGGGGGGGGATGAGGCTGTTTGAGAAGGTTTCCAGGAGGAATTTCTTGGCTCCCTCTTTTAGTCCTGGCGTATTAGTGCACCATTGA
The DNA here is from genome assembly GCA_030869315.1 of Colletotrichum cuscutae. Lineage (NCBI taxonomy): Eukaryota > Fungi > Ascomycota > Sordariomycetes > Glomerellales > Glomerellaceae > Colletotrichum > Colletotrichum cuscutae. Next base: position 293,782 of record MPDP01000057.1, on the reverse strand, counting down.
GTACCTTGAGATCACTTTGACTGCCAGTGAGCAAGTTTTGTACGATTAAGTATCCATCTCATCTATTTAAATATGCTATCCTTAATACAACAGCCTCTTACTTATGGTAGTTTATAACAATCCCTTCTAATATAAGAAGATGAACTTCTTGCCTGTCGGATTGGAAGTCTAATTCGACCGCGGCATATAGCCGACTGCGCAGGGGCTAATTAGGGGCCCTATTTACGATTATCGTAGCTAGCTTAACTTATAGTTAGAACCTCCTTTTTATACCTACTACGTAGAAATTTATATAATTTAATTAATCTCTTTATTAACCTACGGTTCGAACTAGTTATTTTATAATAAGGAGACTAATATTAATTAGTAATTAAATTCTATTATTATAAATTAGTAAAATATCTTATTATATAAAAGAGACGACTTTTTAATACTATATAGGATAGGAGATTTATACTAATTAACCTTACGGAAGTAAATAAAAAAGGAGGTAATTCTCGAATATTATATAGAATTAAATAATTATAACTTTTTATTATTTACGAGAGGTCGACGTTTATTACGTTAAACTATATTAATTAATAGAACTATTTAAGTAACTAGCCTTTTACTATTATTTTAAGTAGCTTTTTTATTAAATAACTTTTTTACGGCCGGCTTATAATTAGAAATTAACTAAGTAATAAAAGGGATTATTAAAAAAGTAATAATTACTTAATTATAATTAGGCTACGAAAAAGACTACTTAAAAAAGATATAAAATAGGGTACTAAGGAGCCGTAAAAAGAAAATCTCTAAGGTATTTACCCTTACTAAGTACGAGCAATAAGTAGTATTTTTAATAAGTCCTTAAGGCCCGCGATCTTACGAAAAAGGGGGGGCTTAATTTTACTAACTATACTTAATAGCCTATATAGCTCTTTTACGAGCCGCTTAGTATTTATATTTAACTATTTTTATAAAATACTACCTTAAAAAAAGTAAATTAAAAAAAAAAGCTATTTAGAAATTATAAAGAGTACGAGGTTTAGGAGGCTAGAAGTATATAGAATAATGGAAATCGGTAACTAGTAAAGATCCTAAGACTAATTATTATATTTTTTTATAGTAATATAAACGTTTATTACTATTATTAAAAAAAAGGGGCTACTAAAACTTACTTTTTTATATTAAATAAAAAAGAGGTCTTAATAAGTACGATAGCTAGTAATTTAAAAAAGTAGTAGTAGTTATTAAAAATAGTAAAAATAAGAGTAATAGCGAGATAGCGAGAAGAAATAAGAATCTCTTAGACTTTAATAAATTCGTTAAGTAGTAAAAGTACGGGTTTATTATAGCTAACGTATAGATTAAATATATCCCCGTTAAGATTAAATACGTTAGTAATTATTAATATAAGTATAAGCTAGAATACGACCCCTAGCGAGTTAAGGTAAAGAAAAAAAAAAAACCCGATTCTAAATAAAATCCCGATCTTTTATAAGTAAGTAAATATTAACCCGAACTATTAGAGGACGTAGATATATAGAATTACGGATTAGCTTAATAATAAATAAATTAACGTAGTATTAATCTATTTAACTAAGGTTTATAAAAAAAGGGGCTATAAGGGTAACCCCTATTTTATAAGATCGTAAATAACCTTAGTTATTAGTTAAATAAATAGTTTATGAGCGTAAGCTTAGGAATTATAAAAGTAGTTAATAAATTCTTCTACGGGCAAGGGGTATTATTAATATAATTATAATCGTAAGAACTATATAAAATCCTAGGAATAACGATTATAAAAGAGGAATTTATATTATAAAACTAGGTATAAGTTAATAGGGTATATAATCGCTTTAATAAATTTTAAAAAAAGGGTAAACGACGCAAATTTCCTTTTTATAATTACTAATAATAATTTATCGTCGTAAAAGGATATATAGAAATAAAATATAGTACTAGAAGTACGATAATTAATAATTCCGTTTATTTCGATCTATAGCTCGTTACCGCTATTAATACGAAATTCGGCACTAATTAGCTAATAAAAAAAAACAAATAACCCGAAGTTACTAATAATACGTAGTGACGTAGGGATTATATATAAATATTAAAAATCTAATAATAAATACGAGGCAATTTATAAACCTTAAAAAGATCTTTTTAAAAAAGAAATTATATTTTAAAGGGAAGTATAAGGTCTTATAAAAAACCCTAACGATATTTTACGATTATTATAAAAAGGTCGGGATTAGGGAATATTAATACTATTTAGTAATTATTATTATACTTATAAATAAAGCCTCTAATTACTACTACGAAACGGTACGTAATCTTAATTAAAACGACTTTCTTAGTATTATTAACGTAATCTAAAGCCGCTTTAAGACCTATAATAAGAATCTAAAGCTCTTATCTAAGTTATAAATAATTTTTTTTATATTTATAACTAGGATAATAGAGGGTAAATTGCGAGTAGAGATCTTTAAAAAGCTTATTAATTAAATCGATAAGCTAGTAAAAACCTAGTTAAATAAGGGAACTAACGAGTAAAAAGTCGGATATTTTTAAACCGTAATTTAACGCGTATTAGAGGTAAAAATAACCCTATACTAAGTACTCGAAAACTATAAAACGCTTTATTCGAGACTAAGATCTAGTTTTAATATTAAGACGAGAATACTATACTAAACTTATTTCTAAATATATAATAGCTCTTATTAATAATACTAAGTTAATTAAACGTATAATAAAAAAAAAAGAAGCTAGGTATAGTAATCGTTAGTAAAGAGGCTTAGATTTATTAAATAAGTAAAAATTTAATTTACGAGTAGGGTAATATAAAAAATAGTACTTTATTTATAAAAAAAAATAGATATTAATTAAGTAGCTACTTAAAAAAAGAGCGTACTAAATTATATAAATAATATAAAAAGTCGAGGGTAATAAATAGTAAAACTAGCCCTTATTAATTTAACTAATTTTTTATTATATATAAGGGTAGATCTAGGGGTACAGAACTTAGTAAAAGTAGTTAATTTAGCGTCCTAAAGTATCCGTACTTTATAAGAAATTTAGAAAATAAGGAAGATCTTATCCCTTATACTAACGAATTAGATTATAACGAAGTTAACGATATTAATTACTCTTTTTTTATATCTTTAGCCTCGGGAGGATATACGAGGCTAAATAAATAAATAATAATAAAAGCTCTTAATAAGTAGGCTTTTATTTATAAATAGTAAGGGAAGGTCCCTTAGGTAATAAATATAGAGGTAGTTAAAAGGGTAAATTTAATAGGGCCGAAGTTTATTTTTTTAATATTTAAAAAGAAGATGCTACCTCTCTTAATATTTAAAGAAAAAAAATAAAATACTAAGTAAATCTAAGGGTAATTAAAGGGGTCCTTTTTATATTACTTAGATTACTTAAATACTAAGCTCGTATAAGTATTTTATATAAGTAAAAAGTACGGCTTAGATAATTTCTAAGGGATTATTTTAGATACTAGGGTATTATAATAGTTAATAAGAAGAAAAGGGTAATTCTAAATACTATAGAAGATCGTATTAATAACGCTTAATACGTTAATAGCGGGTATTATAAGAATTAGCTTTGGCCTAAGTAAGGAAATCGTTATATAAAGTATAGTAAAAGTAGAGACGTACTTTAGAACAATAACCTTTTATATTTTACTTATTAATACCCTATTTTTACTATATTTAAAAAATATAAATCGACTAAGTATTATATTTAATAATATAAGGAACAGAATCTCTAGTAGTAAGTACTTTAAAATAGTCGAACGATAATAGGGATACGCGTTTATAAGGCTTATTAACGATACGAAGTTAATTAATTACTTAACGGAAAGTAAGCTTAGATAATTATACTAAAGATTTAGTTACTCGTTAGTTACGAGGTTATATAATTTCTTAAAATAATTAAGTAATAATAATATTAAAATAAGGGCGCTAGAGTAGTTAATAAAAGTGTATTATTAATACTAAATAAATACGCAGAGCCTACGTAGGTTTAAATTTAAATTATATAATAAGCTTAATTTTAATTAGGAAATCGTTATTAATATTTTCTACTTAAATAGTTAGCTAGTCCTATATATAATTAACGTAGCTATATCTTTTTAAATAAGGTAATTCCTCTGGGATTTATAAGTAAAGATAGTATAAGTAGCTTTATAAAAAAGCTAGATTGATATATACTAAGGACCGCTAAACGGTATTAGAACTAATACTAATACTAGCTTTAAGTTAGTAAAATTTAAAGAGAATACGACGACTTATAGTATATAGCTAAAAGTTATACTTATTAAAGCGTACTATAATATTAAAAAGGTAAAAAGGGTATATTAGTAACTAAAAAAGGTATTTAGAATTATTAAAAAAGAAAATCTAGATTCTATTAATAACAAATACCTTTAGATAGTACTTAAATATTATAACAATACTATAAAGCTTAATAAGCTTATACTAATACTTCTCGTATTTAGAGTATATTTAAGAACGACCTTAGCCTCGCTACTATTATTAAATATAAACTAACGAGCCCGAGTAATTAAAAAAGTAATACGGGTACTGCGCGAAGTAAGTATAAAAAAGTAAATTAATAAGGTAATTACTATATATAATAAGCCCGATATAGGAGGTAATTTAGATATATTACTAAATTCGGATATATAAGTATAGTACGAAATTACTTAATAATAGGCTAGGCTATATAAATTAATTTTTATTAATAAGCGCTCTTATATAGTCGCGAGGGATCGTAATTAACCTCTCGAGGTATTAATTATAGTAATAAAACTATATTATATAGATCTTAGCGAGGTAATTTATAACCTATAAAAAAAAGAAAAGCTAGGGAAAACTATATAACCCGTAGTAAAAGTATAAGAAATTATCTTTAATAAAATTATCGTAATAATATTAATAAATAATAAAAAAAAGGAAATTACTAAAAAGGTACTAATACTATTAATAAGACGTCGCAAAAGACTACGATAATAAGTATTAACGCAGTAATTTATTACTAATAAGGAGGTAATTAATACTTTTTATATAATAAAAGAGAAAGCCGATTTCAAACTAGTAATTAAACTACGTAAAAATAGCGTAATTATAACTATTAAAAAGCTATATAAGGAATTAGATCTTATTAAAATAGATACTCTTTATAATTAAAAGGTCTATTAATTTATCCTCTACGACCTAAAAAAGTATATAAACTTTTATATATTTAAATTATAAATAGTTCGTAAAATTAAAGAAAAAAAAACACCTTAGCCGTACGAGAAGTTTAGATACGTAATTTAAGGGTACAGTAACGTTAAGAAAGTAATACTACTTATATAATTACCTACTATATAGCGCTATAACTAATAATTAATAATAATACTAAAAGTATTACTATAGAAAAAGGGGTACGAGATTTAGAGCCGTAATATTACCTAAGTATATACCTAATCGACTATAGGGCTTATAAGGAGAATCCTAGCTTATTTATTAAAAAAAATAACTAGTAAGTACCTAGAAAGTACGATTATTAAAGTACTTAAGTTACTATATAGGCTCGTAGAATTAGGTACTTATTAATAAGCTACTTACTACGACTTTTATATTAATTAATTATTAATAGTTATATTTACGTACGACCCGTACTTACTAATCTCTAAGTACGAAAGTAACTAATTTAAGATCGTTAGAATATAGACTAATAATATATTAAGCCTATTTAATATTAATTTTATAAAAAAAGAGAATAAGGAGCTTTAAAAAGCGGGCTTCGTAATAAAACTAAAAGAGGTCCTTATAACGAATACCCCCCTAGTATTTAATAACGGGATTCTTATTATTAAAAAAGAAACCGTCGTTTTTTAGTAAAAGGAATAGAATAAAAAAATTAGCCTCGTTAATCCGAACGTAATTAATATTAAAAAGTAATATAAAGCTAAGCTCGTGCGAGGGGTATACGTTATAAATATATATTAGCCCGAGGTAACTTTTAACTATACTAAAGTAGCGTAAGTTATAGAACTAAATAAATAAAACGTCGAAGTACTTAATAAGCGGCTTAAGTAGTAGTATTTAAATCTCGATCGAGGTTTTATTTATTACCTAATTAACCTCGTAATTAATAAGCTCTACGTATTTATAAATAGCTTATTTATAAATAATAAGGACCTTATTTTATAATTAGAGTATATTATTATTCTCGTTAATAAGAGTATAAGCGAGAGCGAATTTATAATATATAATAATATAATTTACTACTCGTTAACTAAAATTAAGTAAGTAATAAGAAGTATATTAGCGTTAAAAATTTATAATATAGTTAATAGTATTAACCTCGCTTATGCGATTTTAATAATACTAAGGAGAATTATTAATTAACTTAGCTTTTTATTAATCCTAATAGTCGTTTATATAGATTCTTACTTACTATATAAATATTTTATTAAATTAAGAACTACGAAAGAAAAGAGGTTTATAATCGATATTATAACCCTTAAGTAATTATATAAAAAGTACGAGATCCTCGAGATTTATTAAATTAATAATAATAATAACTTCGCTAACGCTTTTATAAAAGTAATACTTAATAAGGGGTTAGAATAATTTATAAGTAATAAAAAAGTTAATATATAAATAAAAAAAATAGGTTATATAAAAAGAATAAAGAAAAGGGGGAAAAAGAGACGACTTAGTAAACGGGCCCGAGGTCGAATTATACCTTTAACCGTAGTAATTAAATTAATAAAAGAAAGAGAAAGTTAGTATTAGATTAGAAATCTAATTTAACTGCGGTATATAGCCGACTATATAAGGGCTAATTAGGGGCCCTATTTATAATTATTGTAGCTAGCCTAACTTGCGGTTAGAACCTCCTTTTTATACTTACTACGTAGAAGTTCATATAGTTTAATTAATCTCTTCGTTAACCCACGGTTCGAACCAGTTACCCTGTAATAGGGAGACTAACATCGCCATTAAGCAAGCTCAGTCAAGGGCAAAGCAACGCTCGGAACTCGCTGCATCGTTACCCCACCAATTCGGCATGGTGACGATCTTTCCAGCACCGAAGAAGAGGAAAGTAAGCAGCATGTTGAAGTTGAATCCTGCGTCGAAAGCAGCAGCCAGGATATAGTTCCATCTGGCCCACATGTCGTACCGGTAGCGGTACGCCCAGAACATGACCACGAAGCCACCAATCAAGCTGCTCACGTATCCGGTGCTGATGTTACCGTAGAAGCTAGCCATGGCCGAGAAGAAGATGGTCGAGTTCCACAATTGGAACTTGGCGCGGGGGAAGGCGCGGTGAAGGGCGTAGATGAGAAGGGGAGTGAAGGCGCCGACGAGGAAGCCGTACGGGAGGACCTTGTAGATGTGCTGCTGGAAGAGCCTTCGGGGACCGATGAGGACGTATTGCACACCCATGGTGAGGTTGGAGGTGAGAGACTGGGCAGTCCACTGATGTGCGGGGTCCTCCTTTGCTCCCGTAAGGTAATCGAACTTGGTGTCCAAGACCCAGCGAACAACAGCATAGTTGATGGGAACACCCAGGAACGAGCCAAAGACCTGGGAGAAGAATACAGCCTTGGGGCTCAGATGCATGTAGTGCCCAACCTTCATGTCCTGGAGGTTGAGCTGCGCGCGGTACCATGCATTTCCGGCAATGGCACCGTACGCCGAAGCACCAGTCGGGTTCTTGAATCCACTGACTGAGTTCACCATCAATCCATAAAGTAGCTCGTTGACTGTACCAATAGCCAGCTGGAAGTTGCTAAGCGCATACAGCCAGCCAAGCGGAACGACGAGAATCGCGCCAGTCCCGATGGCAACGAAGTAGGTCCACACGGGGATGAACATGTTTCCGGTGGCCGTGATGGTGATGAGAGCGATAGCCGAGGCAGCAAATAGTGCGGCAAACCAAGACAAGGGTACTTCCTGATAACTTCGCTGCAGGATGCTGAGCTGGTCGTTGTACTGCGTGCTGATTTGCGATCCGTTTCTCATGCGGTCCATCATCTTCGAGAGACTGCTCTTGATGGTCTTGTAGCCGAAGAGAGCAGCCCAAGCAATAGCAGAAGTATAAGCAGCATAGTCACTAGAAGAAAAGGGGTCAGAATACGAGGGAACTTCCAGAGGCCGAGGGGGGGTTTCCTTACAAGAACATGGTCCACAGAACCTGGGTGCTGACGAACGGGGGACCGTACTCCGCGTAAGCCGTCTCGTTGAACGACACATCCGCAGTAAGCAGCTTCGTGATCGGGTACGACGTGCCGTTCTCGAGGAAAAGTCTGTTTGACATCAAGTGCCCGTGCCACTCGCCGAGGTGGCCGTACTTGGCAGCCGGAATCAAGATCCAGCAGCTGCACGCGAAACCACAGAACATGACAACCTGCGTCCACCACGGAGTCAGGAAGAGAGATCCGTTGGTCGAGATGTTGGACCAGTCCAGAGAAAGGTTCAAGAAGCCCATTCCTCCGAACCCGGAACCGACAAAGTTGGCCACCGCGTTGTTGGGTGCCACCCAGCAGAGGAAGGCCAGCGATCCGAGCATAGGGAAGATGTACTCGGGCAGGAACTGCCACATGGTCATACCGAGGAGAGCCCAGAAGAAGACTCTCGTCTGCTTGCGGGACGAAGCCGTCGGGGCCTCGCGCTGCTTCTTTTGCGACTCGAACAGGGCGGTCTGGCAAAGCGCCGTAAACCACGGGAACTGAGGATCGTAGATCAAGAACTGTCTAGCCAGTGCGGCAAACGAGTAGCCAGTCCACACAATGCCCCACATGAAGAAAATTGCCGCCGCAGGATGAATCTTGGAGTTGAAGTAAAGCTCGGCCATCGCAACGGGGGTGTATCCCATGTTGTAGGTAGCGCCCGATGCCGCGGAAATGGTAATCAGGACATGCTCTTTGACGTTGAACGGCCCCGGGTTGAGGTTGAAGCTGAATTTGGTGAATGGGACCTTGACCTCCCACGCCGGCAAGATCTTGGCAAGCCATGCGCCGCAGTAACTCGAGGCAATCTGGACGAAGAAGATGGAGTAGGGCGCATACGTCGTGCGGAAATGGCTCATCATCGACAGGAACGCGCCGGGAATAACAAAAATGATGGTGAGGAGGAAGTATCGGAACGTAAGACAGGGCAAATCCGGGTCGTCGTGCAGCGAAACGATGCGGCGCACGTAGGCCGGGATGTCCTTCAGTCTCGGGTCATCTTCGTCAAAGGCCTCTTCTTCGCCGTTGGCCTTGGCCGTGAATACAAAGGGCGGTTTCTCCATGTCGCTCTCAGTGTAGGGAGCAGCGGGCTCGCCGGACCGTTTCTCGGGCGTGCCGTTGCTGGGAGAGTCGACGGAAATGGCGTCGCCATCGTGAAGACCGCCAGTCTTTGGCTCACCGGCGGCCTGTTGTTGTTGGTTTTGGGATGGAGACATGGTGGAGGTCGTTCAGGGCGGCTGATCGCCAAGATGCTTGGAAGAGAACACCACACGGGAGCCAAGTTGGCCAAGCCTCTGGGGATCAGGGACCTTCTTCTTCCGAACGCAACCCTCCGACAGCTGGGCGTTGTAACTTATATCAAGAAGTCGTCCATGGTTCAACTGCTTCGCCCACTCGCCGTTACTGACTCTAGACAACTCCCGAATGTGGGAGGTCAGTGGACCGTTACAGTTAGTTGGCGGAGCCATTGCGATGGTGTCATCGGCGTTTTTCATCTTTATATTACCTGCGTCGCGCGATGGCACGAGCTTAAGCGGATATACGGCTTCTGAAGGTGGCTTTCGGTTCTAGGAATGTAACCCTACGGGGCCTTTCGAAATGCCCCGCAGGATCGCCGGCGCACTGCATCGTATTGCGGCAAAAGTGCCATCCCACTGCGTCTCGGTTCAATCATCTCATAGGGGCGACTCGGGCGAGAGCGTGTTCACATATTGTGCCATAGTCAGCAGCAGAAGTTCCCGAGTTCTTCGTGGCAAACAAACACAATTGTGTTGCAGAAAAGTCTCTTCACCAATCCCGTACATAACGGCAATTGCGCCATCGCCAAAAGTCCCTACCTCGATCTTCACAACCACTAGGCTGATTAGCCGAGATGGATCCTGTGGAACACGGCCTTTGAACGGTGGGTAGGGTCGACAAGGAGTACGTAAAGCTTCAAAAATTCCTTCAATTGGGCAAAACGTTGCTCGGATCCGACATGTTACGTTGTGCTATTTGCCATTCTTCGATTTCAAATGCAAAATGTCAGAGACGGATGAACAAACACCTACTTCCAATCTCCTCACCATGACTCGTTCTATCGCAAAACATTCTGTATCGGTAATCAAGAACAGCCAGCTATCAGCTCAATTCCACGGCTGAAGCTTTCCTCCGTTCTGCAAAGTGTACGCCCGGCCTTGGAGCCAGGAGCTCTCTGCGGCTTTCTGATCATACGCAACCGTGTACCCCTGGTCCTTGAGGCGTCCAAGATCCCCACCAACGACTGACAGACCTCGGACGAACGAGTTCTTTGCTACGATCCAGGTGCTTGTATCGTCAATCTGCACTGTCAAGCCCCCACGATTATTGATGAGAGATGCATTGGCGGAGCCCTGCCACGTGCTGTTGGCCAGAAGATTGACAGTGACGGTACAACCACCCCGGGTGACGATATCTCCGGAAATGCCTTCCGAGCCCATCAGCGTCAGGGAAGAGTTGGAAGAGATTGGACTCCCGCTCCAAAGCTGCGGCTCGACCCTCTCAAGGTCCCGGGATGCTGTGTTCGTATCCGCCAGAAGCAGAATTCCTGAAGGATTGTATATCCTTGCATTCATTAGAATGATCTCGGCGGAAAATGTTGCCAGGTAAAAGGCCGGGCCCTCGCGGACCGTCAGATTGAGGGACGTCGCCTCCAACGTGCCGGCATCATGTTGAGCCGTGATGGACCAATCGAAGAACAGGAAACCACTGATGGTTCCCGAAGTGATGGTTGAACCGTTTAGATGTACATACTGAGGCCCCTCCATGATTATGGCAGGGGACGCGTCGGCCCAACCGGTCAGATTGGATGACATGGTTCGCCCTAGTGAGTAAATCAATGGCGACCCCGGGTTGGTAGTGTGGGCGACGCCCCCACGGCTGTTGATGTTGAGGCCCGCGAGGGTAGGTGATCGGTAGCCACCCGAGCAATGGCGGAGATTGGTGACATCCAAATTGGCACCCCGGATGGCAAAAAGACCAATGGCTCCCGGGCCGCTACTGTACAGTTGGGGTGCCTCCAGGGTGACCGTCGTCCCAACTCCAGTTGCATACAGGTTGATTGCGCCATTGTGGGTTTCGATGCGACCAGAGAACCGTAGTGTTGATCTTTCGCCCTTCTCAAAGTCAGTCATCTAGTAAGATCACGCAAGGCCCGAGGATACTATAGATCTTACGACAAGAATGGCACTATTATAACCTGTTCCGAGGGACCGTGGCAAGTCTTCAGGTGCTCCAGTCTTTTGCACATCAGCCTGCAATAAGTCTACAATGACTCCCGTCATGTAGAGCACGCTGGTCTGCTCCAGACTAGTCACATAAGACTTGCCAGTCTCTGAAGTCTGGGGCTGGTCGAAGATTCTCTGAGCAACAACTATACTCGCATGTGTTAGTCAACGACATTACGGGCTCCTACACCGCTCGCGGAATATGTCTGCGGAAAGAATGCATTGGGTATCACTGACTAGGCTTTTCTTCCGTCGTTGCTGGAACATAGTTTGGCCGGATCATGTTGTCGTCAAACCATTTCGAGGCAAGGACCCCAGGATCTAGGCACGGATCTTGGTCCTCGGGGATTGGATTCTGTGCTCTGCATGTTAGAGTTAATACGCCAATAGTGAAGGTTAGGGAAGCTCGGAAGCCCATGATGGATTCTCTCACTGTGGTGAATTGTGGTCAAGTCAGAAAAGTCAACATTCATCTCGGGGTGATTCTGGTATGAAATGGACCGAAATATCGCTCAGAGAGGATCTGAATGATCCTGACATCGTCTAGAACTCCTGTCAAATTTCAATCTAAGACAACGTTGGTCAAGTCCAACGAGAGACAGGCATGGATTCTGGAACTATCAACAGAGCAGATGAGAGCACTGGAGGTGGAGCCAACCTGTGATACACTTGAAGCTGAGGTGACTGTACTGTACACAGTGAGACACTTGGTAATTACACTACCTCTAAACTTGGTTCATAAGTAACAATGTCTGGTAGATTTTCCTAGTCAGTCAATGATAGTTCTTCTCACTCGTTGTAGCGGATCTGTTGATCAAAATCAGGACATACCAGTGTACACAAGCGTACTGTCCATGCCGACATACTTTAGACGAGGACATGTCAATGATTTTGAGTAGGATGTACATACCAAGTGGCTTCATCTCCCAGTCCGCGACACAAACCTGTTTCTAACCCTCTCACCATGCTGAATGATTCCAGAACAGAACGAACCATTATGAGACATAGGAATCGAGTGTGATGAAATTAACGAAACACTTCAACAGCCAACTCCAGCCGAACAATTTGAGACATCCAGCAAGCTACCCTTCGTCTGAGTTACCTTTCATCCATTCTTGTCTCGTAAATGTGATGGGTCTGGATGTCATTCCAAGACCTCCGCATCAACCCCTTCACTCCCATCACGCGGACCCATGTACATAATGTCGTGAAATATTTGCATCCAGTTGCCTTCCTCTCTACGCCACCAGTACTGCACCTTGACCAAAAGGTCTTCTCTCCTGTCTGTCCCATGACCTGGCGATTCATCCCAAAGATCAACCCTCAATCCCACCCACCCCTCTCTTCTGGCCTTCTGTTCGACTTCCGACGCTGAAGAGAAGCCGGCAGGAGCAGTCTGCTCGTCGGCGCCGAACTCAAACTCCTCTTTTTCGAGTGGTCGTATCGTATAATATCCCTTCTTCGCTGGCTTTCCACTTGACCCCGATGCCCCGTTTTCGTCTTGGGGTGCATACTCGTGCAGGTAGCGCACGATTGTCTCACGATTGTGCGCAGCAAACGAGGGGTTTGGGCGACATATTTGGTAGCAAGATGGAGAAAAAAAGATCCCCTTCGCATCGATATCCTCGGTATGTCTATACGAAGCGTAGATCGCCTTCAAATGATTGACAAGGTCCGCGGTACTCATTTGTGAAGCCATAAGAGCCTGTTGATAAAGTGTCGTCGATGTTAGAATGGACTTTTCTTCAGGCAACCTAATGTTGATGATGATGGGAGCTTTGGACAGACCAGGCTCTTTAAGTTTATCCCCGTCAATCCACATCGCATCCCCGCCGCCAGTCTTTGACCAGCTGAAGTCAGCATTTAGCGCCATGCAGAATGAGTCAACCACAACGGATTTGGAATGTGTTCTGTCGGATTTTGCTGCTAATTGCTGAGGGGTTGAGAATAATAGCGTCATAATGACCGTGTCTAGGTACAGTTCAATTCGTCCTTTTCATTTGCTTCAACCCTTCCTGCCAGCGAAATAACATTCTTAGCCGACGAGTGCGATTTCTTGAGCTCCCTCAAGCCCGAAGGGCCCATGATCTTGACGCAATGTTTGCGTTGATCGCTAATTCGAAGACCCGATTTCGGTCCAGCTGACTCTTCCACGAGACAGGGGAACCTTTGATCGGGGCTGTCTAGAACACCTCTCGTACCTGCAGCTGAATCAAAGACAGCAAGCGACGAGTCACCCGCTCCAAACATCTTGGTGCCCTCATCTCAGCCGATACCATGGAACAGACTGTTCATCAGCCAATCGTTGCCGAGGATCTTACACGTTTTGATCAGCGCAGTCTGCCGTGACGAGGAGTTGTCACACGGCGTTGGTTCTACTTAAATCGATGAGACACACTAAACAATACTCTTTGTAGAGTCGGGCGGCCTCAAAGGAGTCAAAACTTAGAAAAGTTCAGTCGATATCACCGGGATACAAGGGCATCTCTAGACTGGACCTTGTTGTTCATAGACTTTACTGATTTCTTTCTCACGGAGTATTGCTACAATCTCAAGAGAATAAGGCAGCTAGCCAAAATAATAAGCCGAAAGCTGACCAGTCAGCCTGTATTGTACGAAGAACAATACCACCCGATAAGCAACCCTGACTTTAATTGACAGGCAAGCACAATGGCACCAATGAATAGTACAGGTGACTGGTATCCAAGGTCCGCAGCCGGCGCCGAGTTGAGGGCCGAGCGCCGGGCGGACTGCTCCGCACCCCTTGCTCGTTCAGATCTCGGATCTGGCCCACAGACGGAGATGGAAATTTGTGCACACATTCCTGCTCGGTCTCCTCGGAGGCCGATACTACACTCCCACCGACGGGATGTCACTGAGTCCAGGCAATGGCGACCGAGGAGTCCGAAGGAGATTCCACGACTCTTGCCCCGACAACTCGACACAGCTTGAGGCAGCTGCATTCAAGCCCGAATAGCTGACATGGACTCAAGGGCAACTGCGGTAAGCAAAGATCGATTGTGGTCCTACTTAAGTACATATCTAACAGAAATGTGTCTAGTGTGACTTATGCCGGTTGCGCAAAGTAAGTGGACGTGTTGCAATGATTCCAAAATGAGACGCAGCAATGTTCTAGGGGCACAAATTTCTGCATCAGTGTCTCTGTCTCTGTGATCAACACCAGTCATTAACAGCCACTCTAATAGGTTCGATGTGACAAAAGCGTACCTTGCTTCAACTGTCGACAGTCGTCACTGCACATTCACTGGCGCTGGTCAGAAGCCCAAGGTTCCTCGCCAGAGGGTTCATGTATCCCTGCAGTAGTGTGTTTCCCGATCAAGCCTTTCCTTCCCTCGCAGCATCTTCCAGGCTAATAGGCTCGCAGCGAGGAGAAGATTGACCTTTTGGATAAACGCTTAGCCAATATTGAGTCCTTGCTGCTCAAACAACAACAGAGTGCGGCGTCAACACAATGCTCATGCTCGGGGCTGACCCCTGAAAAGGCCCCTTCAGAAGTGCCGCTCTCCGTAAAGGATACTATCGGATTGGAAGTCCAATTCAACCTCGGCATACGGCCGAGGCTGCGCAGGGGCTAACGAGGGGCCCTATTTATAATTACCGCAGACTACCTAACTTATAGTTAGAACCTCCTTTTTATACCTTACGTAGTATATTAAAATAGTTTAATTAACCTACTTTATTAACCTATAGTTCGAACTAATTAACTACTATCCTTATAATAATAATCTTAATACTAATTAGTAATTAATTTTTATTATTATAAATTAATAAAGTATTTAATAGTAAAAAGACGACCTTTTTAAATAGAACGTAATAAAAGAATCGTACTACTTAACCTTATAAAAATAAATAATAAAATATAAAATCTCTATAATAAAACGAAATAAAAAAATCGTAGCCCTTAACTACTTATAAAAGGCCGACATTTATTATATTAAAATAACCCCTAATAATTAACGGAAATATCGAGGTAACCGAGCTATTATTATTAACCTTATATAATCCTTTTTTATTAATTAACTTACTTATAGCCGGCTCGTAATTAGAAATTAATTAAATTAATTAATTAATTAGTAAAAGGGACCACTTACGTAACTACTTATTTAATTAATTAGTATAACGAATAAGATTAAAAAGTATAATATAAAAAAGTACTACGTAATTAAGGAAAAGGATCTTTAAATATAATATACTTAGAGGACGTAATAGGAGGTATAAGTATTATAAAACTAAGAGATCTTTAGTATATAAAAGAACTACCCCCGAGGAGCTTATAAATACGACTTTAAAAACCTAAATAATCTCCTCGTAGCCCTCTTAATTATCCTTTAGATATTACCTAAGAATATAATATAAAAGACGGTATAATAAAAAAAGAGAAGATTTAAAGATTATAATAATAGTAATCCGCGAGTTATAAGTATTATAAGTACTAAAAGTTAACTAAGAGGCTATTATTTTTAAAAAGATCTTCTCGCGGCCTCTTATTAAAATTACGATTATTATAATAAAAGAAATACTTTAAAGGACCGTTGAAAAGTTTTTTTTTATATTACTAACTCCTAATATAAAATTGCTAATTTTAAAAAAGTAAAAAATAAATTACTAATTAGTAATAATTTATTTAATAAACATATACGCCTCTCGGATTTTAACTTAAAGAGAAACGCTACGTAATTAAGACGTTATTAAGCTATTTATAAATCTATTTTTAACGTCGATCAATTAAGTAACTAAAAAAAGACTATTAAAAAAATAGTAACTAATTAAGGAAAATAAGAGTAAATAGTAACGAGGCTCGGTATAAAAAAACGAGAGGAAGCGGGAAGGTCCTAGACCTTAATAAATCTAATAATCGGTAATAGTATATTATTACTAAGGCTAATAAGTAGCTCTAAAACGACCTTATTAAGATTAAATACGCTAGTTATTATAAATCAAAGTATAAATTAGGGAATAACGAGGAGCGAGTTTAAATATCGCTAGAGGGAAGGAACTTTTATATTATATAAATAAATAAAAATTAAATTAAAATACTAAAAAAAGTAGGTATATAAAGATTTTAATAATCTTAATAATAAGTAAATTAACATAATATTAGTTTATTTTATAAAAATTTATACTTAAAAAGGGCTCGAGGGGTAACCCTTATTTTATAAAATCGCTAATGACCTAAGTAATTAAAAAGACGAGTAGTTTGTAAGTACTAATCCGAATATTATAAAGGGTTATTAGATTCTTTTATTACTAAGGTATTTTATTATCCTAAGTAGTAAAACGAAGAGCTTATAAAACGCTCGTTATAATAATTATTATTAACGAATTTATATTATAAAATTAGAATTAAATTAACTAAGTAATAATAAAATATAATAATTTTAGTAAAAGGGTAAATTAACCGGACTTTTTATTAAAAATTACTAATAGTAATATATTAGCGCCTATTATAATAAGGACTATAGAGATTATATAAGAGAATCGGCTATTAATAATCTTATTAATCTTAGTAACTAGCTTAGTAACGTTACTAATACGTAGCTTATTACTTATTAACTAGAGAGGTATATAATTAACTATATAAAGTTAATACGACTACTTTAATATATAAAAAATATATAAAGAGACTAACCTAATAGTCGTTATTATAAAGTAATTTATTAACTTTATAAAGATCTTTTTTATAGAGAAATTATATTTAAAAAGGAAATATAAGGTTTTATAAAAAAGCCTTATAATATTCTATAATTATTATAAAAAGTCGGAATCCGAGAGTAGTAATATTACTTAATAATTAACGTTATATTAATTAATAAAGTTACGGATTACTCTTATTAAGTAGTACGTACTATTAATTAAACCGACTTTTTAAGTATAATTAACGTAATTTAAAGTCGTTTTAAAACCTAAAATAAGAGTTTAGAGCTCTTATCCGAGCTAAGGGTATTATTATTTAGATTTATAACTAGAATAATAAAAAAAAAAAACGAGGCTAGAGATTTTTAAAAAACTTATTAATCGTATTAATAAGCTAATAAAAACGTAGCTAAATAAGAGAATAAATAAGTAAAAGGTTAGATATTTATATATTACGATTTAGAGAGTCCTAGAAGCGAGGGTAACTTTATATTAACTACTTAAGTATTATAAGACCCTCTATTTGAGGCTAAGATCTAGCTTTAATATTAAAGTAAAAATGCCTTACTAAATATATTTATAATTTTATAACGGTCCTTATTAGTAATACTAGGTTAATTATATATATAAAAGTAAAGAGAGAGACGTTAAGTACGGTAGTTATTAAATTAAAAAAATAAACTCCTTAGCTAGCCGCTAGTTCGATTTAAAATAGAAATAATAAAAAGGGAAGTATTTTATATATAAAAAGGACGGCTATTAGTTAAGTAATTACTTAGAAAAAGAACGTATTAAATTATATAAGTAATATAAAAAATCGAAAGTAATAGATAGTAAAACTAGTCCTTAGTAATTTAACTAAGTCCTTATTATATATAAGGGTAGATCTAAAGGTATAGAACTTAGTCAAAGTATAATTAGTGGCCTAGAGAATCCGTATATAATAAGGAATTTAGAAGATAAAGAAGATCTTACCCCCTATACTAATAAAGTAGATTTTAATAAAATTAATAAAATTAACTACTCCTTTTTTACCCCGTTAACCTCCGGAGGATATATAAGGCTAAATGAATAAAAAGTAATAAAAGCTCTTAATAAGTAGGCTTTTATATATAAATAATAAGAGAAGATCCCTTAGATAATAGATATAGATAAATAGATAGATTTAATAGTACTAAATTCTATTTTATTAATATTTAAAAAAAGATTAGTACCTCTCTTAATACTTAAAAAGAAACGGGGTATTAAGTAATTCTAAGGGTACTTAGAGGGGTCCTTTTTATACTACTTAAATTACTTAAATACTAAGCTTATATAAGTATTTTATACTAATAAATAATACGGCCTAGATATTCTTTAGAGAATTATTCTAAATATAGGGGTATTATAATAGTTAACTAGGAGTAAGGGATGATTTTACGTATTTTAAAAGATATCTCTTATTATATTAAATATATTAATAATAAGTATTACGAGGATTAGCTTTGGCCTAGGTAAAGAGATATACGCTCTAGGTATAATAGAAGTTAATATAAACTTAAGTACTATAGTTTTTTATATTCTACTTTTTAATATACTATTTTTATTATACTTAAAGGATATAAACTAGTTAAGTATTATATTTAATAATATAAAAAATAGATTATTAAATAGTAAGTAGTTTATACTTATTAAAAAGTAATAAAAGTATGCGTTTATAAAGCTCGAATTAAATATTAAGTTTATTAACTATTTTATAAAGGGCGAGCTTAAGTAATTATATAGGCGCTTTAGTTACTTATTAGTTATAAAGCTATATAACTTCCTTAAGTAATTAGAGAACGATATAGCAATAAGAACTTTAAAATATTTAATAAGGATATATTATTAATATTAAATAAACGCCTAAAGCCCGTATAAATTTAAGTTTAAATTATATAACGAGCTTAACTTTAACTAAAAAATCGTTATTAATATCTTTTACTTAAATAATTACTTAATACTATATATTATTAATAAAGCTATATTATTCTAAAGAAGCTAATTCTTTAGGGACCTACTTACTAAGACTATTTAGTTAATACTTAAAAGAGCGTAGATCGATATATACTAAGGGCTACTAAACAGGATTAGAACTAATATAAGTATAAGTTTTAAATTAGTAGAATTTAAAAATAATACTATTATATATAGTATTTAGCTAAAAATCGTACTTATTAAGGTATATTATAATATAAATAAGGTAAAAAGAGCTTATTAATAGTTAAAAAGAGCGTTTAAAATTATTTATAATAAATACCCCGATATTATAAATAAAGAGTATTTTTAAATAGTTTTTAAATACTATAATAATACTATAGGCCCGAAGGGGCTAGTTTTAACGCTTCTCGTGTTCGGAGTATACTCGAGGACGATAATAGCCTCGCCGCTATTACTAAATATAGCTTAGTAAGCTTAAGTAATTAATAAAGTAATAATAGTACTCTAAGAGATAAATACGAAGTACTAAATTAATAAGGTTATTACTACTTATAATAGGCTAAATATAAGCCCTAACCTCGATATATTATTAAATTTAAACGTCCGGGTTTAAAAAGAAATTATTAAATAATAGTTAGGCTTATCTAAATTAATACTAGTTAACGAACGTTTATATATTATTATTAAAAATCGAGACTAACCGCTCGAAGTATTAATTATAATAATACGACCGTATTATACTAATTTTAATAAGGATATATTAGCTTAATAAGAAAAAAAAGAGCTAGGGGAATCCCCTTAGTAATATAAGGAGGAGTAAGAGATTATCTTTAATAAAATTATCGTAGTAAAATAAACTAACGATAATAATAAAGAAAAAACAATACTTATATTACTAAGATATATAAGAAAACCTAAATAAAAGGTACTACTTCAATAATTTATTATTAACAACGTTATAATTAATATATTTTATATAGGAAAAGAGAAGGCCGATTTTATACTTGTAACTTAACTATAAAAAGATAGTATAATTATAATAGCTAGGAGACTTTTTAAGGGATTAGACTTAGTAAAAGTAGAAATACTTCGTAATTAAGGAGTTTATTGATTTATTCTCTATAATCTAGTTAAATACGCGAATTTATATATTTTTAAATTACGTATAGTTTAAAAAATAAAAGGGAAGGGCACCCTATAGCTATATAAAAAATCGAGGTATATTATATAAGGGTATACTAACGTTAAAAAGGTAACGCTACTTACTTAGTTACTTATAGTTTAATACTATAGTTAGTGTTTTATAATAATATTAATAGTATTATTATAATAAAAAGGGTACTAGATCTAGAGTCGTAATGTTACGTAAGCGTATACTTAATTAATAACTAGGCTTATAAAAAAGATCTTTACTTACCTCCTAAAGGAGATAATTAATAAGTATTTAAAAAGTATAATTATTAAAGTACTTAAGCTATTATATAGCCTTATTAAATCGGGTACTTATTAATAAGCAACGTATTACGATTTCTATATTAACTAATTATTAATAGTTATATTAATATACGATCTTTACTTTTCAATTTTTACGTACGTAAACGACCCCTTTAGTATTATAAATATATAAATAGATAATACTCTAGGTTTATTAAATATTAAGTTTATAAAAAAGGAGAATAAGGAGCTTTATAAGGCTAAGTTTATAGCTAAACTAAAAGAGATCCTAACGCTAGGATTATTATTAGTATTTAATAGAGGGATTTTAATAATTAAAGAGGATAATATAGTATTTTAATAAAAAGGGTAAGGTAAAAAGATTACCCTCCTTAATTTAAAATCCCCTAACTATAAGAAGTAATATAGGGCTAAACTAGCTCGAGGGGCCTATATTACGAGTATTTATTAACTTAAAGCTATTTTTAACTACGCTAGAGCTATATAAGTTATAGAGTTTACGAAAAGCGGTTTTAATATTCTTAATTAATAATTATAATAATAATAAAAATACTATAACTAAGGTCTCGTTTACTAGCTTATTAAGCTTACTTTAACAAGGCTATATATATTTATTAATAAGTTATTTATAAATAATAATAACCTAATTTTATAGTTAGGATATATTATTATCCTTGCTAATAAGGAGCTTAATAAGGACGAATTTACGATCTAAAGTAATATTATTTACTATTTATTAATAAAAAGTAAGCGAGTAATACGTAACGTATTTATATTAAAAGTTTATAGTATAGTTAATAATATTAACTTTATTTACGTAATTTTAATTATGCTTAAGAGGATTATAGATTGACTTAATTTTTTTACGATCCCTATGATTATTTATACTAATTCGTACTCGTTATTTAAGTGCTTTATTAAGCTAGGTATTATAAAAAAAAAGGCTTATAATAAATATTATAGCCCTTAAGTAGTTATATAAATAATAAGAGATCCTTAAGATCTATTAGATTAATAATTATAATAACTTTATTAACGCTTTTATAAAAACGGTACTTAATAAGGGGTTAGAGTAGTTCGTTAGTAAAGGAAAGGTAATAGTACGAATAAAAAGATAGGTTATACAAAAAGAGTAAAAAAAAGGAGTAAAAGGAGACGACTTAGTAAAAGGGCCCGAGGTCGAATTAAACCTCTAATCGTAGTAGTAGTAGTAGTTAAATTAATAAAAAAAAAGAAACTTAATATTCGATTAAAAGTCTAATTTAACCTCGGTATACGGCCGAGGCTGCATAGGGGCTAACGAGGGGCCCTATTTACAATTACTATAGACTACCTAACTTACGGTTAGAACCTCCCTTTTATACCTTACGTAATATATTAAAATAGTTTAATTAACCTACTTTATTAACCTACGGTTCGAACTAATTAACTACTATCCTTATAATAAAAATACTAATACTAATTAATAATTAATTTTTATTATTATAAATTAGTAAGGTATTTAATATAAAAAAGACGACCTCCTCGAACGGAACGTAATAAGAGAATCGTACTACTTAACTTTATAAAAAGTAAGTAATAAGACGTAGAATTTTTATAATAAAATAAAGTAAAAGAATCGTAGCCCTTAACTATTTATAAAAGGCTAACGTTTATTATATTAAAATAACTCCTAATAATTAATAAAAATATTAAAATAACTAAGCTATTATTATTAACCTTATATAATCCTTCCCTATTAATTAACTTACCTACGGCCGGCCTACGATTAGATATTAACTAAATTAATTAATTAATTAGTAAAAAGAATTACTTACGTAATTACTTACTTAATTAATTAGTATAACGAACGAGCTCGAGAAGTATAATATAAAAGAGTACTATATAATCGAGGAAAAAAGATCCTTAAGTATAATATACTTATTAAGGGTACTAAGAGGTATAAGTATTATAAAACTAAGAGATCTATAGTATATAAAAGGACTACCCCCAAGGGGTTTATAAATATAACCTTAAAGCCCGTAATCTAAATAATCTTTTTATAACCCTCTTAACTATCTCCCTAGATATTACTTAAGAATATAGTAAAAAGGATAGTATAATAAAAAAGGAAGAGATTTAAAAATTATAATAACTATAATTTATAAATTATAAATAATATAAGTACTAAAAGTTAGCTTAGTAAAGAGATTACTATTTTTTAAAAAAATCTTCTCGTAGCTTTTTATTAAAGTTATGATTATTATAATAAAAAAAATACTTTAGAGGGCCGTTAAAAAGCTCTTTTTTTATACTACTAGCTCTTAACGTAAAAATTATTAATTTTAAAAAAGTAAAAAGTAAACTATTGATTAGTAATAATTTATTTAACGAACGTATACGCCTCTCGGGTTTTTAATTTAAAAAGAAACGCTACGTAATTAAGATATCGTTAGGCTATTTATAAATTTATTTCTAATATTAATTAATTAAGTAATTAAAAAAAGACTACTAAAATAGTATTTAATTAAGAGGATTAAGAGTAAATAGTAACGAGGCTTAGCGTAAGGAAACGAGAAGAAGTAAGAAGGTCTTAGACTTTAATAAATCTAATAATTAATAATAGTACGCTATTACCGAGGTTAATAAGTAGCTCTAAAACGACCTTATTAAAATTAAATATACTAATTATTATAGATTAAAGTACGAGTTAGGGAACGACGAAGAGCGAGTTAGTTTATAACTAAAAAAAAGGAATTTTTATATTATATAAATAACTTAAGATCTAATTAGAATATTAAAAAAAGTAAGTATATAGAGATTTTAATAATCTTAATAGTAAGTAAATTAATATAATATTAGTTTATTTTATAAAAATTATATTTAAAAAGGGCTCGAGGGGTAACTTCTATTCTATAAGATCGTTAACGACTTAAGTAATTAAAAGGGTAAGTAGTTCGTAAGTACTAATCCGAACGTAATAAAGAGGGCTATTAGATTCCTTTATTATTAAAGTATTCTACTAGCTTAAGTAGTAGGATAAAGAGCTTATAAGACGCTTATTACTATAGTTATTATTAACGAATTTATATTATAAAATTAGAACTAAGTTAACTAAGTAGTAGTAAAATACGACGATTTTAGTAAGAGGGTAAACTAACTAGAATTTTTATTAAAAATTACTAATAGTAATATATTAGTACTTATTACGGTAAGGGCTACGGAGACTATATAAAAAGAGCGGTTATTAATAATCTTACTAATCTTAGTAACTAGCTTAGTAACGCTACTAATATATAGCTTATTACTTATTAATTAAAAAGATATACGATTAATTATATAAAGTTAATATAACTATACTAATATATAAGGGATGCGTAAAGAGACCGACTTAATAATTATTATTACGAAGTAATTTACTAACTTTACGAAGATCTTTTTTAAAAAGAAATTATACTTAGGAAGGAAATACGAGGTTTTATAAAAAACCCTTATAGTTTTTTATAAATATTATAAAAAAGTTAAAATCCGAGAGTAATAATACTACTTAGTAATTAACGTTATACTAATTAATAAAGCTACGGATTATTATTATAAAGTAGTACGTATTATTAACTAAACTAACTTTTTAAGCGTAGTTAACGTAATTCGAAGTCGTTTTAAGACCTAAAATAGGAATTTAGAGCTCTTATCTAAGCTAAGAGTATTATTATTCGGGTTTATAACTAGAACGATAAAAAGAAAGTCGAGGCTAGAGATCCTTAAAGAGCTTATTAATTAAATTAATAAATTAATAAAAACGTAGCTAAATAAGGGGATAAATAAGTAAAAGGTTAAGTATTTTTATATTATTATATAAAAAGTCTTAGAAATAAAAGTAATTTTATATTAACTACTTAAGTATTACGAGACCTTTTACTCGAGGCTAAGGTCTAGTTTTAATATTAAAATAAGGATACCCTAATAAACGTACTTATAATCGTATAATAGCCTTTATTAATAATACTAAGTCGACCGTACGTATAGAGGTAAGAGGAGAGACGCTAAGTATAATAACTACTAAGTTAAAAAAATAAACTCCTTAACTAGCCGCTAGTTAAAGTTAAGATAGGGGTAATAAAAAGGGAAGTATTTTATATATAAAAAGAACGGCTATTAGTTAAATAATTACTTAAAAAAAGAGCGTACTAAATTATATAAGTAATATAAAAAGTTAAGAGTAATAAATAATAAAACTAGCCCTTGTTAATTTAACTAATTCCTTATAATATATAAGGGTAAATATAAAAGTATAATTAGCGGCCTAGAGGATCCGTATATAATAAGAAATTCGGAAAATAAAGAAGATCTTACCCCGTATATTAATAAAGTAAATTTTAATAAAACTAACGAGATTAACTACTCTTTTTTTACCCTATTAGCCTCTAGAAGATATATAAAACTAAATAAATAAAAAATAGTAAAAGCTCTTAATAAATAAGCTTTTATTTATTAATAATAAGAGAAGATCCTTTAAATAATAAATATAAACAAGTAAATAAACTTAATAATACCGAACTCTATTTTATTAATGTTTAAAAAAAATTAATACCTCTTTTAATACTTAAAGAGAAATAGGGTACTAAGCGATTCTAGGGGTACTTAGAGGGGGCCTTTTTATACTCTCTAAATTACTTAAACGCTAAGCTTATATAAGTATTTTATATTAATAAATAATACGGCCTAGATATTTTCTAAAGGATTATCCCGAATATAGGAGTATTATAATAATTAACTAGAGGTAAGGGGTAATTCTACGTACTCTAAAAAATATCCTTAGTTACGTTAAATACGTTAATAATAAGTATTACGAAAATTAGCTTCGGCCTAAGTAAAGAAATATACGCCCTAGGTATAGTAAAAATTAATATATACTTAGGTACGATAGTTTTTTATATCTTACTTATTAATATACTATTTTTATTATACTTAAAAGATATAGACTAGTTAAGTATCGTATTTAATAATATAAGGAATAGATTATTAAATAATAAGTAATTTATACTTATTAAAAAGTACTAGGGGTATACGTTTATAAAGCTCGAATTAGATATTAAATCTATTAACTATTTTATAAAAAAAGAGCTTAAATAATTATATAAGCACTTTAGCTACTTATTAGTTATAAGGCTATATAACCTCTTTAAATAATTAGGGAACGATATAAAAATAGGAGCTTTAAAGTACTTAATAAAAATATATTATTATTACTAAATAAACGCCCAGAGCTCGCGTAAATTTAAGTTTAAATTATATAATAAGCTTAACCTTAACTAAGAGACCGTTATTAATATTTTTTACCTAAATAATTATTTAGTATTATATATTATTAACGAGGCTATATTATTTTAAAGAGGCTAATTCCTTAGGGACCTACTTATTAAGACTATTTAGTTAATATTAAAGAGAGCATAGATCGATATATACTAAGGGCTACTAAATAGGATTAGGACCGATATAAGAACGAGCTTTAAATTAATAAAATTTAAAAATAATATTATTACGTATAGTATATAGCTAAAAATCGTACTTATTAAAGTATATTATAGTATTAATAAGGTAAAAAGAGCTTATTAATAGTTAAAAAGAGCGTTTAAAATTATTTATAATAAGTACCCTAATACTACGGATAAAGAGTGTTTTTAAATAGTATTTAAGTATTATAACGATACTATAAGCCCAAAGGGACTAGTTCCGACGCTTCTCGTGTTTAGAGTATACTTAAAAATAATAATAGCCTCGCTATTATTATTAAATATAACTTAGCGAGCTTAGGTAATTAATAAAGCGATAAAAGTACTCTAGGAGATAAATATAAAGCGCTAAATTAATAAGGCTATTACTACCTATAATAAGTTAAATATAAGCCTTAACCTCGATATATTACTAAATTCGAACGTTAAGGTCTAAAAAGAAACTATTAAATAGTAATTAGGCCTATATAAATTAATCTTAGTTAACGAACGTTTATATATTATTATTAAAAACTAATATTAACTACTTAAAGTATTAATTATAGTAGTACGGCCGTATTATACCGATCTTAATAAAAAGATATTAGCTTAATAAAAAAAAGAGGAGCTAGGGAAATCCCTTTAGTAGCGTAAAGAGGAGTAAGAGATTATTTTTAATAAAATTATTATAATAAAATAAATAAATAATAATAGCGAGGAAGAGGCGATACTTATATTACTAAGATATATAAAAAGACCTAAATAAAAGGTACTATTTTAGTAATTTATTATTAATAACGCTATAATTAGTATATTTTATATAGTAAAAGAGAAGGCCGATTTTATACTTATAACTTAATTATAAAAGGATAGTATAATTATAATAGCTAGAAGACCTTTTGAGGGATTAGACTTAGTAGAGGTAGAGATATTATATAATTAAGGGGTTTATTAATTTATCTTTTATAATCTAATTAAATACGCAAATTTACGTATTTTTAAATTATATATAGTTTAAGAGATAAAAAGGAAGGGTACCCTATAGCTATATAAGAAATCGAGGTACGTTATATAAGAGTACGGTAATATTAAGAAAGCGATATTACTTATTTAATTACTTATAGTTTAATATTATAGTTAGCGCTTTATAATAGTACTAATAATATCGCTATAATAAAAAGGATACTAAGTCTAGAGTCGTAATATTATATAAGCGTATACTTAATTAGTAATTAGGCTTATAAGGAAGATCCTCGCTTACTTCCTAAAGGAAATAATTAATAAGTACTTAGAAAGTACGATTATTAAAGTACTTAAGCCGTTATATAGCCTTATTAAATCGGGTATTTATTAATAAATAACGTATTATAACTTCTATATTAACTAATTATTAATAGTTATATTAATATACGATCCTTACTTCTTAACCTCTACGTACGTAAACGACCCCTTTAGTATTATTAAGATATAAATAAATAATACCCTAGGTTTATTAAATATCGAGTTTATAAAAAAGGAGGATAAGAAGCTCTATAAAACTAAATTTATAACTAAACTAAAAGAGATCTTAATACTAGAATCCTTATTAGTGTTTAATAAAGGGATTTTAATAATTAAGGGGGATAATATAGTATTTTAATAAAAAGGGTAAAGTAAAAAGATTAGCCTTATTAACTAAAAATCCCCTAATTATAAAAAGTAATATAGGGCTAAGCTCGCCCAAGGGGTATATATTATAAGTATTTATTAGCCCGAGGTTACTTTTAACTATACTAGAGCTATATAAGTTATAAAGCTTATAGAGAGCGATTTTAATATTCTTAATTAATAATTATAATAGTAACAAGAATACTATAACCGAGGTCTTATTTACTAACTTATTAAGCTTACTTTAGTAAGGCTCTACGTATTTATTAATAAATTATTTATAAATAATAATAACCTAATCTTATAGTTAAGATATATTATTATCCTTATTAATAAGAAACTTAATAAGGACGAATTTACGATTTAGAGTAATATTATCTATTATTTATTAATAAAGAATAAGTAAGTAATACGTAATATACTCGTGTCTAAAGTTTATAATATAATTAACAGCGTTAACCTTATTTACGTAATTTTAACTATATTTAAAAAGATTATAAATCGACTTAACCTTTTTATAATCCCTATAATCGTTTATACCGATTTATACTCGTTATATAAGTACTTCGTTAAGCTAAGTACTATAAAAAAAAAGAGGTTTTAATAAATATTACAGCCCTTAAGTAATCGTACGAATAACGAGAGATCCTCGAGATCTATTAAATTAATAATAATAATAACCTCGCCGATACTTTTATAAAAGTAGTACTTAATAAGGGATTAGAATAATTCGTTAGTAAAAAAAACGTAATAGTACGAATAAAAGGATAGGTTATATAAAAAGAGTAAAAAAAAGGGGTAAAAAGAGATAACTTAATAAACGGGCCCGAGGTTAAATTAAATTTCTAATCGTAGTAATAGTAATAATAGTAGAAGTAGTAGTTAGATTAATAAAAAAAGAAAAAGTTAATATTAGATTAAAAGTCTAATTCGACCTTAGTATACGGCCGAGGCTACGTAGGGGCTAACGAGGGGCCCTATTTATAATTATTATAAACTACCTAACTTACGGTTAGAACCTCCCTTTTATACCTTACGTAATCCCCCCAACGGAGCAATCCGCCGGGGCCGTACCGTATATTACGTATTAAAGAAAACTGGGTATATTATGCTCTATACCTAATTACTAATTAAAACTCCCGACCTTCTGCTACGTAAAGTTTTCTAAGTTCTAGCCGTTTAGAGAGCGAGCTATACCCACTCTAATATATATAAAACCTCTTAGTACTAACCTATATAAGCGGCTAGATCTTATATTATATACTCCTTTTTATTAAGGGTTAGGGGACCCCTAATATATTCCCTTATATCTATAATATAGCTTATATTAAAGAGATTTCTAGTTTTATAAAGTATAATTTTTAAATTAGTATTAATATATTAGATCTTAACGTCCGTACTAGCCTGGTTATTTATAACGTTCGTACTATTACTTAGCTAGATTCCGTATTATTAAAAAGTACTATACTATTCCTTAAGTATACTTATATTAGTTATAATAGCTAGGGCGTCGAGGGGGCCTAATCTATCGAGCCCCAGAGGGGGGGACCTATCGAGGGGCATTTTTAATAAAGTAAGTTCTTAACGAGTAGTAGTTTATATATTAATAAGTTTATTTAATAAGTTTATTTAATAAGTTTATTTAATAAGTTTATTTAATAAATTTGTTTAGTTTAAATAAAGAGTAGCTTTAGGTAATATTAAAAGTAATAAGGATAAAAAGAATCTTTACGAGCTCTAAGTAGCTAAATATTAGCCCTTTTAGCCCTTTCTTTAGAAACCTCTATGTTACTATTAAAGTTTAGAACCTCTATAGTTAAGGAAGGCTATTTTTAACTTTTATAGCCGACCTCTACTATTAACCTTTCTAACCGGCGCTATTACGTAAATAAAAAGGGCAGCTTACTTATCCTAAATTATATAGTAGTTTTCGTATCGAAATTATTATATTACGTTAAGCGCGTACTTAGGGTATATTACGCGTATTATATAGTTAAAAAGTATACCGTATTATATAATTTCTCTTAAAAGCGTAATCCCGTTAAGGTCGATCTTTTGCGCCTATAAAGCCAGAAAAAAACCACCACATACCTTACGTAATATATTAGAATAGTTTAATTAACCTACTTCGTTAACCCACGGTTCGAACTAATCGACCAATATCCCTATAATAGGGATACTAACAATGAGCAAGACTCTTGATACACGCCGTCATTAATCCACAAACATATATAGGACGAAAACTTCGAACAGTGTGGAGAGACTGAATTTTCCGGGCCCCTTCGCCATCACTGAGGAAAGGTTTTGTTTGTTGAAAGTAAGATAACGAAAGATAAGACCAATATGGCTGTGGCAATTGCTGGCGGAATCAGCGGCCCTGGCCGTGATCTTGTTGAAGCTATTTCGGCCCAAGGAACCCATGAGGTTATCGTGCTGACGAGAAAGGTACTTATCAACAAGACAATGGTCCATGCGTTTTAGCAATAAGACTCAATACTAACAGTCATGTTCTCACCTAGGTCTCAGGACAACCCGGAGGCGCAGCCCCAAATGTTCGCTTCGTGGCTGTAGACTATTCTGATATTGATTCTCTCACGGCCGTCCTTGAAAAATACAACGTCGACACCGTAATTTCAACAGTCTACAACATTACCAGGGAAAGCCAGTCAGAGTTAAATCTCGTCGCAGCTGCTGAGAGATCGAAGACAACGAGGAGGTTCATACCAAGCCATTTCGGCATCCCTTACCTACCCGAATATGGAGTTTCAACCTTTCCCCCTTACCTTGCATCGTCGCCAATCTAGGGGACCGCATCAACTCACTCATAAACATCACTCAGATCTGCGTAATACCTAGGGCCTGGGCGTCAATATCTCCTATTATCCGAAAGAAGACGGCCATTACGAAGATGAAGTTGATCTCACTGGGGCGAGTGACTTTCGGACACTTTCGCGACCACTTACTTACCCGACTTATGCTACCCTGCCTCCTACCTCGAACGAATGGCGTTCTTGTCAACACCGCTATAAACGCTGCGTCGATCCCTGAGTCAGAGGATAGTCCCACCGTTTCTGACCACACGTGTGGCATTGCTTACTTCAATGTCGCCCTTTTTCAGAGTGTCAGTTCACATTCCGAGAGCTACCCACCCCATTGACGACAGGACCGTTTACAACGGTCTTGTCCCAGTCGCAGAAGGCATCAAAGGTAATTCCAAAATTCTTTCTTGGGTCACAAATCAAAGCCAACTTTTGCAAGGCAACAAGTTCTCCATCGCTGATGACTCGACATGATCTCGAGACCGCTTAGAGGAATCAATCGCGATCCTGCAAGGACTTGTTTAGATTGTAATCGAAAAGATGCAACAGAGCTTCATTTTCCCCTTCGGGCCCTTCGGGTTAGATTGTGCAGGTGGTTATGCTCACTTTGGGATGGCTCCCGTCGTAAGCTCGAGAAAGATTTCCCAAAAATCGACCCTACGCCTGTACAAGACCTTGTAGACGGCAACTGAAGGTCACAGTGGTGGAGCTCAAGACATGAAGCGAGAGATCAAACAGCCTCAACTGGTCTCAAATCATTGGATTCTTGTACTATGGAGGATGTTTGTCCAGCGCTTATACCCAAACAAACAAATCAAATATAAGGTTTATATTTGATTATTTAACTAATTTCTCGCGCCATATTTGATTATTTAACTTATTTAACAAATAATTAATTAATTTAACTAATTTCCTAATTAGGAATTAAATAAAGCTATTATAAAAGTCCTTATAGTACTAATTTATAGACTTTACTTTAATTAGCTCTTTTAATTATAAAATTAACTTCCTACTTCTATAGTACTATTACGAAGCTAGTTCTTAAGATATTAGACCTCCTTTAGTATAAAGGATTTTATTAATAATCGTTATAAAGTTAAAATTAACTTCGTAAAGCTAAATATCCTCTCGTAGTTTATTATTATCGTAGGGATCGTAAAGATATTAAGTATAAGCTTACTTAATATTAAATAGGTTAGCTAATAGTTAATTTACTATTAGATTAGGTTAAGGACCGGCTAAGGGATAATTTATAAGTAATATTAATTAAGCTTAGGCGCGTAGTTAATTACTACCTCTATTATTCGAGATATTAACTATTATTAATACTACGAGTCTTTTATAACACTCTTTAGAATCGTGAGGGCTAATTAATTAATTACGATATAGCGAATCGATTAATATATAATTTAATTAATTCTAACGATAATTATAGTGGTTGTAAAGGGTTAGAAGTAGTAGTACGTAACTTCGTTAGTTTTGTTAATATTAAAAAAAGGGGGCACTATAGGTTTTTTAGATTCTTAGATATAGTAGGATTGTCGGATTAGAAGTCCAATTCGACCGCGGCATATAGTCAACTACGCAGGGGCCAATTAGGGGCCCTATTTAGGATTATTGTAGCCAGCCTAACCTGCGGTTAGAACCTCCTTTTTATACCTACGTAGAAGTTTATATAATTTAATTAATCTTTTTATTAACTTACGGTTCGAACTAGTTACTCTATAATAAGGAAACTAATACTAATTAGTAATTAAATTCTATTATTATAAATCGGTAAAGTATCTCGCTATATAAAAAAGACGACCTCTTAATATTATATAAGATAAGAGATTCGTACTAATTAACCTTATAAAAGTAGATAAAAAAAAAACAATTCTCGAATACTATATAGAATTAAGTAATCGTAGCTTTTTATTATTTATAAAAGGTTAACGTTTATTATATTAAACTATATTAATTAACAGAACTACTTAAATAACTAACTTTTCGCCGTTACTTTAAGTAGCTTTTTTATTAAATAATTTTTTTATAACTAGCCCGCGATTAGAAATTAACTAAGTAATAAAAGGGACCGCTAGAAAAGTAATAATTACCTAACTATAATTAAGCTATAAAAAAAACTATTTAAAAAGATATAAAATAGGGTACTGAGGAGCTATAAAAGGAAAATCTCTAAGGTATCTAACCCTACTAAGTATAAGTAATAAGTAGTATTTTTAATAAGTCCTTAAGGCCCGCGATTTTATAAAAAAGGGGGAGCTTAACTTTACTAACTATATTTAATAGTTTATATAGCTCCTCTATAAGCCGCTTAGTATTTATATTCGACTATTTTTATAAAATATTACCCTAAAAAAGGTAAGTTAAAGAAAGAAGCTATTTAGAAATTATAGAGAGTACGAGGCTTAAAAAGCTAGAAGTATATAGAATAATAAAAATTAGTAATTAATAAAAATTACGAAACTAATTATTATATTTTATTATAGTAATATAAACGTTTGCTATTATTATTAAAAAAAGGGGGTTACTAAAACCTACCCTTTTATTTTAAATAAAAAGGAGGTCTTAATAAGTACGATAGTTAGCGATTTAGAAAGGTAGTAGTAGTTACTAGAGATAATAAAAACGAGAGTAGTAGCGAGACGGCGAGAGGAAGCGGGAATTTCCTAAACCCTAATAAATTCGTTAAGTAGTAAAAGTATAAGTTTATTATAGTTAATACGCAGATTAAATATATCCTTATTAAAATTAAATACGCTAACGACTATTAATATAAGTATAGGTTAGAGTACGACCCTTAGTAAGTTAGGGTAAAAAAGAAGAAAAAGAAACCCGATCTTAAATAGAATCCTAATCCTTTATAAATAAGTAAATATTAACCCGGATTATTAAGGGACGTAGATATATAGGATTACGGATTAGCTTAATAATAAGTAAATTAATATAGTATTAATCTATTTAACTAAGGTCTATAAGAAAAAGGGGCTATAGGAGTAACTCTAATTTTATAAAATTATAAACGACCTTAGTTATTAATTAAATAAATAGTTTATAAACGTAAGCCTAGGAATTATAAAAGTAGTTAATAGATTTCTCTATAGGTAAGGGGTATTACTAGTATAATTATAATTATAAGAACTATATAAAATCTTAGTAATAATAATTATAAAAGAGGAATTTATATTATAGAACTAGGTATAAATTAATAGGGCGTATAATCGCTTTAATAAATTTAAAAAAAAGGATAAATAACGTAGATTTCTTTTTTATAATTACTAATAATAATTTATTGTTATAAAAGGATATATAGAGGTAAAATATAGTACTAGAAGTATAATAATTAATAATTCTACTTATTTCGATTTATAGCTCGTTACCGTTATTAATACGAAATTTAGCGCTAATTAGCTAATAAAAAAAGAGGTAGATAACCCGAAGTCACTAATAATACGTAGTAACGTAAGGATCGCTTATAAATACTAAAAATCTAGTAGTAAATACGAGGTAATTTATAGACCTTAAAAAGATCTTTTTAAAAGAGAAATTATACTCTGGGGGGAAGTATAAGGTCTTATAAAAAACCCTAACGATGTTTTACGATTATTACGAAAAGGTCGGGATTAGGGAATACTAGTACTATTTAGTAATTAATGTCGTACTCACAGGCAAAGCCTCTAATTACTACTACGAAGCGGTGCGTAATCTCGTTAAATTAGGAACTACGAAGGAAAAGAGGCTTATAATCGATATTATAGCCCTTAGGTAATCGTACAAAAGGTACGAAATCCTCGAGATCCGTTAGATTAATAGTAATAATAACCTCGCTAACGCTTTTATAAAAGTAGTACTTAATAAGGGGTTAGAGTAATTCGTAAGTAATAGAAAAGTTAACGTACGAATAAAAAAATAGGTTATATAAAAAGAATAAAAAAAAGGGAGAAAAGGAGATAACTTAGTAAACGGGCCCGAGGTCGAATTATACCTCTAATTATAGTAATTAAATCGATAAAAAAAAGAGAAAGTTAGTATTAAATTAGAAGTTTAATTTAATTACGGTATATAGTTAACTATATAGGGGCTAATTAGGGGCCTTATTTAGGATTATTATAGCTAGCCTAACCTACGGTTAGAACCTCCTTTTTATACCTACGTAGAAGTTTATATAGTTTAATTAATCTCTTTATTAACCCACGGTTCGAACTAGTTACCCTATAATAGGGAAACTAATAAGGATGCTAAATCTAGCGCTCTATACTACTTAGGCTTTTTTTTTATAATAATTATTAGTAATTTATTTAGTTAAGTAGTATAATACCGAACTTATAGTTATAAGTAAGGAGTTAAGGGTTCGAATCCTACCGTAAGTATTTATATTCTTAATTATAAACTTTTATAGGGTATAGTTAGGAACATTAATTTTTGATTAGCCCGGCCCCGGATTTTCCTTTTTCTAAGTAATCTTATATTTAATTAAATATGTTAAATATAAGGCCTTATGATATTTAATTATTTGACTCACTGAAATTCCTATATTTGACTGTTTGTTTGACTTATTTGTTTGATTGATTTGAATGGGTATGTGCGCTGTGTTTGTCTCGTTCAAATCTAGTGAAGACCTTGTAAGCCGCAGTCTTTGCGGGATTCCGGAGCTCCGAAGAGTCGCAGAGATGGGGAACTCCGTCTCAATGGTTACATGTAAACTGGTCGAAGCCATGTCGCTTGCAATCGCTGAAGCTTCATTGACGAAATTCTCTCTGTCGCCTCCCGTTAGCCACACCTTAGCTACAGAAGCGTGAGCTTACATAGCATGTGTACGTAGGGAATCAAGCCCAGAGGTATTGTAGACAGCAACGTTGTTTATTCCACCATTAACGAATATTCTATGTAAACTCTCTTTCATCGTTGTTTTTGCCATTGTTTCTATGTTTCCTCGCATGCAAACGGACACGGGAGAAAGAGGCGCAGCCGATCATGAGGTAGGATCGGGCACGGCTCATAAACGGCGCCGGAACGGAGCCGGCGATTAGAGCGGAGATCGGGGTTGCGGACATATCGGCCGGTAAACTCTCATTCTCCTGCTGACATGCAGTATGCCAGGATTAGACTTTCGCTTCGAACCCAGCGTAATTCACATTAAACAACTTTTTTCAGCGTGAATCCCACCTGCACAGTCCTCGCCGCGATAAAAACACCAACCGCCGCCAGCATCGAGAAGCCGCAGAACAGCTGAAGCCCAAGATAGTTGGCGCCTCCTTGCGACGCGACAATGGCGCCGGCAATAGGGCTACCAGCCAAGGCTCCAAAGGACTGAACGGCGAACGCGGTCCCGGTGCGAACGCCAATCTGTCTAATGTCGGAGATTTGGGCAATGCAGGCCGGGCCTAGTGAGATGAAGCCGCCGGAGGAGAAGCCGAAGATGATGAGGAAGACGATGATTGCGGCGTTGCTCTTTCCTGGGATCCAGAGGCCGAGACAGAAGATTGCGCTGATGAAGGTGATGCAGATCATTACGTTGTACCGACCGACTTTGTCGGCGACAATGCCGGGAACGATGCGACCGAGGATGCTACGCGTTGTTAGTACCATGGTGTAGATAATGATGGCGATAGGTGCTTACCTGACAGCGTTCATGATGGGCAAAAGGTAAATGACGAGGTTCTCATCCATACCTTGCGCACGCGCTTGGAGGATGACAAAGTTGAAAGGCAAAAACATGCCGAGGAAGAAGAGGAACGATGCGCATACTGTGATAGCCATGGGCGGCTCACGCAGACCATCGACGTATTCTTTGAAGACGAATGGGTGCGGGCGAGGCGGCAGCCGAGACTTGACGGTCAGACACGCGATACCGAGTAAGAACAGAAACAGGAATGCCACGGCGCGGATGGCCCATGGAAAGCCGACCTGGGGAATCATCTTGGACATCATGATGGGTAGGATGACGCCGCCGAGCGAGGAGCCGGAGACCATGATGCCAAATGCGGCTGCGCGTCTCCTGAAGAACCACGAGGTCACGGACGACATGCAGGCGTTGAAGCAGGCGCTCGAGCCGATGGACGAGACGAGACTCTGGGCAAGGATGAACTGGTAGTATTGCGTTGACAGCGAGGTCATCATCAGACCGAAGACGTAGACGACGGTACCACAGTAGAGGAGGTACTTGGGGCCAAATGTGTCATACAAACGGCCAAACTGGAGCGAATCGTCAGCTATCGAGACAGCGGCAAAGAGGCTCTCCGGGGGAAAAACTTACAACGACGCCCATAAAGGTCATTACCCAGACCTGCAGACTGGTGATCCACGCGACAGTCGACGAAGGATACGAGCTGAGGGGACCAGACACATAATACGCCTGGAAGACGCCGACGCAGTTGATCAACCCAAAAGTACAGAACAGCGCGCACCACCCTCCAAAGACAACAAGCCAAGCCTGGGCGCCGCCGTCGGGAAAGTCAGCCGGGTTCATCCCCGGCGGCGGGCCGGCCGCGGGCGGTGCCGGTGCATCACCACCCACCGGGCCATCGGCCTTGGCATCTTGCGTTGCTGTCGCGTGCGCCAAGCCGCCCTTTTCGAGATCGGCCTCGACGACGTTGGCGGGTTCTGGGTAGATGTTGGCCTCGGTGTCGCGCTGCTGCGAGGGAATGCGATCTAGGGATTGGCGGGCGGAGGAGGAGGACTCGTAGGGGATGTGGTCCGACTTTTCTGGGTCTGCGGGCGCGGTGGACCTGTCCATGACGGTTGACGAGTTGGACGATGTTGAGAGGGCGTGTTGAGAGCGCGGCATGGCCGTGGATTCTGGGGTTGAACTGGTGTTGTTGCGACTGTTTTCCTCAGCGAACTTTTGTAACATGGACGGGTTGCCGCTTCGTATTGGTTTGTATTGCTCCCTTTCTCGATATTTTCTCTCTCAAGCGGCTTCGAGTGAAGCGTCGATGGCCAGCGCCGCCTTTCAGTCCGTGGGCGCAGATCTTGTTGGCGAAAAGTTCCTTGATGAGATTAGAAAAGAAACTCCCTTGGGCCCCTTGGGTGCGAGCAATGCTTGTGGGGCGAACTATCGCGTCGTTCCGTATCCTCGGTGAATAGCTCAACGAGATTGCTTGCTTCTTGGTTGGCTAAACATGGGACTATATGAAGTAGTCCAAGGCAATACCAGCACGATCAGTAGCAGCAGTTCGTGTTGTTCTTATTCTCTGGGGCCCTGCCTATATCCGAATGAAGAAAGTAGTTCCACACTCCACGACAAGTTCCATGGTGCGGCTCAAGTGACGGACAATTATTAATCGAACATAGACATGGAATCAACAAACGTTGGCATAAGCTCCTCTCGCGCAGTTCTCGCCCTTCAAGCGCAAAGAAACAAGATTGTTTTGGGGGGGCAGACTCGGAGAATGCAGAAGACTCCAGACAAACCCATGTTCGGTTCTAAACGCCATGCCGTTCTGGATCACCGCAATTCTGGATACCAAGATCCTGGGGAGGGGTAGGCGACCCTTAGCTTAGCGGGCCGGATATAACAAGCGACTTACCGGCCGAGGGCCCCTTTGTCCACTCGAGAAATGTGAAAACCTAAGCCGTTAGGCAGAGAATGGGAAAAGGTTGGACCGCTTGCTTCCAAGCGGCTCAACTAAGGTATGGCCAGCTGTTGTGGTGACGAATGTTCTTGGGTAGTCATCTCTTAGCTTTGTGAGCTTGTCGCCTGTCGCAGTG
This sequence comes from Colletotrichum cuscutae, assembly GCA_030869315.1. Taxonomy (NCBI): domain Eukaryota; kingdom Fungi; phylum Ascomycota; class Sordariomycetes; order Glomerellales; family Glomerellaceae; genus Colletotrichum; species Colletotrichum cuscutae. The sequence continues at coordinate 255,597 of MPDP01000057.1, read as the reverse complement.
TCATTTGGGAGTCTCGCGGTGGGAACGTGCGCTTGTGATTCACGGAAACGAATATCGGCCGCTAGGTCAGTCGCTTTTACCCCGTCTTAGATCGATCAACCAGTGCGGTTTCAACTTTCAAGTGAGCGAGGAGAACTTGGTTGCTGATCTTCGCTTAGCGTTTGGAGAGTCGGTGAGGCTTCATCCCATTTACAGCTAGGTGATCATCTTTTTCGTGCAACAGGGGAGCTTCTTCAATTACTCTTAGGCCAGTAGAGTGATTGATTCTGCAAACTTGGAGAATGGCCAGGCTCATGCTCCTCATGACTCTTCATAGGTTCAATGTTCCTGATCCAGACTCTTGGCATCTTCAAAATCATCTTCTTCATGAGAACCCGCCTTGGCTGCAAGATCTCGCCTCGTACCCCAGCCCGGAGCCGTGTTCCGGGGTGGGGGTCCCGGAAGGGGACTATATGGCTCGGTCTTGAGATGAAAACGCGAAGCCCGAGAGACTCTGGATTGGAATGAGGGATGCTACAAGCTGTTCACCTTTGACCATTGAACCAATCACCACTGTTCTATTGTCTCGGAAGGGTGTGCTCGGCGCTCGGTCGGAAATCGAAGTGTCATTTAGAACGTCAGGCTTGTCAATAATACCAGCCTCCGTGGCTGTTTACCACTAAGCCGGATTACATCAACGGCGCAAAACCACGTGGTTTTGTGACTTTGTATCCGAAGTTGTCATCCATCAAGCTTATTCTAGCGAAATGTCCAGGGATCGGACGACGAACGAACTCATATCTCCGAGATAATAACTATCCATACGGACACATCACGAGAATACGAGTAAAGAAGATCCGGCCGATACTAAAGCATCCCACGGCGGAAATGTCCTACGGCAGCCGGACTTAACCTGCAGGTCGATTCACATGCAGCATTGTAACCTGACCGTTTCGTTGTCTATTACACAGTAAAGTTACATTTGTCAGCCTTGTGGCTGTTTGATCAAATTGCCATGGCAATTCTGCTTCGCGGCACGGGGGTGCCTGTATTTGATTCCGATTTTGGTTCCGCCTCTATCGCACAAACTCTTTGAGATCCTTCGCGTCCTCGAAGCTGACTTTTCCATCACGCGATACGCTGGCGACATGGATGGCTGATGGTGGCTGCTCGACCGATACGGGCTTTGCCTCGATCTTTGGCTTAGTGGTCAATTCAACAGCGTCTGGGACTACGCCAGCCGGCGCATCTGCAATCTCGTTGACCTCCTTATTGGTGAGAGCATCAGCAACTCTGACGCCTCTGCTGGACATGAGAAGGGTTGTCGGGCCGCGGAACTGGAGGAACAGGCGGTCGCCCCAAATCGTGCGTCTGAGCGACGTCCTCAAAGTGAACAACCACCGAGCAACATTCTTGTATGTACCGGTATCGCGCATCGCTTTCATGAAATTTGTCTCGGGGAAGAAGCGAGTGATGTTGGGAATTTGGAGACGGAGGATGTTCGACTTTAGACGCATCGGCAAAGGAGGGTTGCGAGAGACGGCGTATGCGACGACGTGCGAGGGGTGAGCGATAAACTCTTCGCCTTCTGCGAGGGTAACTTCGTACACCTGACCGGGGGAGGACAGAGCAGCGAGGCCTCTGCCAGTGAGGTGAGTGCTTCCCCAGTGGGCAAGCGAAAGGCCACGGCTTATACGCGGCGATACGGAGAGTGTGTGGCCCGTCCAGGCAAGAAGCGCATTGCGCTGGGAGATCATGTAGTCGGTGGTACCATCGAGGTGAAGGACGGAAAAGGTCATTGTGGGAGACTTTGTGGAAATCAGAGCCGTGAGGGGCGTTGAAGATGAAATGCGTTGGTACAGGAAAGGAACGCCGAGGAAGGCTCGTGTGAAGGGCGAAAGAATGGAAAGTGTCGATTGGGCCTGTAATTTCTTGATTAGATGTTCATCAGAGGGGCAGAGTGTGAACCGATGCTCACATTTTCAGCCTTGCCTGCAACTCCTACCAATGTTCCCCTTCTGGTGTAAAGCTGCTGCGACGGCGACAGAGAGACGGAGAGGAGGGAGTATGGTGATCCGAGGACCTCAAACCGAGCGTCTGTTGTCATTCAGTCAGTATTCTTCCTGTACCAACTTCCATGCCATGGAACCATTGACCATACCGGCGGCATCTCGCGACGCTCCTCGAGCTCCAAAGACATCCCCGCCAACCTTGGGCGCTTCAGTCGTCGGCGCAGCGCTAATCTGGATGCCTCTGCATTGCCTGCAGACGTAAGAAGGCAATTGACCAGCTCGCGCACCTTGCGCCGTCCTCAGCAAGGGCAATTGGGCGCGCATGGCGGACATCTGGGAGGCTGATGACGTCGGTCGTTCGGATCGTGACTTGGAAGCTCCAGCAGCTGTCGCCCTCTGCGGTGCTCCATCAGGAATTTGGAGGGCTGTCGACCTTGCGCTGAGCTGACGGCAAAATCCCGGAGCTTCATCCCGGGTCAATACCGTCCCGTGCCGAAGGGTACGTATCTGTAGGTCCTGGGGAATACGTAGTGGCACGTGAGGTGGGGAGTACCTACGTATCTGAATGTTCCTGCCAATGTCAAAGCTCGAAGGTTTTAGTGGGGCTGGAGATTCGTTTCATCCGCTTAGAGGAGATTAGCGCAATCACCCCAGCAACGGCCCATGTCGACACCCCTGTTGACAAGGCCTCAGTGCAAACCTTCCATATTCCTTGCACAACATTGAATAAGTCACGAACACGGTTCAAACACCACAAAAGTCTTCTCGTCGAACCAACCTCAACACGTCGCGTCGACTCCAAACTCCGACATCACACCCCCGAGTATCGGCTTCGACATCTTCTCATTCCTGCTGGCTTGGGCTGCTGCCACCCTCACCATCGAGTCGAAAGTCGGTCTGGCCTCACCATGTCGGTTCGTGTGGTCGCGCGTATCCGTCCCCTCCTCGAAAAGGAGCTGGATAAGGACGTCATTGTCCGCGCGGACAGCACTGAGCCGGGCAAGCCAGCCACGCTGGTCAAGATCCCAAGTCCGAAGAACGAGAGCGAGGAGTTCTCCTTCGCCTTCACCAGCGTCTACGACCAATCGACGACACAGGACGCACTCTTCACAGCAGAGGGTACGGATACCTTTACGCTAGATACGAATCATCGAGAGACATCGGTCATACTAACTTGAGCAGTGGCACCACACATTAAGGCACTCTTCCAAGGCCTCGATGTCACCATCTTTGCCTATGGAGTCACCGGAACAGGCAAGACGCACACCATGAGAGGTGGACTGAAGCTGGCAGATCGCGGTGTCATCCCGCGGCTATTGAGCGGTGTGTATCGGCGCGGGAAGAAGATCGCCAAGGACACCGGCGGCCAGACCACCGTCGACGTTGTCTTATCATACTACGAGATATACAACGACAAGGTTTTTGACCTATTCGAACCTCCCGAGAAACGTCAGCCCTCTGGCCTTCCCCTCCGCGAAAAAGATGGCAAGACGATGGTAGTGGGTCTGTCCGAACGCGCCTGCGAGGATCTTCAGGACTTTTCCCGACTCTATATCGAGGCGAATAACAACCGCGTCACGGCATCAACGAAACTCAACGCCCACAGCAGTCGAAGCCATGCCATCATGAGAATCAAGGTGACCCAAACGACGGGAGACCAGGTCCGCGAAAGCGTGGCCTCAGCCATTGACTTGGCTGGCTCAGAAGACAACCGCCGTACCGACAATGGAAAGGAGAGACTAGTAGAGTCTGCTGCCATCAACAAAAGTCTTTTCGTCCTGTCCCAGTGCATCGACGCCATCTCACGAGGGGACAAACGGATTCCTTACCGCGAGTCAAAGATGACGCGCATCCTCAGTCTAGGTCAGAACAACGGCATCACGGTCATGATCCTGAACCTGGCCCCAATCCGGAGCTACCATCTGGACACTTTGAGCAGCTTGAATGTCAGCTCGAGAGCCAAGCGCATCGAGGTCCGCGAAATTGAGAATGAAGTCGTCTTCAAGCAAGTCCCGCGTACAAACTCGGGGAGTTCTACATCCACCCTACGACAACCCCTCCGCCCCTTATCCAATGCCCACAACATTCACAGTGGCACAATTGCAGCCAAGGCAACCGAAAAAGCTGCCGATCCGACGCGACCGGTCAAGCTGTTTAATGTGTACACCGACCGTAGCAAGTCTGCTGTCCCCGTCCGACCGACTGCCAACATGACGCAGACCCGGAAGCCCCTCGTCGAACGCGAATTGCCAGCCAAGGCTAGCAAACTTGCACGGCCGTCGCAATCCTCCCTGATTGCTCAACCAACCCAGCCAGCTCAACCAGCCGAACAAAAGCTTTCCATCTCCGCAGAGCAGTTGGAGGCCATCGTCGAGAAAAAGGTCAGCGAGATCCTCGCATCTAGGGAGAACAAAACGGGAGAGCCTGCACCTGCACCTGCTCACCCCGATATCAACGATGCCGTGCGGCGACGGTTGGAAGCACTGGAGCGCCGGATTGCGAATGAGGAGCGGGAACGCGACGATGGTCGCTCAGAGGGCCTACGCTTCTTGCTGGCTGCTAGGCAGGCCAAGGAGACTGGTAATGATGTTGTGGCGCTTCAGATGTACGAGGAGGCCCTTCCTTTCTTCCCAGGCCAGGCCAAGCTATTGGGCAAGATTGAGAAGTTGAGGGTCAAGCTTGGAAACATGCTTCCCACCGAGTCTCTGCCAGTGTCATCCTCTCCTCGGAACGGACACGAGAAGAAGCGTAGAAGAATCGCTGCCGAAGACAGTGACGAGGAGTACCAACAAGACAGAGGAGACGAAGACATGAGTTTTGTGGACGTTGCCGCGAAGACGAAGAGCCGAAAGGCAAAGCCCGCCAAGCCTCCCAAAATGGTCCTTCCCGACCCGGCCAGGCCAGCCTCTCCCCGAACCCAGAACTTGTTGAGCATCGTCAACTCGCGAGACCTTGCCCAGATCAAGGGCTTGCACGGATTCGGTTCGAAGAAGGCCCAGGACCTCGTTGATTACTTGGAACACTTGGCGGATGAGGAAGACGCCGAGATTGAGACCTTGGCGCAGCTGAAGACCATTCCTGGAATGGGTGGTCGGACCGTCGAGCGTGCTTACGACGGCCTTGTTGGACTAGCCATTTGAAGGCTGAAGCGAGTGATATCCTACCTAGCATGGCGCATCGGGCGGCTATAGGTGCATTGGGCATGGTGTTTCTGGAGTTCAGCATACAGGCCGCGGTGGCCTTGAGAAACAGGTTGCTTACAGAACGTTGCATATTGTGGCGTGAATCCTTCGAGTCAAAGCATACTAGATAAGCAATTCGTTCTCGTCAAGTCATTGTGCCATGCCTTTCATTGTGTGACGCCTTTCAGTCTACTGGTTCTGTCTATGCATACATGTTGCAGTGTATGTCTTTCGTCACTATTCAAGGCGGCTGAGAGGCCGGGATCGCCTCCCTCATATGCGTGAGATAATGTGTATGTACGTCCTTAGGTAAAGGGTCTTCGGCTCTCTACCATGTCAAAGTCTAGGCTACCTCTCGATGGCCTTGAAAAAGACTCTACAATGTGATCTTCGATAGCTTGACGTAGCATTGCCGAGGCTTGACCGTCAAACCGTCGTAGCCTCTATAGTCGGACAACTCAGGAGGACACGACAAAAAGTCAAAGTTCCAGATCAGCAACGCGGTCAACATGCGGAGCTCCAGATACGCCAGTCTCCGCCCGAAGCATGCTCTAGGCCCGAGCCCAAAGGCCATCTGCGGCCCCGCCGTGGCATCATACAATGTCTTCTTGGGGTCCTTATCTGATTTGACCAGCCATCGCTCGGGTTTGAAGTCCTCCACAGGATAAGGCGATGACTCCCAGCTTCGAACCCGGCTCGACGCGTCGAGCGCTGTCTTGGACCGTAGAGTACCGGGAATTTCGAAGGCGGGTTTGAGGATGCTCTTGCCAATTGTCACCATCATCACGTTTGTGCCCTTGGGAATATGATGGCCGAGGATCGTCGTATCCTGCATCGCTTCACGGTCCGTGACCGAAGTCGTCCCAGCGAAGCGGAGGATTTCTTCGATGGTTGCATCGAGGTAGGGGATGATAGTCTTTATGATTTCTTCGTGGGTCGGGTTCCGTCTCTGTTCTACCGCGACGGGCAAGCACTGGCGGAGGGCTTCGCGCAGTCGTCGTTGGGCGTCTGGGTTGTCTGTGAGGTATTTGATGCCCCAGCCAAAGGTTGTAGCTGTCGTTTCATGCCCGGCTAGCAAGAAGCCAAACGCCTGGGCATCGTGATTAGTATGCTGGACCTCCTGCATTGAATCGTGTGTCGATGCGGTGACTTACTTCGCTCTGCATACCAATAGACTTGTAGACAGGGGCCCTGCCTTCCTTCTCGGCTACCCACTTCTCCCTATAAACCATGTGGTCAAGCGCCGAGCACGCAGATTCATTGGCCTCGAGTCTCTCCACGGCCGTCTCAAGTTCGTGATTGATAGATTCATCTCTAATTCTCTTGGCGGTCTTGATCCGAGGGGTCTGGTGGATGTACCATGATCGAAGCCATGGCAGAACCGCTTTTCTCGTTTCCTCGACCGTTTCGGCTAGTTGCAGCATCGCCCTAATGACTTCGCTTTGTTCACTCTCCGGAAAGACTACCGGTAAGCCGGCCATGGCTGGGCGTTCTATGTGGTCGAGGGCCGAGATCAGCTGCAGTCGACCCGTCAGCGTCATGTGTTGAAAGTTGCTGCTGTACGAGAATGCCAGGACGGCATCAAATGCCCCGAAATAAATGTCGTTGAAAGCTTCAAAGGGGTGGCCGTCGGCAAGGCGGGCCTTGTTCTCCCAAAGCTCAACCACCTGCTGAACGCTCTCATAGATGGGCTTAGCCACAACACCGTGCAGGAAAGCAGGAGTCATCAGGTCCTGTAGCCATTTCCGCTGCCTCTTGAACATGGGGTCGTCGCTCTTCAGCATCATGTGAAACTGGGGCATCAGTGGCTGAGAGATGTACCGCAAGAAATCGGTTCTGTCGAATTCCTTGTACCGTCTCATGGATATGTCCTCTGCTTCGCGGAAGTCTGTGACGATAACCGTAGGGGGAGAAAGGGGCCTCATAAATAGCTGGATGATGGGCGATTGGAGGTTCTCGGCTTGGGCTGCGACCCATCTGAACATTGAGATGCCTTGTTTCTGGCTATCGAGGAAAGAGTCAATGTCTCCCATGATGTTCTTGGCCGCATGTTTGTTGTGGGGTATTCCTGGGATGGGTTTGGGTAGAAGAGAGCGGTGCAAGAGATAAAGTAGTGTCATTGCGAAATTGGCAACGACAACACAGTATTGCAGGCCAGAGTTGAAAGAAAACGTCTTGGGCTTCGGCTCTTCAATGGTCAAGCTTGTAACTTTGGAGTTGGTTTAAGTCAGTCGCTACACTTCTTCGGGGTGGCAGATGCGCACCACGTTAAGTAGATACTGATGTAGTATGGGAATGAAAAGAAGTTTTTCAGATGTCAAAAGGCAGCTGCCAAAAATCGCGGCAACTATCCGAACTCTTTGTCCACTACCACTGTCCAAGCGGAACAACCACGGACACTTCATCGGTTCCGCTGCCGATGGAAACCCTCACGGTTGACTCGACTACAGAGTAGGTGTCTCAAATAATCCAGATTGTCTAGTGTCATCTACTTGCTCAAATGGTACTTAGATGAGGCAAGTAAGTATGCTATGGTCGGGCTTAGTCCGACTCCGACACCGAGTCCGAACTACGATACAGGCCTCCTAGTTGGCATACAGGTACCCATTATGAATCTATGTGCCCATTCGGCTCTCGAGGAGTCGCATAAAAAAATAATCTATTGCGATTGCTGCTCAGAACGTACACTCGTTGCATGTGACAACTGCCGTACTAGCCAGCAGTTCTTACACGTCGGAAATGTAGACCGAGCCAAGGGTTGGTGACCACGCATATGTCTAAGCCTGTATTGACATTGACTTGACCACTAACGTTGCGAGGCCTTAACTTTTGACTGTAAACAAAGCTACAAAGGATTGAGAAGTTAGAGAATAGGTTTCCGGGTTAAAGATGAAATTCCGAGATGAACCAAAGTGACGCATTGAACTATTTCGAAGACAATTAGATAGGGGAAGAAGAACATCCCCAAGTCGGCTATTTGCGGCAACTTAGTCCCTCCGCATCGGGTACGTCATCCCCGGATATCTTACCCCAACACCGGTGCTTACGCGGAGAACGACACCCACCAACCTCCGTCTACCACAAGGCCTCATTTCCGTTGGCCGGCTTTCAAGCAGAAACATCACGGTGAAGTTGCTCGTTGATTGAGTACTTAGAATAACTTATTACATTGCTCCCGAGCGACCTTCTCTTGACGCTTCAACAAAATGGCTTCTCGCAAGATCCTTGTTTTACCAGGCGACGGTGTTGGCCCCGAGATCATCGCCGAGGCTGTCAAGGTCCTCGAGGTGATCCAAAAGTCCTCTGGTGTTAAATTTGAGATCCGCTCGGAGTTGATGGGCGGATGCAGTATTGACAAGCACGGCGTAGCCCTGACCCAAGAAGTCCTGGACGTGGCCAAGGCAAGCGATGCGGTCTTGTTCGGTTCAGTCGGTGGGCCTAAGTGGTAAGTCAGACGGTCAACACTACTTTTCCAAGCGGCAATGACTGAGAATTCAATTACCCTCAGGGGTGCTGGCAAAGTGCGACCTGAACAGGGCGTCCTAGCCTTACGCCACGGACTGAACGCCTTTGCAAATCTGCGCCCATGCAAGTTTGCGAGCAAGTCTCTTGTCGACCGAGGCCCTATCCGACCCGAGCTCACAGAAGGAACCGACTTTATCCTTGTGCGAGAAAACTGCGGAGGTGCTTATTTCGGAGACAAGACTGAAGAGGAGGATTTTGCATCGGACGCCTGGGCGTACTCTCGGGCAGAAGTTGAGCGGGTTGCAAAGGTCGCTGCTGACTTGGCTATGGAGACGGAGCCGCCTCAGCAAGTCATCTCGTGTGACAAGGCCAATGTCCTTGCTGTTAGTCGACTTTGGCGTCGAGCCGTGACGGAGTTTTTCGCGAGGGAGTATCCGCAGATCAAACTTTCTCACCAGCTTGCTGATAGCGCTGCCATGCTTATGGTCAAAGATCCTCGCTCATTCAACGGAGTGGTGCTCATGGATAACACGTGGGTATTGTCGCTCCAACAAGATTTCTGGTTCGAGTTAGCTCACTTAGTCGTTACGTGGTTCACAGGTTCGGCGACATCTTGTCAGATGTGAGCAGCGTGGTCCCGGGATCGCTAGGTGTCGGATCGGAAGTCTAATTCGACCGCGGCATACAGTCGATCGACGCAGGGGCTAATTAGGGGCCCTATTTAGGATCATCGTAGCTAGCCTAACCTGCGGTTAGAACCTCCTTTTTATAAGCATATAAAAATTTATATAATTAAATTAATCTCTTTATTAACCTACGGTTCGAACTAATTCCCCTATAAGAGGGAAACCTATACTAATTAGTAATTAAATTCTACTATTATAAATTAGTAAGGTATCTCGCTATATAAAAGAGACGACCTCTTAATACTATATAGGATAGGAGATTCGTACTAAATAACTTTACGAAAGTAGATAAAAAAGAAAGCGATTTTCGAATATTATACGGAATTAAGTAATTATAGCCCTTTATTATCTATAAGAGGTCGACGTTTATTATATTAAACTATATTAATTAACGGAACTACTTAAGTAATTAGTATTTTATTATTACTTTAAGTAGCTTTTCTTATTAAATAATTTTATTACGGCCGGCCCGCGATTAGAAATTAACTAGTTGAATTAGTAAAAGGAATTGTTAGTAAGCGATAATTACTTAATAATAATTAGGCTATAGAAAAGACTATTTAAAAAAATATAAAATAGGGTACTAAGGAGCTATAAGAGGAAAATCTCTAAGGTATCTAACCTTATTAAGTACGAGCAATAAGTAGTATTTTTAATAAGTCCTTAAGGCCCGCGATCTTATAAAAAAAGGGGGGGGCTTAATTTTATTAACTATACTTAATAACTTATATAGATCTTTTACGAGCTACTTAGTATTTATATTTAATTATTTTTATAGAATACTACCTTAGAGGAGGTAGGTTAAGGAAAGAAGCTATTTAGAAGTTACGGAGAGTAAGAGGCTTAGGAGGCTAAAAGGGTACGGAATAGTAGAAATTAGTAACTAGTAAAAATTACGAAACTAATTATTATATTTTTTTATAATAATATAAACGTTTATTACTATTATTAAAAAAAGGGGCTATAAAAACTTACCTTTTTATTTTAAATAAAAAGGAGGTCTTAGTAAGTATAATAGCTAGCGATTTAAAAAGGTAATAGTAGTTACTAAAGATAGTAAAAATAAGAGTAGTAGTAAGATAGCGAAAAGAAGTAAGAATTTCTTAAACCCTAATAAATTCGTTAAGTAGTAAAAGTACGGGCTTATTATAGCTAATATACGGATTAGATATATTTTTATTAAGATTAAATACGTTAGTAATTATTAATATAGGTATAAGTTAGAGTACGACCCTTAGCGAGTTAGTATAAAGAAGAAGAAAAAGAAACCCGATCTTAGATAGAATCCCGATTTTTTATAAGTAAATAAATATTAACCTAGATTATTAAAGAACGTAGATATACCGGATTACGGATTAGCTTAATAATAAGTAAATTAACGTAATATTAATTTATTTAACTAAGGTTTATAAGAAAAAGGGATTATAAAAGTAACCTCTATTTTATAAGATCGTAAACGACCTTAGCTACTAGCTAAATAAATAGTTTATAAGAGTAAGCTTAGGAATTACGAAAGTAGTTAATAAATTCCTTTATGAGCGAGGGGTATTACTAGCGTAATTATAATTACGAGAGCTATACGAAATCCTAGTAGCGACGATTATAGAAGAGGAATTTATATTATAGAACTAAGTATAAGTTAATAGGGCGTATAATCTCTTTAACGAATTTAGAAAAAGGGTGAACGATGTAGATTTCCTCCCTATAATTACTAATAGTAATCTATTGTTATAGAAAGATATATAGAGGTAAAATATTATATTATAAGTCCGATAATCGATAATTCTGCCTATTTCGATCTATAGCTCGTTACCGTTACTAATCCGAAATTTAGTACTAATTAGCTAATAGGAAAGGCGGTAGATAACCTAAAGTTACTAATAGTACGTAGTGACGCAGGGATCGTGCGTAGTTACGAGGGATCGTAACTAACCTCTCGAGGTATTAATTATAGTAATAAGACTATATTATATAGATCTTAGTAAGGTAATTTTTAACTTATAAAAAGAAGAAGAGCTAGGGGAAACTATATAACCTGTAATAGAGGTATAAGAAATTATCCTTAACAAAATCGTCGTAGTAATACTAATAAACGACGAGGAAAAGGAAATTGCTAAAAGGGTATTAATATTACTAACGAGACGTTATAAAAGACCACGACGGTAAGTACTAATATAATAATTTATTATTAGCGACGAGGTAATTAATACTTTTTATATAATAAAAGAGAAAGCCGATTTCGAGCTAGTAATTAAACTATATAAAGAAAGCGTAATTATAACTATTAGAAAGCTATATAAGGAATTAAATCTAATCGAAGTAGATACTCTTTACGATCGAGGGGTTTATTAATTTATTCTTTATAACCTAGAGAAGTATATAAACTTTTATATATTTAAATTGCGAATAGTTTATAAGATTAAAGGGAAAGGAATACCCTAACTATACGAGAAGTCTAGATACGTAATTTAGGGGTACGGCGACGTTAAGAAGGCGACGCTGCTTATATAATTACTTATAGTATAGCGCTATAGCTAATGATTAATAATAGTATTAATAGTATTGTTACGAAAAAAGGGGTACGAGATTTAGAGCTATAATATTACTTAAGCGTATATTTAATTAGTTATAGGGCTTATAAGGAAAATCCTAGCCTATTTACTAAAGGAAATGGCTAGTAAGTACTTAAAAAGTACGATTATCGAAGTACTTAAATTACTATATGGGCTTATAAAATCGGGCACTTATTAGTAGGCTATATATTACGATTTTTATATTAATTAATTATCGATAGTTATATTTACGTACAATCCGTGCCTACTAATCTCTAAGTACGTAGGTAACTAATTTGGAATTATTAGAATATAGACTAATAATATATTAGGCCTATTTAATATTAACTTTATAAAAAAGGAGGATAAGAAGCTTTAAAAAGCGGGCTTTATAGCGAAGCTAAAAGAGGTCTTTATAATAAATAACTTATTAATATTTAATAGCAGGATTTTTATAATTAAAAGAGAAATCGTTATTTTTTAATAAAAGGGGTAAGGTAAGAAAATTAGCCTCGTTAATCCGAACGTAATTAACGTTAAAAAGCAATATAAAGCTAAGCTTATACGAGGAGTATATATTACGAGTATATACTAGCCCGAGGCGACTTTTAACTACGCTAGAGTAGCGCAGGCTATAGAGTTAAATAAACAAAACGTCGAGGTACTTAATAAGCGGCTTAAGTAGTAGTACTCGAATCTCGATTAAGGTCTTATTTATTATTTAATTAACCTCGCGGCTAGTAAGCTCTATATATTCGTAAATAGCTTATTTATAAATAATAAGGACCTTATTTTATAATTAGGGTATATTATTATTTTTATTAACGAGAGTATAGGCAAGAGCGAATTTATAATATATAGTAATATTATTTACTACTTATTAACTAAAAGTAAGTGGGTAATAAGAAGTGTGCTAGTATTAGAAGTTTATAGTATAGTTAATAGCGTTAACCTTACTTACGTAATTTTAATAATACTAAAGAGAATTACTAATTAATTTAGCTTTTTACTAATCTTAACGGTTGTTTATATAGATTCTTATTTGCTATACGAATGTTTTATTAAATTAAGAACTATAAAAGAAAAGAGGCTTATGATTAATATTATAGTCCTTAGGTAATTATATAAAAGGTGCGAGATCCTTAAAATCCGTTAGATTAATAGTAACGATAACCTCGCTAACGTTTTTATAAAAGTAGTACTTAATAAGGGGTTAGAGTAATTTATAAGTAATAGAAAAGTTAACGTACGAATAAAAAGATAGGTTATATAAAAGGAATAAAAAAAAGGGGGAAAAAGAGACGACTTAGTAGACGGGCCCGAGGTCGAATTATACTTCTAACTATAGTAATTAAATTAATAAAAAAAAGAGAAAGTTAGTATCGGATCGGAAGTCTAATTTAACTATAGTATATAGTCGATCGACATAGGGGCTAATTAGGGGCCCTATTTAGGATTATCGTAGCTAGCCTAACCTACGGTTAGAACCTCCTTTTTATAAGTACGTAGAAATTTATATAGTTAAATTAATCTCTTTGTTAACCCACGGTTCGAACTAATTCCCCTGTAAGAGGGAAACCTACACTAGGCCTGCTCCCATCAGCGTCGATCTCAAGCACCACCCCTGGCTCGGGAGGAATCGGTCTCTACGAGCCTATCCACGGAAGCGCGCCCGATATCGCGGGCAAGGGTAATAATAGAGCCTTGTCCCAGTCACACCAGAGAGGTCAAACGGTCAAAGGCTGGTACTTTTCGTGTGCAGGGATCGCCAACCCAGTCGCCACTATTCTTGCAGCGGCAATGATGCTCAGGTACTCATTTGGAATGGTTGATGAGGCAAAGGCCATTGATAAAGCAGTCGGAAAGGTCTTGGACTCCAGGGATATTGGCGGACACGAGATACGGACCCCGTAAGTTTCACTCGCTGCTCAACGTTTTGCGCACGTCTGACTGGTTTCTTCAGTGACCTGGGCGGGAGTGCAACAACAGTTGAAGTCGGCAATGCAATTTGTAGACAACTTGAGAGCTTGTTGAAGTAAATTTTCACATGCAGCTATAACGTAAAGGATCAATTCACAATGCGTTGACTCTTGATAAGGAGGCACAATGGAGAAAGAGAGTGAGGCACGCCCCAAGTCGATGTTGACGCGGCAGTCAATCATCCATGAAAACTAGCGATGCAAGTAGTGCAATGGTCCGGGAACTGACATGGGACATTTCTAAACATCAAGCGAACGAGCTCATAAAGATACCGATAGCTAAAATAGATCCACTACCATTTCTCAAAAGCCATTGTCTGAATACACGCACTCCCTTTGTCATTAGGCTCCACACAGACCTCTTGATCCAAGCCCGACCCCGAAGCATAGTCCGAGGCTCAACTATCTAAACATCGAATGCCAGTATCTGAACCATCTCGAATAGATTCCCCAAGGGTTCGGACAGCCACTACAACTTCACGCGCGATTACCTTCCGTCGTACATTGAGAATGCCATCGTGATTGGCGATGCGCAGTGGAACCGCCTGATTGCCGCGATCCAGGCAGTGGGCATCTACGCCAACCTTAACTTTGCAGAAGTTGACGGCGACTACATGTACATGTCTCAGGCATCGATAGACCCTCAAGGAAATATCATGCACCACCGCCGTAAGCTTCGGCCGTCAGGCGCAGAACGATACTTCTTCAGTGACGGTGTGGCCGGGGATCTCAAAGTCTTAGAGACTGACTACGGCCGATGGGGAATGCTGGAGTGCGGAGAGTACGTCTACAAAGCCCACCTGACCCGACTGACTGTGCCTTGCTCCTACGAGTGCCGGAGCTGACCATACCACTTTCAATCTAGGCATATGTACCCCAGTATGACGTTTAACATGTACGTCCAGCGAGAAAATGTTCACTTCGCACCTTTCCCCTATCTGGCCGGCGTCGGAGACGAGACTTCGCTTTGGTGGGAGAACCAATGGGTCAATACCGGCACCCTGAGCGTCTACTCTGTTCTCAGCGGTGCCTACTCCTTTGTCGCAGCTATCGGCGCGACTTTCGTGATAGACCCGTTCGGATCTCGCGTTGCTCACGTCAATGCCAACGGAAGCTTCGAGGAGTTCCCGATGCTGTACTACAACCTCAACACTAGCGGCTTCAACAGCTCTCAGACGTATGACATTAATGTGCAGGCTTCATGGGGGACATTGAGTCAAATTGTGGATAGCTTTCCGGGGTATGTCCAAAGGTGGAGGGGGAGTTCGTCAAACAAAAGAACGTCTCGATTGATTACTTGATGACGGGGGAGCTTGTCATCCCGTCTTAGAGGTAGATAAGGTAGAGTCATCTGATTCTAAATTTGGCTTCCCGAACAGTGGACTGCGGGTAGAAGTGGCACCGTCTCTCAGAATATCATCCCACGGTATGCCGTTCATCAATTCCGCGGTGATTACTCCTCAACTTGGTTGTGGTTCGAGGCCCCCTTCATTCCGGCTATTGTTGCTGTGCAGACATCAAAACCATCTCCAGAAGTTCTAATTATGGGAAGACAACGATGAGATACTGATGATAACCTAGTATAGCTCAAAGGAATAAACCATCAAGGTGTTCATCAGTGGATCACATTGAAGGTGTGGCTGTACGAGGCCTGGATTACTCCTGATGATCGGCCATGATCGTCCTACGTCGGGAACGCTCCAGGGTAAAGATTCATGCTTAATCGTATGCTGCCAAGATCTAATACATCTCAAACATGTCAACTGGGGGCTAGCTCTTTTGTTGGTTGGGTGTACCGATTTGGCAAAGGGTCGCGTGCTATCTGAGAGCGCGGTTGGCTGTGCGGCTGGTGCAGCTATTTTAAGGACAGGACCCATACACGACGTTGCGAACTCGCACACCCTACAATCAAGAGGGGGAAACTTCGCTGATGACTTTGCACAATGGATCAAAACCACTCATCCGACCAGTTCCACCTCGAGTGATCCCCTCGGCGAGCAAGAATTCCTAGTATTCACCGAGAGTCGAGCGTAATTCGAACCCAAGAGCAGCAAATTCTGCAGTGGTTTCAGGTACATGGTGGTGTAGGAAGCTTGGAGGTCTTGGCTAATATCGAGCAATTGTATCAAACCATGTTCGGCAGTTCGACACTCCCTGTTCTCCAGCACTTTTGAAAACCGCTCAACCTTTTCTACAACCATCCAGGCCATCAGGTGAACAAATTTGCTGTTGAGTGCAGTTCAAGATTCGCAACGATGCTTGCCAACTTAAGTTGACTTGATTGGCTGGAAACTGGAGGCATGTTTCTCTGTATCCTCATCATGCACAGCTTGGGTCCCAGGACGCATCTAAAGTGTTAGTCATATCCCGGGGACCCTCAAATTAGTTGCGAGCAGCCCGGCCACCGGGCTACTCCGTCTCTCAGGTCTCTCCGGATCCGTGACCCATTGTAATGCTCCAAAAGAACCTCCGGCTTGTGGGGGTCTGTTCGGCCGACTCAAGGTTGCAGCACTAATAACAGAGAAGGGAGCAGAATGAAGCTTGATGTTGAGCCTGGGCCACTTCTAAGCCTGCGTGCTCCGCGGCAGCGACTGATTCGCCGGCTAAAGACAATAAGCTTTCTCCTAAACACAGATGAAAATGTCAAGCAGCATCACCCATGCGTCTCATGAGTCGTGATTGTCTATGCTTGACTTGTTTGCGACAAAAAAGATGCCCCCTACAGCGCAGTCCAAAGCCTTGTGTGCTTACTTTCGAGGGATCTTTTCCATGAAACGAACTTTATTCGGTCGGGGATTCCCCGTGTTTACTACGACTGGCCAGCCTGTAAGCCTTGAAGGAAGCTTCTTAAATGGAGCTTTTTCGGAACTGGTCATCATTCCCGTCGGATATTACGGTTGTTGCGTCCCATTCCGGGCGATGCAGATTGTGAAAAGCTTTCTTTGCCAAGTCCAAGTCCCAATTTTAGAGGGGATGCAAAAAGTCCCATCGATTCAAGGCCCCTATTCCTGCCAATATTCATCCTCGAATAGCCACAAGATGGATCGGAACACAGAGCCCGAGTCTGCCCCCATATCCACACGAAGAAGAAGGAGCATTGTGACAATGACGGAGACCCAGCTGCTATCAATAGACCTCGGTCTCATGTCCACAGAGATGTTCCCGTCTGTCGCCGAGAACGAGAAACATAAGTCGACCCACCCCCTTTTGGCCACCCCCCCCTTTTGGCCACCCCATTTCTCTATCCTAGCTACCGTATTAAAACCCTACCTACGATTTTTAAACTACTATAATAATTATAAAAATCGTCTAAATATAATTCTTTTTTATATACTTATTTATTAGTATATAATAGTTTTATATACTAAAAATAAAGTTATTTAGGCTCTTAAAGTTATTAAAAACGGTCTCTCAGTTAATAAAGCCTTGATTAAGTTCGGAGTTCTAAAGTTAACTCTTTATAATTATAAGAGAGGTTATTAAATAAGGGTAATAGTATTTATAAACCTCTAGAGGCTTCTTTTATAATAAGAAAACTAGCTAGCTTAGTAAGTTCGTATTTAGTATAATCTAAGTATTATACTAACTTATAAATAGCTTAGAGAATTTATTAAGCGAGTTCTAAGATCCTAGGGGGATATAAATCCTCTTAAAAAGAGATAAATAGACGCTTTTTTAAGGAGGAATTTATTAATTAAGGTCTAGAAAAGTCGTACTATTGATTCGAGGCGTCTAAATAGAGCTATTACTAATATAATTAAATTATAATTTAAATTACTTAATATACTAGAGATTAGTAATATTAAATAGGCTAATAAATATAATATAAATAAGACTAGTATTTTAGAAAATAAGAGATTTAATAACCTAGTTTTAAGTATAGTAGAGACTATAGTAATACGAAAAAAAGAGCCTAGTTCGTGTACTTAGGTATTTATAATCGAGTATATTTTTATTAATAGTCGAGCTATTAAAGTACTAGTTATATATAAAGGAAAGTCGGTATAGTAGTAGTAGTTTTTACTTAAACTTAACACTTATACTAGTTAGGAGTTTATAATAATAAATAATAGCTAGAAGACTAATAAAACTACCCTTAAGTAGTTAAAAATAGTATTCTTATTATAAACTAAGACCCCCCCCCCCCCCCCCCTTAGGGGGCTTAGTATACTTAGTAAGCTTCGACTATTAGTTCTAGATAGCTATAGGAGTTATATAACGACAGAATTTATATAGGAATACTATAAAAATAACGTCTACTTACTATTCTTATTATTATACACTTCCTATATCCTCTAGCCGTTAGATATAGCTATTTTTAGACTTATTAAGTCTAAGTATAAAAAAGAGCTTAGTAAAAAAGATATAGTAAATAATTCTATTATTATTAAAAAGCGGTACTTCTTAAGCTATTATTAAAAAGCTCGTTTAGCTAGTCTAACGTTATTAAATATAGGAAGTAGGTAAAAAGTAACTAGATTATATCCTCCTAATATAGCTAGACTACTTATTAATCTAATAGTCCTACCTAACCTAGTTATACTAACTAAAAAGACTATAAATACTAAGTAAGTAACTAGTAATACTAAAAAAGTTATTAACTAAGTATTAGTAACGTCTATTATTAACTAGTTAACTTCTAAAAAGGCTAGCGAGCTCTATAATTAATTAAAGTTATTTATAAAGCTTAGTCTAAACTATAATACTTAATAACTACTATTTAAAAAAGTAAAAAAAGTATTTAATAAGTAAGCCTACTATCTAATAGTATCTTAGTACTATATTCGAGTTTTAAAAACTAAAGTTAACCAATTAAGGCTATAAAAAAAAAAAGTATATTAATAAACCTAAATACTAAGTTTATAAATATTTAAGATATATAGAGAGCTTAGAAGGACTTTAGCGACCGTTTAGTTAGTCCTAATTAACTCGCAGGGGTCGAATTACTTAGGGAGAATAATAACTATATTATTATAGTAGTAAAAGATAGTTAATTAATTGAGTATAGTTAGTAGCGATGTTTTGAAACTATGTTTTGATGGGGTGGCCAAAAGGGGGTGGGTCGACTTAGTCTAGGAACAACGATCACAGAAAAGGAGGCCGGTCCAAGCACGGAGAACGACCAAGAGAAGGGCAAAGGTCCAAACAATGATATACCAGTGACACCGATACCAAAGTACTTATCAGGTGCTAAGCTTTGGATTATCATCACATGTGTAATTGTTGTTACCTGGTTGATGTTCCTTGACAGTTCTATCATTGTTCCCGTTAGAGCACCCCGAAAATAAGTGAAGCATGTTATTTGCTAATAGCATTGTAGGCTATTCCAGCGATAACTGACGAGTTTCATTCTTTGCAAGATACCGGTTGGTATGGCAGTGCCTATCACGTTTCTAATGCCGCTTTCCAGCCGCTCACAGGTAAAATCTACTGCTACTTCAGCTCAAAGGTGCGGCTTTCCCGGCTCTTAGCGAATATGTTTCCAAATCCAATCTAATCCATGCAGTGGTCTTTTTTCGTCTTCCTAGTCTTGTTCGAGATTGGATCTCTTGTATGCGGGGCTACGCCTTCGTCCCTGATATTCATCATGGGCAGAGTCATCGCGGGGATAGGAAGTGCGGGCATGATGAGTGGTGGCCTGACGATCATCGCCGGATCAGTACCTCTAGAGAAAAGACCTGGTTAGATCAATCCTTGCGAGTTTTGTCTGACAAATGCTTGGCTAATTCAAGTTGTCTAATAGCTCTTATGGGACTGGTCATCGGACGTACGTATAGGCTATTGACCCTCAGAGCGGTAGCTAACGTCAAACTAAAGTTGCAAACTCTGGCAGCGTTTGCGGTCGTACGTGCAAAAAACCGCCCTAGAAAGGAGAAAGTCTCGCCAAAAATACTAACGTTAACACATAGCTGTTCTTGGTGGAGTACTGACCGACTATGCCAATTGGCGTTGGAGTAAGATATGGAGTTCATCCGAGTTGAGACGACTCTAAGTATTACGGAGTACCTGCTAAACTCAAATAGCATTCTACATCAACCTCCAGATTGGCGGCGTCGTCCTTCTGTTTCTGGCATGGTGCGAGATTCCCGATCAGGTGCCGAAACCGAGTCCTATGGCGGTCATTGCGAAATTGCACACGTATCTAGATTTTACCGGCTTTTTGTTATGCGCTGGTGCTGCGGTGTCATTTCTCACGGCCCTCGAGCTTGGTGGGAACGAATATGCTTTTAACAGCCCCACGATGATAGGATTGTTCTGCGGCTCTGCTGTGGCTCTCGTAACATTCTTGGCCTGGAACTATCGAAAAGGAGATGACGGGCTCATCCCATCATCAATGGACGGTAAGAGGCTCGTCTGGTCCGCAGCCGCTACAAACTTCACCTTTGTTGGCTCGGCGATGATCCAGATCTACCTGCTCCCGCTCTACATACTTCCAGGCAGTACAAGGCGCCACGCCGGTCCAGAGCGGGATCAACGTTTTGCCAAGCATCTTGTCACAGCTAGCTTTCGCCTACGGCGGAGGCGTGCTAGGTACGGAAGCCTATGGAATTATTCCATATATAATTTGAGTTTAGCTAACGTCCTTGTCACCCCTTCAAGTCGGTAAGTTCGGGTATTATCTGCCGTGGGCTTTCGCAGGCACAGCGGCAACGATTATTGCTAGTGGCTTGTTCACGTCACTCACACCGACGACTTCGGTGGCCCAGTGGTTATCAAATCATCACGGTTGGTGGACGAGGCATTCTTTTACAACTGGTGAGACCCGCTTGCCATATGCAGCGGTCACTGACCGCAAGCCCGACTAACAGAATGACTTTAAGCCAAGCATTGCTATTCAGGCGAACTTACCTCCGGAACAGATTTCAGTAGGAATATCATTTGTTACGCTTCTCAGCTCATGAGCTCAGCTGTGGCCCTGGCAGTAAGTAACGCCATTTTTACAGGGGCACTGAAGCAAGACCTACCTAAATTCGCGCCGAATCTCGATACGTCGAAAATTCTTGAGGCCGGGGCAACCGGGTTCCGTAAAGTCGTACCCGAGGAAAACTGCCAGAAGTGTTTTTAGCATGTGTATCGAGTATCGACAAGGAGTTTATCCATCCCTCGGTCTGGCTATAGCATCATTCTGCTTCGCGTGGGGTATGGGGTGGAAAGACATTCGGCCAAAAAAGAAACAGGCAGTCAGCAGGTGAGGAAAAGAGAGAATGACTCGAGCCCGTGGATAACTGCCGAGAGCCCGAGGCTCAGGTTCATGGGCACTGACGTTTCTAAGATTGGACATTCTTATGGTGGTCCTTGCTAGTGTTGAGCGCCGTTACCAAGTTCTATCAAAAGTTCCTTGCTTAGAAATGAGTGCAGAGGTCTTGAAAGTTGACCATACACGTTAGTAGTATCGAGATAATGACTACGGACTACTTACCTATACGAAAATACGTCGCTTGATTAATCGTTCCGACGGGGTTGAAGTGGTTCGATAGCGGCCCGCTTGCTCATCAAGAATCCTTGGGTTTAGAGTTGAGCCTAATGGATCACTCGCACTCGAAGCCGACGGGATGTTGCTGGTCCTGAGGAGAGAAAATGAGGCTTCAGTCGTCCACCCCGTGGCGACTGAAAGAATCACAAGCTTCGCAATAGGGAACAATATTACGGCGTTCTCCGGTCCGATGTATCTGAGTTCACCTGAAGGAACCACCCGAATTATGACTGGCGCGTCAATTAAAGACGAAAGGACGAAGCTTGCGAGACTAAAAGGGCTCGGGTTTCGCAGATGCTTCCGAATCATGCGACGAACAGCGATAGAGACTCAACATGTAGCGAGCGTGTGCCATGGCAGAAAAACAGGGCTTTTAATCAAGTGTCTGATTCCGTGTTGACTGGTCAAAGTGTCTAGGTAAAGCTAAGCTACGCCTAGCCCACATCTTGCGAGGGTATAACATGATTGATTGCAGATCGCTCACGGTGCCGCCGTCTTGCGCTACCGGAGCTCTGAACCTCGGGTTGTCCGGAGACGTCGCGCATGTACTCAAAGTAACGTGGCTGTTGCGAGCCTAGTCCATCATTCTATCCTATCTTGAAAGCAATCAGGTGCGAATACAGTATTTCGATGATACGCATGGCTACGGCTACCCAATGAGCTCATCTAGTATACGGATACGCTGGCGCACAGCATTCTGCCATAGCACGCATATCCATCGGGGATAGGAGGAACTACGAAATTCAAGCATAGCATGGTTTGTGCGATGCGGCCATATGTAACCCCGTTAAGAGGCCCCTTTAATAGTGGTTACCCTTGAAAAGGGACCCCTAACGACTCGTTCCTAGGCCTCATCGGTCGTACCCAAGTCCATACTTAGTTAGAAATGGTACCGCAAGGCAAGCTGAAACAAACCTGAGAGGTGTTCCGCGGGAGTAAAGGTAAAATTGGGCTGCCCAATGCGCTCGGGCCGCCTCGCTGGTCGACTTCAGTTAAGGACACAACATCGCTGGGCTTGACTCAAGGAGCAACGGCACGCCCGCAGCGTGAGATTGGAAGCACTGGACCGTGCTTCACAGGTTCACACTTCGCTGGCGAAAACGAGAGAGTCCAATGATAGAGTTCGCGCGATCTGCGAGTTCATCTTGTCGTCCCACAGCTTCTGATGCTGGCTTTTGCCGCTTTCGATATGCCCGAGACCGAATTCGCAAGGAGTACTATTTCACAAGTCCGCAAGCGGAATCCACCATTGTCAGTGTGTATACGGATGAGTTCTGCTAGGCGGGCTGTGTCCTACTTTTTCTGACTAATAGGATAATCGTAATTTTCTTAGCCGCTAGCCTTGCGCAGAACCTACTTATATAAACTTATATAATTCGAAAATTATTTTAGTTTTTATTATAGTAATCGAGAGATCTTAATAAATCTTGATTTTTATTAATTTTAATTAAAACTTCCTTAACTACGGCCTCTAATTAGCTAACTAAGTCGCCGGAACTATAGCTTTATTAGTATTATTAAAGCTAGAAGAGGCTAAAGTTATTTATTACGTCTTTTTACTACTAGTTACTAAGCTTTTTTTACTTTTACTACTTAACCTCCGCTTATTATTATTATTAACTACGTACTTTACGAGGCTAACTCGTCGTTATTATTATATTTAAACGCTAACTAATTACGGTATATATTCTATTTAACTAGTTATAGCGCTAAGTTCTAAGCTTTACGAGGTTATTTAAGAGCCCTTGCTATTAGCTAAGTTAGTATTACTAAAGAGGTAAGTACCCCTAAGGAGGGGGGAGTTAGTAGGGTACTATAATAAGTAATATTTTTATTTTTTAGGTACTTATATAGAGTAATAATAATAATAAGGTTTTTAATATTAAGTAGGGTATCTTTAACGTTCTAATTTAATAATAAAGTTAGTATAATCTATAAATCGATAAGATAAACTTATTAATAACTAACGTAATTACTAACGAGGGTAAATATATATTTTTATAAGTAGCTCCTTACGCTTTATAAGATCGAGTAGCTTATAATTATATAAGATATAGTACTAGTTTATAAAGCTACTAGAGCACGGTAATAGATCGGGAGGGTAAGGAATCTAATTAGTTAGTAATAAGGGAAAGGCTCTTTAGTACTAAGTACTTATTAACTCTAGTACTTTTAGGCTAACCTCTTTAGAAATAGTTTTAAACTAGTTATAATAAAGATACTTATAGCGAGTATAAGACTCTATTACTATTACCCTCTCCTTATAAGTATAGGCCTTATTATATAATATCTCCTTAATTACCTAAGTAACGGCATATAAATCGGAGTTATTATTAATAATATATAATTTTAGGTCCTTATAAGCAGTCTTAGTAAGACTATTAGTCCTAATACCGAAGTTCTCGTATTAAGAAATAAAATAGTTAGCTTATTAATATCGTAAGGGGAGGTAAGTATTTATAATATATTTTAAAAATAAGTCCTAGTTAGTAAACTCTATTAATAAGCGGTCCTAAGTAGTATTAAAATCGTCCTTAGTATTAGTATATATAATATAAGCCTATAGTTAATAAAAGCTAATAAGTATATAAGGAATCTCCTAAGGCTACTAGCTAAGGCTAAGGGTCTTATTAGCCCGGGCCCTGTTATTAAGGTTCTAAATAACTTTACCTTTAGTAGCCTCCTTATTGTAGTTAACGTCGAGCTTATTAATAGGCCCGCCGGGGCCCTTTTACTTATACTTAACGTTAAGGCTAACGTTCTAATTAATATAAAAAATATAGAGCTAAAGCTAAGTATTAAGCTAAATCTCTATTATTATTAACCTTATTATATCCTCGAAGTTAGTAATAGCTACTTTAGGCCGCTCGGTATTAATCTCGGCCTAAATAAATTTAACGGACTTAATAAAGAAGTTATAGCCCTCGCGGCGTTCTATTAAAATAAGGCTAAAAGCGTAGTTATATAAAGAGCTAATATTAGTAATCTTAGTAACTTAAAAAGTATTAAAATATACCCTAAAAAAAGAAGTAGAGTCTAAGAGAGATAAGGAGGTTTTTTAAATATTAGTTCTTATTTAAAATAATAGTATTTTAAACTAGTTAGTTTTATACGTATTATCGAGCCTAATAACCTTAAGAAACCGCTTCTATATAATCTTATACTAAAAATAGGTCTAGATAAAGCCTATAGGCCGGTTAGGATCTTTTAGTAACTATTAAATACGGTACTTATATCCTATACTTATTAAAATACTTATAAATTACTAAATAATAGAGCGACTATCGAGTTCCTTTAGGTAAATTCGCTAGCGGGTATTATTAATATCCTTTTACTTAATAAGGGACCTAGGCTTAGTATTTTAAACAATAGTAGCTACTTTACATAACTTAATAACCTTATACTTAGAGACGGTCTTAAGAAGGGTTTATTACGTAGTAATAAGCTTTTAGTAAAGCTTATAAATAGAGGGGTCTAAAAAAAGTACGTAATTATAAGTAGTGTATTTAAAAATAAAAGACTATTACTAATTATTAAAAGCTTGGGTAGAAGTAACTCTATACTAAGGGTAATTATTTTTCTAAGTAGACGTAGTACGGGTACTAAAGCTACGAAGTTAGTAAGTAATATCGTAATTATAAATAATCTTAAAGTACGTAAGTAGTCTAGGCTCTCTTTAGTAGTTATTAGCGTTTTATTAGATTATAATAAAGCTATAATTACGTATATAGGCCTATAAGTATTCCTAAAGCTCTTTAATCGTCGCGACCGGTATAAAATACGGTAAGTTAGGTATATCGTACTCCTCTAATTACGTAGGGGTAACTAGGTTAATTAGTAATACCTCTATTAAAAAGTTATAATAGTTTTACTTTTTGTAGGCGGCGACGGCGAGGTTAAAGTAGGTAGGTTAAAGTAAGTGGGTTAAAGTGGGCAAGTAGAAGTGGAAGTGGAAGTGGAAGTGGAAGTGGAAGTGGGTAATTGGCAGTAGTAGAAATCGGTCGGAATAATCCCTGGCCTCTTATTGGTCAGATTACTTTAGGAAAAGTGGGATACAGCCCGCCTAGCCAACTGACATAGCCCCCCTAGCAGAACTCATACGGATACACACTGAACGCAACGCAACGCAACATTACGGCTGTTTCCCGATGGGAGAGAGCTTGATCATGGATTCGTACTCCGTACAGATAGACGCGAACCCCTCAAGGTTACCTCAGGCGCGTTTCCCTTTCCTAATGCCAAGGGGGGAACACTTGGTTGTTTCTTGATCAATCTATTTTACTCTCGCCGCCAACAGCCCCAGCCATGCTTCAACGTCACTTATTCTAGCCACAGCCTACAGACAAAGATTCACGTGCTGCAAGCGCCGATCAAGCGGCAGGAGAGGCCCGCTGCCCGCGCCCGCGGACACTAGCAGCCGTCGAGCACGTTCGGCGGCCCGCCGGGCTCAAGGCTGGGCCCAGTTATGGGTAACCATCCCTGGAATTAATGGGAATATGACAGTCGGGTAAATAGAAACCCTATTTTACTTGCTCGCAACAGGACAGGGCCAACAATTTGGCGGGGCACACAGGCCAAAGGTGCCGACTCGAGCAGCTCAAACCCGCCAAGACTACCTACCGTACGAATAGTTGAGGCGTCCAAATAGGTCGGGCGTTTTGGACTCGCTGTCTTTTGTTGACTAAGTACGGAGTATGCTATGCACACACATGCAGTCTTCACCTCTTCCTATACCAAACCACTATCAATCTCTTGGCCAAGTCGATCCCCAAATAGGGACCCCACAGGAGGGGCTTTGGCCTTGGCGCTGGGTTGTTTTTAGAAGACGGGAAGCCATGAAGCTGTCACCAAACAACACCTGACTGATGATACACCGTGCCTTTGGCGAGATGGGTAACAAAACATGACATGATGGCGCGAGGAGCGTTGAAAGTTCGGTAATTACCAGGCAATCAAAGGAAGCTTTTTCTGATCTGATTAGAACGCCTCACCGGGCCACACCACCTTTGTTACACACCACTGCGAGGCGGTGGACCCCAATTCCAAAGAGAGTTTGCATAGCATTCGCCGAGGTTGCAGAGCCCTGGGAACTCGTCAGAACTTTGAAGTCGAGCTAAGGGGAACGCGATCCCACTCAGCAGGTTAACCTGCACACCACCCACTTATCGAATGATTGGCACCTTTTCCAGAGTTGCGGTAAAGCCAATGTCTCTGCCAAGTCGAATTCGCAGTCTTGACAGCCATACTGGTACCAAAGTACTGAATCGACAATGTCATACGTGGGAAGTTTCCCTGAAACCTTAAAATAAGAAATCGACAATGCGCATGATGGTTAGTCCCCAAAGAGGGAGAGTAGGTTCAACCGAGACATCTCATCTAGATCTGACGTGTCCCCCGCGCCCCGCGCAAGACGCCAGAACCCTGACATGAGTCGAACGGCGCAGGTAACTTGGCGTGGCTAAGAGAATGTCTTGGCAAAATTGACTTAGTTTGAGTAGTACGCAAGTCGCGGGAACGAAGTCATATAAACTTCGGCCGTTGTCACCTGGCGCTTCTGAGTTGAACTCGTCCCTTCGACCTTGTCGTGCATCTTCATGAACGCTTTGCCAACATGCTGTTCTCTCAAAGAAGTGCCTGCGATCGCTGCCGTGCTCTCAAGAGCCGTTGCTCCAGAGAAACTGGAGCGGCCAAGTGCGAAAGATGTCAACGACTCCAGATCGACTGTTTCTATAGCCCTCCGCGGCGCATGGGAAGACCGGCAAAGAAGCGCTTGAACCCGGAAGCTGCGCAGCCAACCCCTTCAACCACATTCCGACGATCTTCGACAATGTCGAGCAACACCACTGTTCAAACAATCACAAGCCCGCCCGAAGTGCTTCCATCCAACGTCCACGATGCGAGCGACTTCCAACAATATGGGATAGGAATTATACCGAGCCATCCGGATGAAGATGGAACTTGGACTGGCAACTTCGAGGACCCTTTACTCGGACTCCTACAAAGCAATGACACGAAGCTGATGCCCACGGAGTGGTTGGATACGGAAACGCTGGGGTTCTTGGCCCATCAAGATGAAAGTCTTGTAGCACAACCTCACGACCTGCCACTTACACCCCCAACAACGATTGGCTCTTTACCCACCAACGCAGAAGATAGCTGGATTCCAGGATGTGATCACCCATCCGAATTCAGTCACGCCGAATCCTTTGCCGGCGATACTATGCCTTCATCACCAGAAGCAACTTCACGATCATCCGAGTCGGCAGCACAGCGGCTCATGGATCTTCAGTCTCTGCTGTTCTCACGGCACATCACCAGAGCACAGGACGCAGACGGGCTTACGACACTGATCAACACGACCGTGCACTCGACAGAAACTCTCATTGAGGTCGTGGAAAGCTTGCCACTAGTGAGGCCGAGCGTGGAAGGACGACGATCTACTTCACCGCCATCCTGCTGGACCGGAGCACCCGACACTTCCGGCTTCGCCACACAAGTAGTACCACAGCTTCCGAAAGAGCCAGTACAACATCTACACCAACCACCAAACCTGACTCTCGTTATCTCTCTTTTTATGACAAATTATCTTCTTCTCCTGGATTCTTACGAAGAATTCCTCGGCGCTCTGAGGGGCCGTCTTCAATGTTCACGGCAGAGCCAGGGCCCGAGTCCCGGCAGTGACTTCAGCCTGGCACAACCATTTTTGGGCAGCAACACACCCAACGGAAACCTCAACAAATTTAACGTTGTGAGCTCTTTTGACTTGGACGTCAACTCAGTCGTATTCTTGTTGTCTCGAATGATGAAGAGACTACAGAAATCTACGGAATGCCGCTTCAACTCCGTTTCCATGACACCACCTGCCGTTAGCCAGTCTCGAGGTCAAGGATTCTCGGCTTCGGCTACATCATACAACTTTGACTTCCAAGATGGGATAAGCCAGGATATAGACGGGTGCTCGGAAGCGTCAGTGGCCTTTTCTCCGATGGCTATGATGGGGGACTATGCACTGCGGGAAGTAAGCCAGAGGCACCAGGGCGTAATGGAGTCGCTCCGTGTGATTAGGTGGCTTGCGGACGAATTATGACAGAGCCTGCACGACAGATGTACACACTTTTGTAAAACTAAAGTTAAAGATACATCAATCAAATAAGCGAACAGCTATATAAGTCGTTCACGACTGCAAAGTTAGCTTCGTTAACTAACGAATTTCGATTCAAATCCACATTTGCTAAGCTCGGTCTCGGACTTTGTTACGTAATAGGGATAGTAACCGCATCTCACAAAGTGCCCGTTACGTACTAAATTACATATCTATCTTAGATATCGTATATATAAACCTTTTCTTTTTATTTATTTCTACTTTTATAAATTAAGCTATTTTTATTATACTCTATATACCTATTACTACATACTATAACTTATAATAATTATAAACTTAGTTCTTAATTAAGACCTTATATTATAATAACGTACTTATTAATACAATTCTTACGATCTTTTTAAAATAATAAATATACTCGTACTTACTTTAGCCTAAGTTAAATTAACTAGCTATAATAGTTAGATTAAATAATTTAACGTATTTTATATAATAAATAAGGGCGTCGGGGTTTAGAAATACGTCGACTTAGATATTTTAAATTCTAATATACTCCTTAACCCTTCTATAGCACTTATTTTACTTTTTAAATTCGGATAATTAATCTTAACCTATAATAAAAAAGAGTTATAAGCTTATTAAGTACGTTATAAGGCGTTTAAAAACGATTAAAAAAACTAAGAAATCCTATATTAATAATTTCTAAACCTAATTCTTAATATAACTCTTTTAATTTTTTTAAATATAAGTAATTTATAGAATTAAGCTAGGTTTCTTTTTATAAAACTAACTATACTACTTATTTTATATAAATAAATCTATCTTTATATTATACTTATAAAGAAGATTTATATACTTAAGAGTATTTAAAAATAATAAGAGCTCGATACTAAGTACGAATAATTTAAAGCTTAGGAACGTAATATAGTTAATATTTAATTAAACTCCTCGCTTAGTAATTAATAAAATTAGTTAATACTACTCTTTATAAATACGTATTTTAAAAAACTACTAAGGATAGCTTTAAGTTTAGTATATAACGAATTATTAAATAACTAAAATAAGAACTTTAGTTTTTTAAAGTAGTAATTAAGAATAAGGTTTAAAACGAATACTAATAAGCCCTTAATAAAGCGAGGACAGGAGTTAACCCCTAACGTTAATATAAAGAGTAGTAATTTACTTACTTCCGAGCTAAAATAAATAATATTTTAAAAATTAATAAAGAGATCGCTATATTTAACTTCTTAATTATAATTAAAACTAAACTTAACCCTATATAGAGCTAATATATATACGAAATATTTAATAAATTAATAACTTTTAGAACGTATACTAAGACCCTCGAGGAGATTACGTATATATTTAGCTTTGTAATCTAGAACGTATATACTAAATAATCTTTAAGTTAAGGAGGGGCTTATTTTACTTTTACTAAACGCTTTAATATAGCTAATAATATAAATAATAAGAGTAACGTTATATACTTTTATAATTACGCATACTTATAAAAGCTATTAGTATACTAAAAGTTAAAATAGGTACTTATAAGCCAAAACGCTAGTAAGTTATTAATACGAATACTAAAGAGCTAAGTAGAAGAAGTCCTCGTTATTATTAAATTAAATAAATAGAAATTACTCTATAGTAAGCTTAAAAAAGTAAGTTAGCTAAAGAACGATAAAACCCCTAAGAAACCTAAGTTTTTAAAAAAATCCTCTAACTAATCTATAATAAGCTTATTAATAAACTATAACGAGGGCTACGTAATTATTATACTTATAAAAAGTTAGAACATAAAAATAAATATAATCTTTAGTACCCCTATAAATAGCGCTTATCTCCTATTCTAAAGTATAATAGTAAATAGTTATAAAATAATATATTTAGTTAATAATAAGAGCCTCTTTAAACCCGAGAGTTATATACTATTTAGTAATAATAACTACGTTAAATTAAGAACTACTATACTACTTATTATTATACGTAGTACTTATATTATAAAGGGTATTTTAGATAGTCCTAAAGAGAAGGGAACTTATAATCTAAAGCTTTAAAACGTTATTTATATTAAGGGATTTTATATTAATATAGTCTTAGAGACTTTACTAAATAAAAATATACTCTAATATTATAGTTTAGATTATACTTTATAATAAAAAATATTTTAAAAAAGTATTATTAAAAAGTAGCTTATTTAAAAAAATAACCTAGTCTTTTTCGAATATAAGCTCTTCTAATCCTACCCTTTTTTTATAACCCTTAAGCGTATTTTATAAAGCCTAGTTAGAATTATATTACTAATTAGCTATAAAAAATTCTATTACTTATATTAACGTACCTATAAGAGGTCTAATAGCGCGCTCTCCTAGTACTTTAAAATAGGTTATTTTAAACTTAATACTCTTTATTAATTACTATATAAGACTCGTAATATATATATTAAACTTCTATTATAAGTTAAATATAAAATATATATATTATCTAAGGCTAAGTTAGTAGTTTTAAGAGGATTATTTTTAAAAAGAAGCCTTATAGTTATAATACTATATATACTAAGATCTCTTTTATATCGAGCTATTTCTTAGTAAATAATAATATATACTTATAGTTTCTAATAAATATAGCGAGTAACTTAGAAGGTTCTTTTTAAAAACTAAAATAAAAAAGGAAGTACTTTTTATACTATATAGCCTCGAGGTAGCGATCTGCTATTAAAAAAGAACTCTAATCTACGTTTTTAAAAATAATAATAAGACCGCCCTCCTAACTATAAATATTAAATACGTATATAAAATATAGTATAACGAGCTAGGAATTAAAATAGAGCTTTTACTTCTATATATAAAAGAACCTATAAGTAATATAAAAAAAATAAGTTAACTAGCTATTACTAAAGTTTATAAAATATACCTTTTTAGAACCTCTTTATAAATTTATAAAATAAAATAGTATTAGTAATAATCTTTATTTATAATATTACTCTATAGGAGGCTAATAAAAGAAATTTACTTATTATAATAAAAATTAACTAATAAAAGTAGTATTAACGCTAATAATAAATAGGTTACTAAGTACGGGATTTTAAACTAATAATCCTATATCTTAGTAATCTCTATATATATAGTTACTAAGTATACCCTCTTTATAAAGATTATAAGAGGGGTGTATATTAAAAAAGTTTAAAATACTTCCTTATAAGTATATAGAAGACTTAGTTAGATACGTACTAAAAATATATAACTTATATAGGGTCTAAGTACCCGCGCTTAAATAAGTATTTATTATAAAGAATATTAAGTTTAATAAAAAAGTCTTTTATAATCTTGTATATAAAGAGTAAGCTATTATAAATAAGTAAGCAAATTTAGTAATTTAAAAAACATAAAAACTCTTTAACGTTAATAATAAGTTAGTTTAAGTACTCGGGGAAGTAAATTTAAACTTTAAAAATACTAATACTTAAAATAACTTTATAATTAAAAATAGTATTATTATTAGGTTTTTAACTATTTAGGACGCTAAGTAATTAATAAACGTACTATAGGGTATAGTTAATAAGACTAAAGAGGCTACTATAGTCTTATTATTATTATTAATTTTTAAAATAACCCCCTTACGTAAGCTCGGGAGTAAGGGTAAAAAAGGGGGTATAATAACCGGGTTATAAATAGCTTTATATAACCTATAGTCCTCCCCACGAGCGCTTATATATATTATAAAAGTTCTCGAGCTTTTAATTCTTAATAGCTCTTAGTAAAACGCTAGAGTATATAGTAAATAAAGTACTAATTTTAAAAAAGTAATTCTTAATACTAAAGTTAACGTTAATAAAGAACCCTTATAATAAATCTTGATTATTATATAAAAATAGAGCTTATAAAAACTACCTTCCCTTTGGGGTCCGGTCCGCCTCGTTAGGGGCTATTTTCGCCTTTATAAGTAAGCTAGTTTATTAGGGTTAATATCGAGTATCTTTATTACGTACTTTAATAAAACTTTATAACTAACTATAGCTAGCCGTAGCTATTACTAACTATTAATACTAACTAAACTTAAAATACTAATAACCCCGCTACCGTAGTATATTAATTACCCTCTAAATAGCTAAAAACTACCCTTTACTTTTTATCTTATTTAATAACTTTAGAATATCCCTTTTAGTCCTTCTTATTCTACTCCTATACTACGTTTTTAAAGTATTAATAGTACTCTAGAGTTAGTTAGGTATTTTAAGGCTATTATATTATATAAACTAAGTACTAATTAGGGTAATAGCTATATTAATATATATTTTTTTAATCTTTAAGTTAATAATATTTAATCCGTATTCCTTAAGACGATCGTACTATAGTTCGGGGTCTTTTAGTATAATACTTATAAGATTAAACTTTTAGTTATTAAAGAAGTCCCAGGGGTCGATAATAACTAGGCGTCTCGGTATTTTAATAATGTGTGTTTAAGGTAAACGATTTAATAGTAATAGCGATAGGGCGATAGTAATAATAATAGGGCGATAGTAATAAATAGCAAGAGAAGCGTTTTTTAATTTAATAAAAGAAACGAAGTAACGAATATATATACGTATATAAGTTAAAGTTTAAAGTACTAGGGTAAATATCGTAAAGTTGGTATTATTCTTAACGATAATAACGAGGGTATTTCTAATACTATACTATTATAAGCTATTATTATTTAAAAAAGTAACTAACTTAGCTAAGTACGCGGGCTTATAAAGTAGTAGCGTCGGGTACTTAATATTGCTATTAATAATCCGTAGTTATGAATTTTATAAGAGGGAAAGTTAAAAAAATAAAAAGTCTAAAAGAAAATAGTTTATTAAGATAGTAGGAGTATTTATTAATACTATATATTAATATTATATAAATAATACCGAGAAGCGCCCGAGTAGCTAGTAAAGGTAGAATAAAAAAAACAAATAAAAACTACTTTATTAAGTACTAAGTAAAGCTCTACTAGGTCCTAGACGTTTAAACTAGACTTATAAACCTTTATAACGCTTCGATAATCATATCTTTATAATACTCTTATATTTAAATATAAAAACGGTAATTATTATACCCGCTACTAAGAATACTTTTTTTTTTATGCTTAATTAGTAAAAAACTATAAAAAAAGCGGTATAAAATATATAATACTTTATTAAGTAATAAAGGGAGTAGTTTATAGGACCTATTTAGAGCACTCTAAAGGAGTTTAAAAACTACGACTTATTAAAATTAATTTCT
The DNA here is from genome assembly GCA_030869315.1 of Colletotrichum cuscutae. Lineage (NCBI taxonomy): Eukaryota > Fungi > Ascomycota > Sordariomycetes > Glomerellales > Glomerellaceae > Colletotrichum > Colletotrichum cuscutae. The sequence goes on along the minus strand of MPDP01000057.1, from coordinate 221,917 downwards.
TAAGCTTACTAAAGAAGTTTAGTAATATTAAACACCTCTTATAATAATTATAAAAGCTACTTAGGGATACTATAAATATAAAAATAAAAAAGCTAAGAGATATTAATATATAAAAAGAAGTCGATCGTAATTCTAAATAAAAGATCCTACTTCTATTAAAATAAGTATATACTTATAAGTATAACGCTAATAACGAGGTTTACGAGGTAAAAGCACGTATATATATAAAGGGGGATATATAACTACTTAATCCCTTATAAAATATATATATTTTAATACTTATTATAAAGGCCTTTAGGCTTATAATAATAATAACTACCTAATTTAACCTTAAAGCTAACTAGTATAATATTACTAACGTATTCTTTAACGCGCTTATTAAAAACGAGAAACTAGTAATTATTAAACTTTTAGAGGGATATAAGGTTATTAATAAAATAAATAAACTCTAATACGCTTTATATAGTCTCCGATACTCGCTAATTCTATAGTTCTAAACTTTTACTTCTATACTTCGTAATATAAATATAATATATAGCTACGAGGAGATCTATATTTACTAAACTAGGAATAAAAAAATTATATTAGTATTCTATATTAATAACTTTATTATTCTATACTATTAAGATAATAAAAAGGCGGCTAAGGGGATTATTAATAATAAAAAAAAATATATTAGCTTTAGAAAATTAGACTAATTAATTACTTTTTTAAAATACGGATTTTATAAAACTATACTACTTATAAAATTTACTTTATTTATAACATATATATTAAGTAAGTTACTAAACGCTTCGACCTTATAAATTTATTATATCTAGCTACTCTTCTTTTTTAAAAAGAGTTTAAACTAAACGAGGAGTAAGTAATAAAAAAAAATAAAGAGCTACTAAGAAAAGGTTAGAAATATATTTTATATAGCTATTATAATTAAACTAAACGTCGCTTTTATTTACTTATAATTATTATAGTTCTTAACTAACCCGAGCGTAACTTATATTAAAATAATTAACTAATATATTTAGTATCCTTATATAATAAAATATCTTACGCTCTACTATAATAATAAACTAAGTACATAATTATTACTTTTAGTTAGAAATACTAGTTTTATAAATAATAAGGTAATACGACGATTATTTTAAGGATATATAATATTCTTTTTTAATAGCCTAATTTAATAAAAATTAATATACTAAGTAACGGTTATAACGTTAACTACCGAAGCTAAGCTTTTTTATTTTAAAAAAACCTATAAAAGAGACTATAGTTTTAAAGCGCCTTTTTAAGGATATTACTCTTAACCTAGGAAAAGTATAGTTAGTTAACTATAATAATTAGTAAATAATTTAACTTATTATAAGAGAAGGGAAAAGAATAGCTACTTAACTTTACTATATTAATATATAAAATATATAACTAAAATAAGAATATATTAAAATAGTTTTAAGGTTACTTATATATTAATAGAAACCCTTTGGGGTCCGGTCCGCCTCATTAGGGGCCATCTTCGCCTTCATAAGTAAGCTAGTCTATTAGGTTTAATATCGAGTGTTTTTATTACATACTTTAATAAAACTTTATAACTAACTATAGCCGGCCGTAGCCGTTATTAAATACTAATAACCCCGCCGCTATAGTATATTAATCGCCTTTTTAATAACTAAATACTACTCCCTACTTTCTCCTCTTATTTGATTTAATAATAACCTCTCCCTAATATTCTTATTTAATACGCTTACTTACGCTCTTTTTAAGCTCTTAATTATACTATTAAGTCTAGGCTTATTTATACTACTTTATTATATTAAGAGGGCGCTAATAAGGGCGACGCTTATTATAATATACCTATATATTTTTTATAAATCGATATTATGGATATAGTATTTATTAAGGCGGTCTTTTTATAGCTCGGGGTCGTTTAGTATAATACTTATAGGATCGAACTTCTGGCTATTAAGGAAGCCCTAAGGGTCGACGAGTTAGCGTCTTAGTATTTTAATAAAATATACTTAAAGTAAATAGTTAGATAGTAATAGTAATAATAATAGTATAATAATAATAAACGGCGAGGGAAATAGCGTTTTTAACTTTAATAAAAGAAACGAGGTAACGAATATATATATATATAAGTTAAAATTAAAAGTGTGCTTATAAAAGTTATTGATATTCTTAATAATAATAACGAGGGTATCTCTAATACTATACTATTATAAGCTACTATTACTTAGAAAAGTAGTTAACTTAGCTAAGTGTGCAATAAGCTCATAAGGTAGTAGCGTTAGGTACTTAATATTATTATTAATAATCCGTATTTATGAACTTTATAAGAAGGAAAGTTAAAAAGTTAGAAAATCTAAAAGAAATAGTCTAGCGAGATAGTATAAGTATTTACTAATACTATATATTAATACTATATAAATAATACTGAGAACCGCTTAAGTAGCTAGTAAAGGTAGAATATATAAATAAATATTAATAGAAAGTATACTAGTAAATAGACTTATTAAAAACTTTTTATAAACTAAGCTCGAATATTTCCGCACACTTCTCAACCTTTATAATATATAAAAAGTTATTATAAATAACTAAAATAGTTAAAAATAATTAATTTAAGCTACGTTTAAAAAACCTTAATACCTGAAAGTAAATAATAAGTAGAACTTAAAGTGTAGCCCAGAAGCCTAAAAATAAATAAAATAGAACTTTTCATAGCCTAAAGGCCTAAACTCTTAAAATAACCTTGCCCTATAGGGTATACATATATAAAAATAAGACTCAAGTTTACGCTTACTATTTAAATTCCTAATTTAAAAAGAACGAGACTACTAGAACTATAGCGTTAATAATAAGAAAACCGATTATACGTATTAAAAACCGCACTTTACGTACCTTAAAGTCTTTAAATTTATAAGTAATAAAAATACTAAGGGGGATAAGAGATAAAACGACCGTTAAATTAATAACCTAGGGTATAAGAGCGGGTAATATAATAAGAGGTTAGTTATAAACGACTACGATAAGTATAATTAATAATATAAGCGTACTTAAAAAAGGGGGCCGGGGGCGCTTAGGAAAAAAGTTATTTACTTAAAAATAAATATAATCCTTATATATCTTAATATTTACTTTTATTTAGTAAATAATATTACGGAGCTTAGTAATATCTTATTAAAACTATAGTTAAGAGTATACTTCTTAATCATAAAAAAGGATAATATATTTATAAAAATAAGAGCGCTACTTATAATAGCCTCGGTAAGGGCCTAAGTTATTAGCTATAAAATAATTAGTATATTAATATATTCCTTAGCTAAACGGCTATTGAAGTAATACGTATACTAACTACTACTTCTTATAAAATAACGACTACTATTTTTATAATTAGTATATTAGAGGGCTTTCTAAAAATAGGGCTCGTACTAAATATCCCGTTCTTTAAAAACCTCTCCCCTAAGCTTTTTAAAAACTAAATATATATTAAATAGGCCTAGAATAGTAAAAAGAACTATACTTACTACGGGAAGTACCTTAGTCTTTTAGCGTTCTCTTTTACTTTTTATTACCCTTTTTAAAAAAACTAGCCTTACGTTTTTTAAAATTTAGAATAATATTAAATATAAACTCCTAAAATAATAATATATAATATACTTTTTTTAAAAAGCTTAATATTTAAATTAAACTCTTTTTTATTTTTAAGTTCTAAAAGGGGAATAAGTAAAAACTTATTAAAGCTTTTATTATTATTATTTATTTTATTATTACTCTTATTAATATTATTAATAAGAGCCTTAAACTTAATAAAGTTCTTAGTATCTTAATTAATAACTTTAATATCCTCTTAGTTAAGGAGTAAGAGCTTAGTAACTAAGCCCTAATAAGTAAGTAAGAGGGTATAAAAGAGAGAAATAATTACAAAGGGCTTATTAGTATTATTATTTATTTAAACTCTTAATAAACTATATAATTCGTATATAAGAAATATTATAAAAATTATATAAACTTATTATTATTTTTGAATATATTTAATATTTATATTTAAAATAAAATTAATAAATAATTTAATAATATAAGTACGTATATATATAATAAATAGGGGTACTTATAATAACTATAAAAAGTTAAAAAAAAAGAAAAATAATAGCTAAGTAACGCTATAAGAATTTAAATATATACGAGGTAACTAAGTAGCCTCGCTCTTAGTAATTTATATACTAAAAGTAATAAAATACGTACTATTCTAAGTTAGGATTCTATTTACTTTAGATAAAGGGATATATTTATAATAAACGTAGTTTAAAAGACGCGTGTCTCTTATACCTATTTTCTTTTATTTATATTTAACTAAATCGGGCCTTATAAGGGTATTTAGAGGTTCTATTTTAAGTATAATAGCTCCTTAATAGTAGTAATTAGGGAGTATATTATATAATAAGGATAGTAACCGTATCTTACGAAGTGCCCGTTCCGTACTAAATTACGTATCTATCTTAAATATCGTATATATAGACCTTTTCTTTTTGTCTATTTCTACTTTTATAGGTTAAGCTACTTTTACTACACTCCGTATGCCCATTGCTGCGTACCATAACTCGTAACAGACTTTGTCTCCCCAGTGCCGCTCTCCCAGGGCTGATGATCATCCCATCATATGTGATATTTTCGGGGAAAGCCTTTGTAGTATTGGTCCGAGGCTGCTTGCCCATTGGATATCAGATTTAGAAATTTCCCAAACATTTGGGATTTCATCCCATCATACTTAGTCAAACTTCCACATTCGACTTCGGGCGACATCTCAAAATCAGCTCTGAAACGCTGTGGTAGGTATGGAATGTGGCCAGTGCTTCTAGAAAAGAAGCAGCATCTGGAGTGCTGGTTTTAAGGGTCCAGAAAGACTGGAATGCCCCATCTGCAACAGCGTTTACGACGCGGACGCCCGCTCGACTTTTGGTGGCGACCTGACGAGGTCGCCATAGAACTAACTTAAGTCAAAGAGAATATCTGTTAAGAAAATGAGGATGTGAAACGATTTGTGGAATGAAGACTAGGCTTGGTATTTCAAGGCCAGCTTTCCAAAACCGGGCCTAGACTAGATTCGTTCTGCTTTCTAGCACTCTTTCATTAAACCTACGTAGGCTGTGAGCTGAACTCTGACCCATCTCATTAAACTATTTGTAAGAAGGTTTGGAACGTCGGGCGCGCTAGAGACATGATCTCTACGCGTAGTTTGTGTATAATACGTACATTCTTCTCAATTGTATTCCATGTGATCACTGGTACTCTAGGAATACTATCGTCTCACTATTCCATTCAGCGAGGGTACTATATGAGGTCATCAGAAAATGATTATCAGCATAGTGTTGTTTTGTTTGTTATCTCTTCCTAAGTTTCGAGCCATGAGCTGCACTCGGACGTTACATATCAATTAAGAGTCACCTCAGATCTGAGGAGATGATGACCTTTGATGTTTTTTGAAAAGAGCTGACTCAACTTGTAGCCGGATCATCTGTAGCTTGCTGCCTGGTGCTAAATTATGGCCTTTTATTAATGACCGCCAGGTAAATTGCACTGCTTGCTAAGTACTGCGAGCTCCGAATTCATTGTGTGAGTCAGGAGAAACTTGTGTCCTCTACTGGGTCTGTCCAATCGGTCCACGACACTTGCGCAGTTCTAGACCAGAAACTCATCACTTTGTGTCGTAGAATACACATTAATTATGAATCATTGGTTTATAATTGATATAATAAGCACAAGAATACTTGAATTCTAGTATCGAAGTAGAAAAGTCGTCGCTGTAATGAAGGTCTGAGGTCTCCAAGTCCGAACCCCTACCAGCCATATGAAAATTTAGATCCAACGGTGTTGTGGGAGCTATCAACATTTCCTGGCGCATTGCTGAGCCTCAAAAAGATCTTTGCCTGCACGCTGTCTTGGTATTGGATTTTGATGTTAACGATTGGGGTTTCCATTTCCATCAACATGTTCCGCAGCGTTACATTCGGATTCCGGCGGGGAAGACTTGTGCTTATCTAGAAAGCTTGGCCGTCTTGGCTTGACCACCTAAATGTCTTGTCTCCTTCCAGATCCATACTGGATCGTTACTTCTAGACCGATGGAAGGCGGGGTATCAGCCCTGACAAAAACGAGGTTTTTTCCATGTCAAGAGTTGCCAACTCGGACACGGAGATAAACAGTGGTCTGAATGGCGCTGTCTTTGGAGACTTGCGAACACCGCTGTCTGCCAAGAGAATCATTTCCTGCCTGTTTGGGAAACATGAGAGAAACCTATGGTCAATGTGTGATGTCACGGGGCTGGGAGTTCAACGAGTACATAATGAGTCTACGTCGCATTCAGAGTCCGCCATGATCGGTCTGAAATGGCCGGCCTCTAGGGTAATTTTTCAGTATCCTCGACCCTGAACCTTCGAAGAGCCTCATCGTACCCGCATCCAAGTCACAATAGTAACGACGAGTTGTGGTTGAGCATCATGCTGTCTACTTCAGTTATCGGAGCTATCGCTCTGACGGCAGTTGTGGTTCATGGAAGAGAGCTCCCCAAGGATGAGGCTCGTGCTGCCGGTAGGACTCATGAATCTTATAGTATCGATGGCCTTACTGACTCCATATAGAGCTCTATGACTCTGGTGTCATCCACGATAGACTCATGTCCGCGAAAATTGTAATCAATCGGCCAATGTGAGGCGACCGCAAACATGAAGCTAACACTGGTCCAGGCACACTGGGAAGCAGAAGAAGCTGTCGGCCTCATGAACTCATCTCAATGGCCCAGGCTAGGCTACACCAAGTGCGTCGATGGCTATGCCGAGGCCCTTCCTGATAGCCCGTTGCACAACTTTAGATGCAAAAACGTAGGTTTATCTCACGATAATTTTAACGGGCCATTTTGGCGCGACGGTCTTATTGACGATCTGTTGATTTAGATGGATCTCTATGACTTCATTAATCACGCCGAACTGGGCTCGCCAAATGCCGATTACCGTGGGAAGAGCGGAAGCTCTTCATGGGGATGGACTGATCCTGAATCTGGTCGCGAGTTCATTGGTGAGGAAGATCGATGACCAAACATCAATCAATCAGTTCGCTAACTCTTTGGTAAAAGTCAGCGGCATGTTTGACGGATGTGCATTTATCGAAATCCTGCCTGAGGGCAAGATGCTCAACCTTGGATTCCTGTGAGACCTTCTACTTGAGCAAAGGGAAGAATAACTTGACTAACTCTGTACGCTTTCAGGCCAACGTACTCGCCCGTCGGCAATAGAGCATACTGGCATGAAATTCGCCCGTATCACAACTACATGCTCATCGGCTCTGAGCTTGAGGGCCATGGTATACAGATCTTTGACATGACGAACGTGAGGCTTCCCCCAATCATATCGGCGACTATAATTGTTAACTTGTCATGCTAGCTCTTGGATATCGATCCCAGCGCTTATACCCAAATAAACAAATCAAATATGAGGTTCATATTTAATTATTTAACTAATTTCTCGCGCTATATTTGATTATTTAACTTATTTAATAAATAATTAATTAATTTAACTAATTTCCTAATCGGGAATTAAATAAAGCTATTACGAAAGTCCTCATAGTACTAACTTATAGACTTTACTTCGATTAGCTCTTCTAATTATAAAATTAACCTCCTACTTCTATAGTACTATTACGAAGCTAGTTCTTAAAATATTAGACCTCCTCTAGCATAGAGGATCTTATTAATAATCGTTATAAGGTTAAAGTTAACTTCGTAAGGCTAAATATCCTCTCGTAATCTATTACTATTATAAGGATTATAAAAATATTAAGTATAAGCTTATTTAATATTAAATAGGTTAGTTAATAGTTAATTTATTATTTAATTAAGTTAAGGACTGGCTAAGGGATAATTTATAAGTAATATTAATTAAGCTTAGGTACGTAGTTAATTACTACCTCTATTATTTAAAATATTAACTATTACTAGTACTACGAGTTTTTTATAATACTTTTTAAAATCGTAAGGGTAGTAAAAGTAGTTTATAACTATCGTAGTAAAGGAAGAGGACTTAGATAACGAGGAGGAGGAGGACTTACTATTTTATTTATATACTATTTTTATTAATAATCGTAAAGTCCTTTTTTTATATTAAATAGCTAGTAGCTCTGCTTGGGCATATCCTACCTCTTCTCTAGCTATCTTAATCCTTACTTAGGGTAAAAAATAATTATTATAGTATAGAGCAGAGAGTCGCCTAACTTAGTATAATACTTATTAAAGACTTACTAAGTATTAATAACTAATAATTAGAAGTATCCTCGCGAGTTAAAATTACTATTAAAAAATAGCTCTACCCGCTCCCTAAGTATATACTTAAACTAAATATAATAAAAGATACTACTTAAGGTTAGAAGTTAAAAAAGAGGTTAGGATATAAATTAATAATAAGCTAATTACTAACGAAGTAGTATTACTTATATTAACTATAATTACGATATTACGATCTAAGAAGTTATAAGATCTATCTCTTTTTTAAAAAGTTTATTATATAACTTCTTCTACTCTTCGAGACGGTTAATAAGGTACTCGAGACCTATTATTACTTTTTATAAATAGCTATAACCGTCTCTTTTACCCTAGCCCTAGTATTTTATTATTTAAAAATAAAGTAACTTAAGTACTGCCTTTAGCTCGGCTAGTAACTACTAGTTATTATTATTAAGAACGTCCTCGATAAGGATCCGTTATTTTAAATCTTTATAAGCTCGACTAGTTATTAAAAAAATATAAATTTACTTTCTCTTTTATAAAGAGCGCTATATTATAAAATATATCGAATTCTACTTTATATTATTATTAAGCGTTAATATAAGCTCTTACGATAACTCTTTAAAAAAAGTAAATATATCGTTTTTATTAATCTTATTACTAACCTCGAGAAAGGCCTTATATTATTAAAGTAATAAGTAAATAAATTTAATAACGTTCCGAAGCTTACTAATAGGGCCCCTTGTACGCTAGAGGTTAAAATCTTCTTAAAGTTACTTAGTATTAATTAATATATCTAATTCTTACTCAAATACCTCTTTATTATTACTAAATAAAAAGGCCCTACTAACGAGGTTAAGAATATAACTATAGTACCTAATCCTCTAGTTAAGAATATCTTTTTAAGTATAAGTATAAAATAATATAGGATATAAGTAACCGAGGTAAGTATTATTATTTAAAGTATTATTATAAATAACTACTCCGACTTAGTTACTTAATTCTTAGTTATTTATTACCGATTTTATAGTCTAGGTAATATTAGTCTTATCGTAAGCACTATACTATTGTCGTAGAGTAATAAAGTATTATATCTATTACCTAGTATAGTTTAAAAAGTAAGTAAAGACAGTAATAATAGTATTCTATATTAACGAGGTCTATAGATCGAATAATAAGTAGACTTTTATTATTAACCTCCGGATCTCTACCCTAATTATATTTTTCTTCTTAGCAAAGATCCTACTTAGCTCCTTTCTTATATTTCTATATAATAATAAGAGTTCGTTAGTAATATTATAATCTAATTAATAGAGGAGGGCCCGGAGGTAAGGATCTTAGAAAGTTATAAATAGGCTATTATTATTAATAATATACTTAATTATTAATTTCTTAATTCTTATTACTTAGCCTTTTATAATAGTACTAGAAGTAAGTTTTTATCTCTTTAGTATAGAGTCGTACTCTAAGGATTTTAATAAATATAATAACTTATTAAAGCTTAGATCTATTACTTAGTATTTTAATTTTAAATAAGTCGTTACTAAGCTCATAATTACTATTTTAAAATAAGTAATAATACCTATTTTATTATAATAATAATAAAACTAAAAGACTTCGCCTTGACTATTTTTATTATAAATTTCTTAAATAAAGACCTCCTCTAAGTAGATCTATAACTTCCTTAGCCTTATACCCTTTTATAATATTAAATCGTTATTAATAAAAGTCCTCCCTTTTTAAATTGCTTTTAGAAGGGCGAGGAGGCTATTACGATTATTAAGGTCGGTTAATAATACGAGATTAGTATTAGTTAAGGTCTATAACTATAAAATAATCCGAAGTAGTTACTACGTACTAAAGATCGTACGACTTATTACTACCTAATTAATTACGAGATAGTAAATCGATTAATATATAATTTAATTAATTCTAATAATAATTATAGTAGTCGTAAAGGGTTAGAAGTAGTAGTACGTAACTTCGTTAGTTTTATTAATATTAAAAAAAGGGGGCACTATAGGTTTTTTAGATTCTTAAATATAATAAGATACTAAATCTAGCGCTCTATACTACTTAAGCTTTTTTTTTTTATAATAATTACTAGTAATCTATTTAGTTAAGTAGTATAATACCGAACTTATAGTCGTAAATAAGGAGTCGAGGGTTCGAATCCCGCCGTAAGTATTTATATTCCTAATTATAAACTTTTATAAAGTATAGTTAGGAACATTAATTTTTAATTAGCCCGGCCCCGGATTTTCCTTTTTCTAAGTAATCTTATATTTAATTAAATATATTAAATATAGGGCCTCACGATATTTGATTATTTGACTTACTGAAATTCCTATATTTGACTGTTTGTTTGACTTATTTGTTTGATTGATTTGAATGGGTATGTGCGCTGATCGATCCCACCGAAGCACCCATTCTGTTCACCAATGAGAATGACTTGACCGGTCACTTCATCGAATCTTTCCCACTGGGCCGCAGTCACAACGTTGTCGTCAATGAGGAGGCCAAGTACGCTGTTGCTGTCGGTGTTCAGCCTCGTGCGGAGGGCTGCATGGGTGGCCTGCACTTCTTCAGTCTTGAGGACCCTAGCAATCCCGTTGCCCTTGGCTGCGATGGCCAAGACGGATATGTCCACGACGTATGTCAAACCCCTGACCAGCTGAAAGCCTCCGAGTAACTATGTTCATGTAAGCTGATATGATTGAGCATAGGCGCAATGCCTCATCTACAGAGGTCCTGATGCCAAATATCAAGGCCGCGATATCTGCTATGGCTACAACGAGGACACCTTAACTATCTACGACGTTTCCGACAAGAAGAACTCCAAGATTATTTCCCGCACGAGCTACGAGGGCGCAACATTCACGCACCAAGGTTGGGTCAACGACGTGAACTGGCAAGGTGAGACGCTTCGAACAGCGGGCTGACAGAGATTCGTGGCTGACCTTCCAACAGAGTGGCTCTTCATGGATGACGAGTACGATGAGGATGATCTGGCCGGCCCTGCCGCCGACGGGTACCCCGTCACGTACATTTGGGACATCAGATCCCTCGATTCTCCCAAACAGACCGGTCTGTTCAAGCACACCGTGAAGGGAATCGACCATAACCAATACGTCGTCGGCGACCTTCTCGTTCAATCCAACTACGGCGCCGGTGTCAGAGTGTGGGACGTCTCATCTGTACCTCAAGATCCCACAGGAGGAAGCGTCTGCGAGATTGCGTACTTTGACATCTACCCCGAGGATGACTCCCTTCCAGGGGGAGGAGCTATCCAGTTCTCTGGTACATGGTCATCCTACGCCTACTTCAAGTCGGGCTTCATCTTCGTCAATACAATTGAACGCGGAGCGTACTTGGTGAAGATGACGAAGAAGGAGGCTTGCAAGCCTAAGACGTGCAATGCAGACAACTGCCTCCGTGCTCTCAGAGCCTCCAGTGTTCCGGGTCGATTGGAGGAAAGCCAAAAGTTCTGTGGCGAGTTCACAAAGACTGTCATCGCCGATGTTACAGTGGTGCCTGCTTATGCCGCTGAGGCATGCCCGACCAATGTCATCTCACGTGTGAGCTCGGCCTGCTCCTGTTTGCCCACACCTACCGCTTGAGTGAATTGATGCAGTGCTCAAGAGAAGCCCTATAGTATCAGTGTAGCACAGATGATCAAGAGCCAAATGAACACTTGTCAAACCATCTTTGCTCCATTGTGCCTGTCTAGTAAAAGTTACGGTTGAGAATATCTAGGCACTTTGAGGCAACTGTATCTGGAGTAGGTAGATCTTGGTCAAGGTTAAGGGGCAAATTTGTAAGACTGCTTAAAGAGAGCCCAGAAGATGTCCAAATGAATGGCGATGTCACAGTGAGAGGCAATGGAATCTGTTTACCAGCAATGAAATGGTTTGATTGGTATGAATGTACAAAGATGTTTTGGGATATACAGCAGCTAAACAACAACGCCGTTTCTATATGCAATTTCCAAGACAACCAATGCCCCGAGAAAATCTCTATGGGCAATTGCAGCGCAACGCTTACTTATGCATGTTCGCGACTCGATCCATCAAATTTTCCAAGCAGGTAATGATACGCTTAGCAAGAGGAAGCGGCATCAGTAGAGGCGGCAGCGGAAGTGGTGGCAACGGAAGAAGAAGAGGCACCGGGAGCGCCGCCGGGAGCAGTGCCGTTAGGGGGAGAGCCACCGGCACCGCCGGCACCGCCGCCAGAGTTGGAGTTGGCGACACCACCCTCAGCATAGAGAGAAGCAGCAGGGGTGATGGTCTGGGCCTGAGTAGTGTTGATACCGAAAGCCATCCAAGCAAAGAGACCGTCAGTGATGCTGTCGCCGAGAAGGGTGTACTCCATGACGGGGTCGACGCCATCGGTGGCAGCCTCCTCGCTCAGGATAGAGTCGTCAGCGTTGGTGGTGAGCTCCTGGGTGTTGGTGTTGTAGGGGGCGAAGGCCTCGACGGCAGAGATGAGGTCCTGGTCGAAGAAGGTCTGGCCGACGTGGGAGGCGGTAATAACGTTGCCGAGGGTGTTGTTGGAGTAGAGAGTAGCATTCTGGTGGACCATCAAGTGGATGTGGGTGGCACGGGAGGTGTAGTGACCGGGGAAGATAGACTCGAACTGGGCGACACCGTCGGAGTCGGTCTCCTGGATACCGCGGAGCCAGGTCTTGTCGATGTTGGTATCGTCGGAAGAGTCACCGTTGCCGGAGGCGACGATGCCGGAGTAGACACCAGTGGAGTTGCAGTGCCACATCTCAAGGTAGACGTTGGGAACGGGCTCGCAAGTGTCAACATCGATGACCTGGTAGTCAAGGACGATGTCGACACCCTCCTGCTCCTCGATAATGTTGCGGCGGACATACTCGCCAGAGACGTCTGCAAGGGATCATTAGTGGCTGGTAAGAGATGTAGGCTTCAAGGGAGATGAATTACAGTAAGGGCCCTGTGTAACCTCAGGGGTCAAGACGCAAGAGTTGTTGCCGGAGAAGAGAGTGGCGGCGTCGGTGTTAAGGGTGTAACCGAGGTCGGTAGAGTTGTGGCTCTCGGCGAGGACGGTGTCAGCATCGCGCTTGATGTTGCGCTTCTGGCGGGCCTGGTTAAGCTGAGCGGAGCGGCGGGCGACGTTGCGGGCGGTGACACCGCGAGCGGCGAGCTTATCGGCGCAGTGGGCAAGGTTGGAGCGCTTGATGGTGCTCAAGAAAGCGCGGCGCTCGGCAATCTCCTTGGTGAGGTCGTGGCCGGGGTGGGCAACGGCGCCGGAGAGGAGGGCGAGGCCGGAAGCGACGGTTGAGAAACGCATTGTGGTGGTTGTTGTGAGAGCTGAGGATGCAAAGCTTTGTTAAAGAAGGTGTTTATACGATTTGTCGAAGTGAACAAGAGGGTATTGTTGGAAGTGAAAGCGAAAGGTGTATTGGTGAAGAGTGAATGTGATGCTGGTGAAGAGCTTCTTTCTGGTTTCTCGGTGGCTTCGACCTTGGGTTATTATACTCGACGACATGACATTCTGATCTACGGTCAACGTCAACCTCCCTCCTCCCCCACGAACCGCGTCAGTGCCATAGCCATGATGGCAGTTCGTCGCATGAGTACAAGCTGTGGAGCTCAAGTCATATCGCCATCGCCGTACCAAGCCTAGTTGAATCGGGAGACGTAGACGGTGGCCCCGGAAGGCTTTCGATTGCGTGGGCTGCCCGTTGCGGCTACGGAGTTAGCGTAGTGTAAAGCCACCCCGGTAGCCCAATGTCAGGCCCAGCCAACGTCAACATCTTCTTCTGTGGGGTCATAGCAGCCTCGGTAGTATGACCGGTGCAGCGGTAGGTGGGATGGTAGTGTGTGTGGACGACGACTACGAGTACGTTGCCCCCTTTGCCCCTCACTCTCTCTGGAGCAAAGGCCATGCTCACATCGTCAATTGCTTCTAGGTCCAACGCCTTGGCAGGGGCTTAATCTCTACCGTTTGGGTGTAGTGGCCAGTGACGCCGTGTGCATAACAAATCAACCCCGGGCTCATCTCCACATAGTCTAATTTTTCTCTCCCTTTCATCCCGGTTCCTCAGTCACTCAGTGACCGGAGGGTCCCCGGTCTGCTCAGTCTAAGCATCCGGACGTGGCCCTACGCGCAAGCTTTCGGGAGACAGTGGAGTCGGGGCCGCCGTTTAAGCCTCCTTTTCTGCGTTGTCCTGGTCCGTCGACGGAGCCGTCCTCCCACATGCCGAAGCAAATTCTCCCCGCCCTTGGACCAAAGCCGCCGTCGAGGCGCGTCCACACAAAGCCATTGTCCAATCAAAGCTGGCGTGCTGTTTAACTGACGCTGTAAAAATAGACTTCGACGCAGCATGGGCTTCCCGTCTTCGGGTTGTTTTCCCCTAACAACCCCCCTGATGCCTTTAACATCCGTCACGTTAAACTGTGAACATCAATGGGGTTCAAACTATCTGCCCAATGAGCTTATTCCATATGCGAAAAAGATGCCTTGCATCGAAGAGGCTTCTGTGCCCGGACCACAGGTAGAATTTCTTTTAGAAAGGCCAGCCGAGGTCTATGTTTGACGCAGGTGGTACCGTGGTTGTAGATTGCGGTGTTTTAACACGCAGCAAAGTCTTAAGTGGCTCAGCACGGGTTGCGGGGGGTCGGATAGACCAGCTGCACATTTGCCAGCAAAAACACTAACAGCAAGCATTCCAGTTCCCAACACAGTCAATGTTGCCGTCGGATTCTATCACGTAATCCGCATCTCACGAAGTGCCCGTCACGTGCTGAATTACGTGTCTATCTTAGACACCGTATATATAGACCTTTTCTTTTTATCTATTTCTATTTAAATAGTTAAGCTACTTTTACTATACTTTATATACCTATTATTACGTACTATAACTCGTAATAATTATAAACCTAGCTTTTAATTAAGATTTTATATTATAATAACGTACTTATTAATACGATTCCTACGATCTTTTTAAAATAATAAATATACTCGTACTTACTTTAGCCTAAGCTAAGTTAACTAGTTATAATAATTAGATTAAATAGTTTAATACTTTTTATATTATAAATAAAGGTATAAAAGTTTAAAAATACGTTAACCTAGGCCCTCTTAATTCTAATATACTCTTTAACCTTTTTATAGCACTTATTTTCCTTTTTAAATTTAAATAATTAATTTTAATTTATCATAAAAAAGAGCTACGAGCGTACTAAGTACGTTATAAGGCGTTTAAGTATAATTAAAAAAACTAAAAAATCCTTTACTAAGAGCTTTTGAACCTAACTCTTAGTATAACCCCTTTGACCTCCTCGAATATAAGTAATTTATAAAACTAAGCTAGGTTTTTTTTTATAAAACTAGCTTTATTACTTACTTTATATAAGTAAATCTATCTCTATATTATATTTATAAAAAGGATTTATATACTCGAGAGTATTTAAAAATAATAAGAGCTTAATATTAAATACGAATAACTTAAGGCTTAAGAACGTAATATAGTTAATATGTATATTAAACTCCTTACTTAGTAATTAATAAAATTAGTTAATACTACTCTTTATAAATACGTATTTTAAAAAACTACTAAGAGTAGCTCTAAGTTTAGTATATAATAACTTATTAAATAATTAAAATAAGAACTTTAGTTTTTTAAAATAATAATTAAGAATGCGGTTTAAAAAGAATATTACTAAACTCTTAAGAAATATAAAGACCGGAGTTAATTTATAATATTAATATAAAGAGTAGTAGTCTACTTATTTCTAAGCTAAATTATATAATATTTTAAAAATTAATAAAAAGATCGCCGTACTTAACTTTTTAATTATAATTAAGTCTAGGCTTAACTCTATATAGGGCTAACGTATATATAAGACTTTTAGTAAATTAATAACTTTTAAAATAAATACTAAGACTCTTAAGGAGATTATATATATATTTAGCCTAGTTACTTAGGACGTATATACTAAGCGGCCTTAAAAATAAAAAGGGGCTTATTCTATTTTTATAGAACATTTTAATATAACTAATAACGTAAATAATAAAAATAATATTATATACCCTTATAATTACGTATATTTATAAAAACTAACGGCTTATTAAAAGTTAGAATAAGTATTTATAAGTTAAAACGTTAATAAGTTATTAATACGAATACTAAAGGGATAAGTAGAAGAGGTCCTTATTATTATTAAATTAAGTAAGTAAAAATTACTTTATAATAAGCTTAAGAAAGTTAAATAGTTAAAAAATAATAGAACCCCTAAAAGACCCGGTTTTTTAAAAAGATCCTCTAATTAACTTAAGATAAGCTTATTAATAAATAATAACGAGGGTTACGTAGTTACTATACTTATAAAGGGTTAGGACTTAGAAGTAAATATAATTTTTAGTACTTCTATAAATAGCGCTTATTTTCTATTTTAAAGTATAGTAATAAATAGCTATAGAGTAATATATTTAGTTAATAATAAGAGCCTCTTTAAACCCGAGAGTTACGTACTCTTTAATAATAATAACTACGTTAAATTAAGAACTATTATACTACTTATTACTATATATAATACTTATATTATAAAGAGCGTTCTAAATAGCCCTAAGGGGAAGGGAACTTACGACCTAAAGCTTTAAAATATTACTTATATTAAGGGATTTTATATTAATATAGTCTTAAAGACTTTACTAAATAAAAGCGTACTTAATACTACGGTTTAAATTATATTTTATAATAGGGAACACTTTAAAAAAGCACTATTAAAAAGTAGCTTATTTAAAAAAATAACCTAGTCTTTTTTAAATATAAGCCCTTCTAATCCTACTTTTTTTTTATAATCCTTAAGCGTATTTTATAAAGCCTAGCTAGTATAATATTACTAATTAACTAAAGAAAATTCCGTTACTTATATTAACGTACTTATAAGAGGTTTAATAATACGCTCTTATAGTACTTTAAAACAAGTTATCTTAGACCTAATATTCTTTATTAATTACTATATAAGACTCGTAATCCCCCCGACGGAGCAATCCGCCGGGGCCGTACTGTATATTACGTATTAAGAAAAACTAGGTATATTACGCTCTATACCTAACTACTAATTAAAACAGCTCCCGACCTTTTACTGCGTAATTCTAGCCGTCTAGAGGGCGAGCTATACTTACTCTAATATATATAAGACCTCTTAGTACTAGCCTGCGTAAGTAGTTAGATCTTATATTATATACTCCTTCTTATTAAGGGTTAAGAAACCCTTTATATATTCTCTTATATTTATAATATAGCCCGTATTAAAGGGATTTTTAGTTTTATAAAATATAATTTTTAAACTAGCGTTAATATACTAAATCTTAATATTTATATTAGTCTAGTTATTTATAACGTTCGTACTATTATTTAGTTAAATTCTATATTATTAAAAAGTACTACGCTACTCCTTAAGCATACTTACGTTAGCTACGATAGCTAGGGCGTCGAGGGGGCCTAAGAATCTATTGAGCCCTAGAGGGGGGGACCTATCGAGGGGCACCTTTAGAGAGTCCTAGCCCGCTAGTTACTAACTATATACTAGGAGCAGAGTAGATTCTTAATAAGGTAATATTTTAACTAGCTAATTTCTTAACTAGTTATCTAACTAGTTATCTAAGTAATAGTTTATATATTAATAAGTTTATTTAATAAGTTTATTTAATAAGTTTATTTAATAAGTTTATTTAATAGGTTTATTTAGTAAATTTATTTAGTTTAAATAGAGCTTTAGGTAATATTAAAAGTAATAAGGATAAAAAGAATCTTTACGAGCTCTAGTATAAAGAGTAGCTAGATATTGGCCTTTTTAACCTTTTTTTTAAAAACCTCTACGTTATTATTAAAATTTAGAACCTTTATAATTAAGGGCTACCTCTGACCTTTACGGCCGACCTCTATTATCGACCTTTTTAGCTAGCGCCGCTACGTAAGTATATCGCTTAGCCTATTATTAATAAGTAGCGTACCCCTCTCTTATCTTCTTAAGAATAGAGATATAAAGCTAATACGAGTTTGGGCAAAGAGGGCAGCTTGTTTATCCCGAATTATATAGCGGTTTTCGTATTAAAATCACTATATTGCGTTAAGAGCGTGCTTGGGGCATATTGCGCGTATTATATAGTTAAAAAGTATACTATATTATATAATTTCCCTTAAAAGCGTGATCCCGTTAAGGTCGATCTTTTGCGCCTATAAAGCCGGAAAAAAACCACTACATAAGACTCGTAATATACGTATTAAACCTCTATTATAAGTTAAGTATAAAGTATATATATTATTTAAAGCTAAGTTAATAATCTTAAGAGGACTATTTTTAAAAAGAGCCTTATAGCTATAGTACTATATATACTAAGATCTATTCTATTTCGAGCTATTTCTTAATAAATAATAGTATATATTTATAGCTTTTAATAAATATACTAAGTAACTTAGGGAGTTCTTTTTAAGGACTAAAATAGAGGAGAAAGTACTTTTCGTACTATAGAGCCTTAAAGTAGCGATTTATATTTAAAAAAGAACTTTAATTTACTTTTTTAGAAGTAATAATAAGACCGCCCTCCTAATTACTAATATTAAATATATATATAAAATATAGTATAATAAGTTAAGAATTAGAATAGAGCTTTTATTTTTATATACGAAAGAACCCGTAAATAATATAAAAAAAGTAAGTTAATTAGTAATTACTAAAGCTTATAAAATACGCCTTATTATAAAGCTCTTTACGAATTTATAGAATAAAGTAGTATTAGTAATAATCTTTATTTATAATATTACTTTATAAGAGGCTAATAATACAGATTTACTTATTATAATAGAAATTAATTAATTAAAGCGGTATTAATATTAGTAATAAATAGGTTACTAAGTACGTAATTCTAAATTAGTAACCCCGTATCTTAGTAATCTCTATATATATAGTTACTATATATACCCTTTTTATAAGGATTATAAAAGGGGTATATATTAAAAAGAGTTTAAAGTACTTCTTTACGAGTATATAAAATACTTAATTAGGTACGTACTAAAAACGTATAACTTATATAAAATCTAAGTACCCGCACTTAAATAAGTATTTATTATAAAGAATATTAATTTTAATAAAAAAGTTTTTTATAATCCCGTATACGAGGAATAAGCTATTATAAATAAGTAAGTAAATCTAGTAATCTAAGAGCTATAAAAACTCTTTAACGTTAATAATAAGTTAATTCGAGTACTTAGGGAAGTAGATTTAGACTTCGGAAATACTAATACTTAAAATAACTCTATGGTTAAAGATAGTATTATTATTAGATTTTTAATTATTTAAGACGCTAAGTAATTAATAAATATACTATAGGGTACGGTTAATAAAATTAAAAAGACTACTATAGTCTTATTATTATTACTAACCCCTAAAATAACCCCCTTATACGAGCTTAAGAATAAGGATAAGAAAAGGGGTATAATAACTAGGTTATAAATAGCTCTATATAATCTACGTTCCTCCCTACGAGCGCTTATATATATTATAAAAGTTCTTAAGCCTTTAATTCCTAATAGCTCTTAATAAAACACTAAAACGCATAATAAATAAGGTACTAATTATAAAAAAGTAATTCTTAATACTAAAATCGACGTTAATAAGGAAGCTTTATAATAAACCTCTAATATTATATAAGAGCAGAGCTTATAAAAACTACTTTATTAAGTACTAAGTAAAGCTTTATTAAGTCCTAAATATTTAAACCGGACCCGCAAACCTCTATAATATTTTAATAATAGTATCTTCGTAACGCTCTTATATTTAAATATAAAAAACAGTAATGATTATAACTACTGCTAGGACTGCTTTTTCTCTATTTTTATACTTAGTTAGTAAAAAGCTATAAAAAAAAGTAGTATAGGATATATAATACTTTATTAAATAGTAAAAAGAGTAGTTTATAAGACCTACTTAGAGCGCTTTAAAAGAGTTTAAAAACCCTAACTTATTAAAGTTAACTTTTAGAGCTTACTAAAGAAGTTTAGTAATATTAAATATTTTTTATAATAATTATAAGAGCTATTTAGGGATATTATAAATATAGAAATAAAAAAGCTATAATATATTAGTATATAAAAAGAAGTTAACTATAATCTTAAATAAAAGAGCCTACTTTTATTAAAGTAAGTATATATTTATAAATATAACGCTAATAATAAAGTTAGCGAGGTAAAAGTACGTATATATATAAGGGGGGATATATAACTACTTAACTTTTTATAAAGTACGTACGCTTTAATACTTATTATTAAAGCCTTTAGGCTTATAATAATAATAACTACCTAATTTAATCTTAAGGCTAACTAATATAATACTATTAACGTATTTTTTAACGCGCTTATTAAGAGCGAGAAACTAGTAATTATTAAACTCTTAGAGGGATATAAAATTATTAATAAAATAAGTAAACTTTAACGCGCTCTATATAGCCTCCGAAACTTATTAATATTATAATTTTAAATTTTTATTTCTATACTTTATAATATAAATATAATATATAGTTATAAAGAGATCTATATTTACTAAACTATAAATAAGAAAAAAAAGCTAGTATTTTATTTTAATAACTTTATTATTCTATATTATTAAAATAACTAAAAAGTAGCTTAGAAAATCGTTAATAATATAAAGAATTATATTAACTTTAAAAAAAACGGACCGATTAATTACTTTTTTAAAGTACGGATTTTATAAGACTATCTTATTTATAAAATTTACTTTATTTATAACGTATATATTAAGTAAGTTACTAAGTACTTCGATCTTATAAATTCGCTATATCTAGCTACCCCTCTTTTTTAAGAGGATTTTAGACTAAATAAAGGATAAGTAATAAAAGAGGAAATAAAGAGTTATTAAGAAAAGGTTAGAAATATATTTAATATAGCTATTATAATTAGACTAGACGTTACTTTTACTTATTTATAATTATTACGTTTCCTAACTAACCTAAGTATGACTTATATTAAAATAATTAACTAATATATTTAGTATTTTTATATAATAAAATATTTTAAGCTTTATTATAATAGCGTACTAAGTACGTAATTATTACTCCTAGCTAAAGATATTAGCTTCGTAAATAATAAAGTAATACGATAATTATCTTAGGGTTATATAATATTCTTTTTTAGTAGCCCTATTTAATAAAAATTAGTACGCTAAGTAATAGTTATAACGTTAACTACCGAAACTAAGCTTTTTTATTTTAAAAAATTATAAAAAAGACTATAGTTTTAAAACGCTTTTTTAAAAATATTACCCTTAACTTAAGAAAAGTATAGTTAGTTAACTACGATAATTAGTAAATAATTTAGCTCGTTATAAAAAAAATAGCTATTTAATTTTATTATATCGATATTTAGAATATATAACTAAGATAAGAGCATACTAAAAGTAGCTTTAAGGTTACTTATATAGTAATAAAAGATATATTAATAAATAGGCTTATTAAAAACTTTTTATAAACTAAGTTTAAATATTTCTATACACTTCTTAACCTTTATAATACGTAAGAAGTTATTATAAATAGCTAAAGTAATTAAAAATAATTAATTTAAGCTACGCTTAGAAAAAGCTTAATATTTAAAAATAGATAATAAATAGAACCCGGAGTACGGCTTAGAGGCTTAAAAAATAAATAAAATAGAACTTCTTTTAGTTTAAAAGCCTAAACTCTTAAAATAACCTTATTTTATAAAGTATATATATATATAAAAATAAGACTAGGGCTTATACTTATTATTGAAAATCCTAGTTTAAGAAGTTTAAGACTATTAAAACTATTATATTAATAATAAAAAAATTAGTTACGTTTATTAAGAACTACGCCTTACGTACCTCGAAGTTTTTAAAGCTATGAGTAGGGGGGGGGGGGGCGAGAAATAGAACGATTATTAAGTTAATAACCTAGGGTACGGGAGTAAATAGCGTAATAAAAGGTTAGTTATAAACAATTATAATAAGTATAATTAATAATATAAGTATATTTAAAAAAGGGGCCCGAGGGCGTATAAAAAAGAAGTCCTTAATATAAAAACTAATATAGTTTTTATATATCTTAGTATTATTATTTATTTAATAAATAATATTATAAAGCTTAGTAATATTTTATTAAAACTATAGTTAAGAGTGCGCTTTTTAATAATAAAAAAGGATAATATATTTATAAAAAAGAGAGTGCTATTTATAATAGCCTTAGTAAGAGCTTAGGCTATTAATTATAAAACGATTAGTATATTAATATACTACGTAACTAAACGGCCGTTAAAATAGTATATATACTAGTTATTACTTTTTATAAAATAATAATTATTATTTTTAAAATCGGTATATTAGAGGGCTATTTAAAAATAGGGTATATACTAAATCTCTCGTTCTTTAGGAGCCTCTTTTTAAGCTTTTTAAGGACTAAGTATACGTTAAATAGGCTTAGAATAATAAAAAAAACTATACTTATTATAAGAAGTACTTTTATTTTTTAGTATTTTTTTTTTATTTTTTATTACTTTTTTAAAAAAAGCTAGCTTTACGTTTTTTAAAATTTAAAATAATATTAAATACGAACTCTTAGAATAATAATATATAATATACCCTTTTTGAAAAGCTCGATTTTTAAACTAAACTTATTCTTTTTTTTAAGGTCTAAGGGGGGGATAAGTAAAAGCTCGTTAGAACTTTTATTATTATTATTTATTTTATTATTACCCTTATTAATATTATTAATAAGAGCCTTAAACTTAATAAAGTTCTTAATATTTTAATTAATAATTTTAATATCCTCTTAGCTAAGAAAAAAGAGCTTAGTAACTAGGTTTTAATAAGTAAGTTAGAGAGTATAGGGAGGGGTAACGACCTCGAGGGGCTCGTTAATATTATTACTTATTTAAACTCTTAATAAACCGTATATTTTATATATAAAACGTATTATAAAAATTATATAAAACTTATTATTATTTTTAAATATATTAAATATTTATATTTAAAATAAAATTAATAAATAATATAATAGCGTAGGCGCACGTATAGTAAATAAGAGTATTTATAATAATTATAAAAAGTTAAAAAAAAGAAAAAAAATAATAGCTAAGTAACGTTACGAGAATTTAAATATATACGAGGTAGTTAAGTAGCCTCGCCCTTAGTAATTTATATATTAAAAATAATAAAATACGCGCTATTTTAAGTTAGGATTCTATTTACTTTAAATAAAGGGATATATTTATAATAAACGTAGTTTAAAAAACGCGTATCCCTTATATTTATTTTTTATTTATTTATATTCGATTAAATCGGGCCTTTATAAGGGTATTTAGAGATTCTATTTTAAGTATAATAGCTCCTTAATAGTAATAATTAGGGGGTATATTACGTAATCCGTATTTTATAAAGTACTTATTATGTATTAAATTACGTATCTATCTTAGATACCGTATATATAGACATTTTCCTTTTATCTATTTCTACTTAAATAGTTAAGCCACTTTTACCACACTCCGTATGCCCATTGCTGCGTGCCATAACTCGTGACAGATTCTCTCTGATTTCTTCGGGGTCTCCAGACTCTTGGCTACTTGGCACGCTCAAGTTAAGGAAGCGGAAAAGAAGGCCAAGGCTTTCAGGATCCGGCATTACGATAGTTCAAGATTCTCTGAGTTCGCGTACATTTCAAGCCGTGAGAACGCCGGGGAGCTCCAGGTGGTCCAAAGAAGGTGGCAAACAGAACACAGTTGCCCAGTGTCTTGTTTCGTCCCATCTCAACACCGATCATCCGGTTCGAAGTACCGGATGGCAGACAATTTTGCATGTTTCCTGCACGCGCGTACACTCGCAGAGACCTTGATTCTAGTGTTCAATGAGCAAACAATGATGGATTGAACTAACAGCATCCCAGCGATACCCTGGGTCGAGGCCGTGCTGGCGAAGCATCTGGTGGGTGAACGGCCAATGAACCTCACGCAAATGTCAGCTGAACCGTTGACTCGTCATCCAAACTTTCTACATGCCATACTGTAAGTCCCTTGCGCACAGCCGAGGTGGCCTTTTTCATCTTGTCTGGTTGTTGACGATAGCCGATCAGTCGGTATGCACGGGTGGTGGGTGAGGAACACAACATTCCATTCAATGGCAAATGAGGTGCTCCCAAATCGTCAGCTCTCCACGCAAGTTGGGCAACTGCCGATTGGCTTCCTCGAAATTGAGATACAAGCATATTCGGAAGGGAAGCGGGAGGCTTTCGACGGGGCTTGACTATGGACGAGCCCGGCCTCGCCCACATGCAGTGCACCGATGGACGAGCTGCTAAGAAGTTAGACTTTTTCCACGGAGGGACCTGGAACGCGCAATCACGATCCCTAATCCAGTGATTGCGTTACAGAAAACCCCATTTTTATACAATCCTGCAGTCTAGCTCTACAGCCCGGTCTACTCTGTACGGTCTGTACGGATGCGAATAGTCGTGCCGGTACCCAGTTCATCACCTGCAGGTGTAGTGGGCTAGTCCATTGGTAGAAGTGATTCAGATTGCTGGAAGAGAAAAGAGCCGTCTATGATATTCTTGCGTCGACCATCCAAATGTGCGCCTGAAATTTTCTCTCAGAGAATCCGGCAGGGGAAGCAGACGACCCCAAGGCAAAGCAAAGAGTCAGGTCTGGACGGATTTGGGGGACGCTAAGCCTTCGAACGCTGGACACTTTGCTTGGCAACTTGGCAAAAAGATCACCCCGTTCTCACTCAACAGAGCCTCTGCCTCTGCTACGACTTTGTCCACTGGGACAAAGATCCAGATCGGGAACATCCCGACAAGTGATGACTGATCCAGTCAACTAGAGAAGTCTTCGTGACGTATCCGTACTGACGGAACCAACAGTTGGTTAGCATAGCCTCCGAAAACACCCAACATTGGCGCATTGTCAAGAGTCAAGAATTTAGAGTAACAAGGTGCAAAATACAGGGATTCGACGGGAAGTGGGAACACAAACAGACTACGTACCCGGCACCTAAGCCACACCATCATGCGCTCCGTAGCTTCCGCTCCGTCGATCATCACTGGCGGCGGAAGCTGAAAGGCCCAACGTTGACGCGTCGCGCTATCGGAGACTCTCCCTATTCCATCCATCCCACTCGGCCGAATGACGACGGACTGGAACTCGTCAACGACTCTCGGGCTGGCTCTGAGAGAAAGCATTTGTAATACAGCAGTCGCCATGGCGGAGCCACGAATAGATGTGGACGATCAGGATCAACCATTATCTTCGATACAGTCGGCTGGTGGGCAGTCCCTAGTCCGCCAGCTCCTTGAGATCCAGACCGCTACTATCGAGCAATCGAAATCACTTCATTTCATCCAAAACCTCGACTGTCTGTATCTTGATAAAACCCGAGACCGAAAACGCCCCCCACAAACCCGCGATTCAGCATCTGAAGATGACCGCCCTGTGTGGCTCCGCAAAAGCGGCCTGAACGCCCTCAAAGACCTGAACTATGTAGCTGTGTCTTGGACATGGGGAGCTTCAGAACCATACGAGGATTCAACAGCCGGCCACCATCTAGTACAACTCTCTAATGGGAAACGCGAACCTTCTGGGGTCCGCAACCGGGTCTTCGACCGCATACGGCGATACCTGGAAGCCCAGTCTGGCCTGCAATACGTATGGATAGATATGCACTGCATCTGTCAGGAGCCGGGCCCAGAGAAGACTCGGGGTATGCAGGCAATGGATATGGTCTACAAGCTGAGCAATCACCCCATTGCTCTGCTAGCGCGACCGATCGAATCGCACGAAGAGCTTTGCCTTCTCGCAGACGTTCTCCAGGGCAATTTTGTGTCAAAACATGCTTCTGGGGAGTTCCGCTCAAGTTCCTTCGCAGAGAGCGCCCTGGAAAGGCTTCGTAGAGCATTGTCCCTTCTCGACGCCATAACCTCCGATTTTTGGTGGACAAGAGCCTGGACTTTTCAGGAAAATTATCGTTGCGATGGACAAATGACGCTACTCATCCCTCATCCAGAAGATGGTGAAATATTCAGGGAGAAGACAAAGAAGGAAAAAGTTTTCGGTAACGTAGTGGGCGACATATCGATCTCATCTCGAGAGTTCCAGACGGAATCCACAAAACTATGCCAAGCCTGCATAATTGCAGAGGAGGATGGCAGCGTCTCCGGTCTGTCCGATGTTGCCGAACGAATTCTCAAGACAGCTCCTAATTACGAGTTCCTATTACGGGAGACCATGCCCGATGGACGATATTCTGCCCCCTGGTCACAGTCGCCGAGGATCATAAAGGATATCGAGTCCCGCGGCAGCAAATTCTGCCACGACAGATTGGCAATAGTCGCAAATTGCTGCCAATACTCCATCAGGCTAGATGACGCCATCTTGCGGCAAGGATCACACAGCATGAGTCTATCTATGCTCGCCCTTTACCTCTTGAACGGAGAGATCATGGAGAACACATGTGAAAAGAAGGAAGAGAACCGTCTTTGGATGAGATGTCGGAGGCAAACAGTCGCCGACTTCGTCACGGACCAGTCCTTCGATGACTTTTGTCCACCCCTGCTGAAGCGTCCTCTTGTCTTCAACAATGGGTGCCGATTCATTGATGTTCGGCTAACACATGAGGGCTTGAAGACCTTTGGTCATCTATGGAAGCTCGGTCGTGTCGTACGGCCAGAACATTACGTGAAGTTTTATCCACATGCAAAGTACCGAAGACGACACACTCGGAGGAGCCGACGAACGCACGCCATAGAGCGTCTTACGCAGTTGCAATATGCCCTCAGTGATATCTGTAACTATCCTATAGTGGATGAGCTGACGCGCTTTATTGATACTGTTTTACGAACGATGCAAGAGGCAACTTTCTCCAAGAATTACATGCGGATGATGGCCGAGATAGTTGTTGCGGCAATGGATGCGGAGAAGTCGCTGGTACTTGGCGGCCTGCTCGATGATCAACGGTACAGCTACTGCGGTATTTTTGTACTAGAAGACATGGAAGGGGATGAAGAGCCAAAAGGGTATGAAGATGATGATGTTGTGCTATTTGATGACCGAAGCGACGATTCAGGTGCAAGCTCTCACACCAATTATCATCATATTGCTTCCGATTCTGTGAGTGGGGGCGACTTTGAGAAAGAGTCGGAGGGCTCTTCGGAGAGCAAAGACGACGATATAGGTAAGAAAAGTACAACTATGGTGGGATTCAATGTTGACCCGACTCAGTCAGGTACGTGTTCACTTCTTCCAAGCCGATGAAGGAGTCTTCGGAAACACTGTACCCGAACGATATTGATAAGCACGTGTCGATTGCTGTCGCTGGAGCTATCGCTGGAAGTAACTTGGAATCGGTCGACTTTCACAACGAGCCTGGGCCCAAGCTACTCATTCAGCGTTGGGTGAATGGGCTCTGTTTTTTCCGAGGCCATTCTCGTCGATCGGTTGTCTTCCCATGGCATCCTGCTTTGAGAGAAGACTCCAGGACCTAAACACTGTATTTGACCTTATCATGAACCACTCTGCAACTGATTAAACCCGGCGTCGGATTATTTTACTCAATGCACTTCTAATTTCCTGGACGATTTTGATTCCCAATCATGGTTGCAGCCTTTTTCAATTAAGGTACAATGAATAATCCTAGAAAGCCAGGAAACGGCGATGCAATCTGGAGGAGAAGCTTGATTCTACATGTGTAATAATTGAGGAGCGATGTCAACCTTAACAATCGAATGTAGTCTCTCATACCATCATGCCTGGTTGCGAACCATCATCTTTCAATAAAGCCTTCGCTATCGAGCTATGTATAGGCGAAAGCTCGACCTCCAGGCTCCATGACATAGTGAGCTACGGGGAACAGGTCACGCTGCCGTTGTTCTCGATGCAGCGCCAATTGTTTGGGCAACGCTGTAGAACGACCCAGTTGCCAGAGGGGTCACAGACCGCGGGAAACACATTTGATCTATTTCAAGTGATGAGCTCGTATGAATGCTGGGTATTCAGAGTATGGGTTCAAAGGCTAAAAGACTCACCTGCATTGGTAACGGCCGGGTGTGCATTGCTGCGCTTCAGCAAGCACTGCGACGATGGCAGTGACGGAGACAATGAAGAAGCGCATTTTCGCTGGAATTTATGTCAATCTTGGTGTTTGTAAAAACGATCCACGTTGTTTTCTGTACGGACCACTTACTATTTTGAGAATGTCAATCTTGAAAACTATTCGCGAACCGCTGTGAAAGTTCAAGACTGCGTGAGTTTGGTAAAGCACAAATCCGACTCTAGGGCACAAGCTACAGTTTTATAATCCCACTCAAAGACAAGTATCCAGAGTTGAATCATATCATGATTGGAACGGCCGAGATTACTCAATACCTCATGACGCCCGTCTTCTCCCCTCTAGGCAGCATCACAGCAGTTGCCGTACGTTTACCGATGAAGCCTTGATCCTCGTTCAACAATTTGCCACCAAACAGAAGAATGTGATGCGCCTTGCGATGAGCGAAAATTACTAGGATATAGGTACGAGACGCTCAATTGCGCAATCGTTGCCAGAGTCTGACTTGATGCAAGCCTGTCAGCAAATCGCAGCAGTAGTGCAAGTTGAAGCCGTTAGCCTCACCGCTCGAATGCGAATCGTCAAGTATGCTGAGGTCGCCGATATCTGTAAGAAGGTCCCCGAAGACCTGCCACTTCCAAGTATAAGAGAAAGCTTGGGTTCCACCATGCGCGGTGTTTTAATGTAGTTGAACGCCTGGTCCTTGGCTAACTCTAGGCAGCAGCTTCGTAACACCCGAATCAGCATAGTCACCCGGTAAGCAGATCCTTCAATGCGGGATAACCCCCCTTTCATTTTTACGAGATTGAGCGTGCGTTTTAATTTCTAGACTGAGAGTTCTGGGCAAAGATCCCCCGATCGTAGATATCTTTCATTGAAGTTGGGTTACATTGACATCGTGTGTACGGCTAATAACTTCACCTGTCGCTATCATGCAGCGTATGGGCTGACTGGATAATTGGGGAAACCCATCGACGTGCACTTGATTCTGTAGAATGACGTTTGAGCATTTGAATTTTGGTATGAGTGAATGATTGTATTACTCCTAGATTTGGCCAACGATACTACCTTGCTAAACTTGTGACCACTTAAGTCGGAACTGAACTCATGTCAATGGAGGATACCCAGTTCTCCTAGTCTCTACTAGTCTCATAGTTGCTGATTCTATGAAAGCGACGTTCAATGTCACCAGACCAGTCCCAAGTGTGTTTTCATGGCGAAAGTCAAAGTCATTGAAAGGTGTCGGTTTACTGAAAGAAGATAAACGAACCTCTAGGATTGTGCTTTGAAGGAAAACTTCGACAGCACTCACCGGATGATTTTCAATCAATATTTAAGCGCAACGTACTAAGAGTGTTGGTATCCCTATTACAGGGTAATTAGTTCGAACCGTGGGTTGACAAAGAGATTAATTAAACTATATAAATTTCTGCGTAGGTATAAAAAGGAGGTTCTAACCGTAGGTTAGGTAGGCTACGATAATTATAAATAAGGGCCGTAATTAGCCCCTATATAGTCGGCTATATACTACGGTTAAATTAAACTTTTAATTTAATACTAACTTTCTCTTTTTTTTATTAATTTAATTACTATAGTTAGAGGTATAATTCGACCTTAGGCCCGTTTACTAAGTTATCTCCTTTTCTTCCTTTTCTCTATTCTTTTTATATAACCTATCCTTCTATTCGTACGTTAACTTTTTTATTACTTATAAATTACTCTAACCCCTTATTAAGTACTATTTTTTATAAAAGCGTTAGCGAGGTTATTATTATTATTAATCTAACGGATTTTAAGGATTTTTCGTCTTTTATATAATTACCTAAGGGCTATAATATCGATTATAAGCCTCTTTTTTTTTATAGTTCCTAATTTAATAAGATATTCGTATAGTAAGTAAAAATCCGTATAGATAATTATTAAGATTAGTAAAAAGCTAAGTCGATTAATAATTCTCTTTAGCGTTATTAAAATCGCATAGGCGAGGTTAACGCCGTTAACTATACTATAAACTTCTAATATTAATATACTTCTTATTACCTGTTTATTTTTAGTTAATAAGTAATAAATTATATTACTATATATTATAAATTCGCTCTCGCTTATACTCTTATTAATAAGAATAATAATATATTTTAATTATAAAGTAAGGTCCTTGTTATTCGTAAATAAGCTATTTATAAATACATAGAGCTTACTAGCCGCTAGGTCGATTAGGTAATAAACGAGGCCTTAATCGAGATTCGTTTATTACTACTTAAGCCGCTTATTAAGTACCTCGATATCTCGTTTAGTTAGATTAGTAGCTTATACTATTTTAATATAGTTAAAAGTCGCCTCGGGCTAATAAATATTTATAATATATACCCCTTACGTAAGCTTAGCTTTATATTACTTTTTAATATTAATTACGTTCGGATTAATAAAACTAATTTTCTTACCCTACCCCTTTTACTAAAAAACGACGGTTTCTTTTTTAATTATAAGAATTCCGCTATTAAATATTAATAAGTTATTTATTATAAGGACCTCTTTTAGCTTTATTATAAAGCCCGCTTTTTAAAGCTCTTTATCTTCTTTTTTTATAAAGTTAATATTAAATAGGCTTAATATATTATTAGTCTATATTCTAACGATTCTAAATTAGTTACTTACGTACTTAGAGACTAATAAGTACAGGTCGTACGTAAATATAACTATTAATAATTTATTAATATAAAAATCGTAATATATAGCCTATTAATAAGTACCTAATTCTGCGAGCCTATATAGTAGTTTAAGTACTTCGATAATCGTACTTTTTAAGTACTTACTAGCTATTTCTTTCAGTAAGTAGGCTAGGATTTTCTTTATAAGCCCTATGGCCGATTAAGTATAGGCCTAAGTAATATCATAGCCCCAGATCTTATACCCCTTTTCCTATAGTAATACTATTAGTACTATTATTAATCGTTAGCTATAGCGCTATATTATAAGCGATTATATAAGTAGCGTCGCTTTCTTAACGTCGCCGTACCTCTAAATTACGTATCTAGACTTCTTATATAGCTAGGGTATTCTTTTCTTTTTAATTTTACGAACTATTTACGATTTAAATATATAAAAGTTTATATACTTTTTTAAGTTATAAAAAATAAATTAATAAACCTCTCGATTATAAAGAGTATTTATTTTAATAAAATCTAATCCCTTATATAGCTTTTTAATAGTTATAATTATACTTTTTTTACGTAGTTTAACTACTAGCTCGAAATTAGCTTTCTCTTTTACTATATAAAAGGTATTAATTACCTCGTTATTAGTAATAAATTGCTACGTTAATACTTGCCGTTATAGTCTTCCTCGACGTCTTACTAGTAGTATTAGTACCTTTTTAATAATTTCCTCTTCTTTATCGTTTATTAGTACTATTATAACGATTTTATTAAGAATAATTTCGTATACCTCTATTATAGGTTATATAGTTTCTCCTAGCTCTTCTTCCTCTTATAAGTTAGAAATTACCTCGATAGGATCTATATAATATAGTTTTATTATTATAATTAATACCTCGAGGGGTTAGTTACGATCCCTCGTAACTACGTAAGAGCGCTCGTTAATAATAATTAATTTATATAGCCCAGCTTATTATTAAGTAATTTCGTACTATACTTATATATTCGAATTTAGTAATATATCTAAATTACCCCCTATATCGGGCCTATTATATATAATAATTACCTTATTAACTTACCTTTTTATACTTACTTTACGTAGTACTCGTATTACTTTTTTAACTACTTAGGCTCGTTAGCTTATGTTTAGTAATAGTAATAAGGCTAAGGTCGTTCTTAAATATACTCTAAATACGAGAAGCGTCAGTATAAGCCTATTAGGCCCTATAGTATTATTATAATATTTAAGTACTATCTAGAGGTATTTATTGTTAATAGAATTTAGATTTTCCTCTTTAATAATTCTAAATACCCTTTTTAGCTACTAGTATACCCTTTTTACCTTTTTAATACTATAGTACGCTTTAATAAGTACGACTTTTAGCTATATACTATAGGCTATCGTATTCTCCTTAAATTCTACTAACTTAAAGCTAATACTAGCGTCGGTTCTAATACTATTTAGTAGTCCTTAGTATATATCGATCTAGCTTTTTTATAAGGCTATTTATACTATTTTTATTTATAAATCCCGGAGGAATTGCCCTATTTAAAAGGATATAGCTACGTCGATTATATATAGGACTAGCCGACTATTTAAATAGAAGATATTAATAACGATTTCTTAATTAAAATTAAGCTTATTACGTAATTTAAATTTAAACCTACGTAGGTTCTGCGTATTTATTTAGTATTAGTAATACACTTTCGTTAACTATTCTAGCGCCCTTATTTTGATATTATTATTACTTAATTACTTTAGGAGGTTATATAGCCTCGTAACTAACGAGTACCCGAATTTCTAATATAGTTATCTAAGCTTATTTTTTATTAAGTAGTTAATTAACTTTATATTATTAATAAGCTTTATAAACGTATACCCTTATTATCGTTCGACTATTTTAAAATACTTATTACTAGAGATTTTATTCTTTATATTATTAAATATAATACTTAGTCAATCTATATCTTTTAGATATAAGAGAAATAGGGTATTAATAAATAAAATATAAAAAGTTATCGTTCTAAAGTACGTCTTTACTTTTACCGTACCTAGGGTAACGATTTCTTTACCTAGGCCGAAGCTAATTCTTATAATACCCGCCGTCGACGTATTAAGCGTTATTAGTACGATTTTTTATAGCGCTTAGAATTACCCTTTTCTTCTTATTAACTATTATAATATACTAATATCTAGGATAATCCTCTAGAAATTATCTAGGCCGTACCTTTCGCTCGTATAAAATACTTATACGAGCTTAGTATTTAAGTAATCTAAGTAGTATAAAAAAGATCTTTCTAACTACCCCTATAATTACTTAGTACTATATTTCTCTTTAAATATTAAGAGAGGTACTAATTTTTTTTCTAGTATTAAGAGAATAGAATTTTATATTATTAGATTTATTCTATCTATTTTAGTATCCGTTATCTAAGGGACCTTCCCTTACTATCTATAGATAAAAGCCTACTTATTAAGAGCTTTTACTACTTTTTATTTATTTAGCCTCGTATATTCTCCCGAGGCTAACGGTACAAAAAAAGAGTAGTTAATATCGTCGACTTTATTATAATCTAATTCGTTAGTATAGGGGGTAAGATCTTCTTTATTTTCTAAATCTCTTATAGGGTATAAATACTTTAGGCCGCTAAATTAGCTACTTTTACTAGGTTTTATACTCCCGGATCTGCCCTTATATATAATAAGGAATTAGTTAAATTAATAAGGGCTAGTTTTATTATTTACTACTCTCGACTTTTTATATTATTCGTACGATTTAGTACGCTCTTTTTCTAAGTAGTTACTTAATTAATATCTATCTTTTTTATAAATAAAGTATTACTTTTTTTATTACCCTACTTATAAGTTAAATCTTAGCCTATTTAACAAATCTAGGCCTCCTTATTAATAATTACTATATCTAGCCTCTTTTCCTTTTTTATTATACGTTCGATTAACTTAATATTATTAATAAGGGCTATTATATACTTAGAGATAAGTTTAGTATAGTATTCTTATTTTAATATTAAAACTAGATCTTAGCCTCGAGTAGAGCGTTTTATAATCTTTAGGTATTTAATATAAGGTTATTTTTACCTCTAGTACGTATTAAATTATTATATAGAGATATCCGACTTTCTGCTCGTTTATTCTCTTATTTAGCTAGGTTTTCGCTAACTTATTAATTTAATTAATAAGCTTTTTAAAGATTTTTATTTATAATTTACCCTCTATTATCCTAGCTATAGATATAAAAAAAATTACTTATAGCTCGGATAGGAGCTCTAGATTCTTATTATAAGTCTCGAAGCGGCTTCGGATTACGTTAATAATATTAAAAAAGTTATTTCGATCGAGATTACGTACCGCTTCGTAATAATAATTAGAGGTTTTACTTATAAGTACGATATTAATTACTAAATAGTACTAGTATTCCCTAATCCCGACTTTTTTATAATAATTATAAAATATTATTAAGGTTTTTTATAAGACTTTATACTTCCCTTTAGAGTATAATTTCTTTTTTAAAAAGATCTTTTTAAAGTTTATAAATTACCTCGTATTTACTATTAGATTTTTAGTATTTATATACGATCCCTGCGTTGCTACGTACTATTAGTAACTTTAGGTCGTTTACTTCTTTTTTTATTAGCTAATTAGTACCGAATTTCGTATTAGTAGCGGCGACGAGCTATAGATTAAAATAAGTAGAATTATTAATTATCGTATTTCTAGTACTATATTTTACTTCTATATATCCTTTTATAATAATAGATTATTATTAGTAATTATAAGAAGGAAATCTATATCGTTTACCCTTTTTTTAAATTTATTAAAATAATTATACGCCCTATTAACTTATACCTAGTTCTATAGTACGAATTCCTTTTTTATAATCGTTATTACTAGGATTTTATATAGTTTTTATAATTATAATTACGCTAATAATACCCCTTACCTATAGAGGAATTTATTAACTACTTTTATAATTCCTAGGCTTACGCTCGTAAACTATTTATCTAGTTAATAACTAAAGTCGTTTGCGATTTTATAGAATAAGGGTTACTCTTATAGCCCTTTTTTTTATAAACCTTAATTAAATAGATTAATACTATATTAATTTACTTATTATTAAACTAATCTACGATCTTATATATCTACGTTCCCTAATAGTTTAGGTTAATATTTACTTACTTATAAGGGATCGGGATTCTATTTAGGATCGGGTTTTTTTTTTTTTCTTTATCCTAACTTACTAAGGGTTATACTCTAATTTATACCCGTATTAGTAGTCGCTAATATATTTAATCTTAATAAAAATATATCTAATTTATACGTTAGTTATAATAAACCCGTGCTTTTACTACCTAACGAATTTATTAAAGTCTAGGAGATTCTTACTTCTTTTTACTATCTCGCTACTACTCTCGTTTTTACTATCTTTAGTAATTACTATTATTTTTCTAAATCGCTAGCTATTATACTTACTAAGATCCCCCTTTTTATATAATATAAAAGGGTAGGTTTTAGTAGTTCCTTTTTTAATAATAATAATAGACGTTTATATTACTATAAAAAGATAAAGTAATTAGTCTCGGGATCTTTACTAATTACTAATTTTTACTATTTTATATACTTCTAGCTTCCTAAGCCTCGTACTCTTTATAATTTCTAAATAGCTTCTTTCCTTAACCTACTTTTTTTAGGGCGGTATTTTATAAAAATAGTTAAATATAAATACTAAGTAGCTTATAAAGGAGCTAAATAGGCTATTAAGTACGGTTAGCGAAGTTAAGCCCCCCCTTTTTTATAACATCGCGGGCCTTAAAAACTTATTAAAAATACTATTTATCGCTCGTACTCGGTAGGAGTAAATACTTTAGAAATTTTCCTTTTATAGCTTCTTAGTACCCTATTTTATATCTTTTTAAGTAGTCTTTTTCGTAGCCTAATTATAGTTAGGTAATTATCGCTTTTTTAGTAATC
Organism: Colletotrichum cuscutae; assembly: GCA_030869315.1. Classification (NCBI taxonomy): domain Eukaryota; kingdom Fungi; phylum Ascomycota; class Sordariomycetes; order Glomerellales; family Glomerellaceae; genus Colletotrichum; species Colletotrichum cuscutae. Next base: position 185,914 of record MPDP01000057.1, on the reverse strand, counting down.
CCTTTTATTACTTAGTTAATTTCTAATTACGGGCCGGCTATAAAAAAGTTATTTAATAAAAAAGCTATTTAAAGTGATAGTAAAAAGCTAGTTACTTAAGCGGTTTTATTAATTAATATAGTTTAATATAATAAACGTCGACCTCTCGTAAGTAATAAAGGGCTATAATTACTTAATTCTATATAGTATTTAAAAATCGCTTCTTTTTTTATCTACTTCCATAAGGTTAATTAGTACGAATCTCTTATCCTATATAGTATTAAGAGGTCGTCTCTTTTATATAATAAAATATTTTATTAATTTATAATAGTAGAATTTAATTACTAATTAGTATTAGTATCCCTATTATAAGGTAATTAGTTCGAACCGTAGGTTAATAAAGAGATTAATTAAACTATATAAATTTTTGCGTAGGTGTAAAAAGGAGGTTCTAACTATAGGTTAGGTAGGCCGCGATAATCGTAAGTAGGGGCCGTAATTAGCCCCTGCGCAGTCGGCTATATGCCGCGGTCGAATTGGACTTCCAATCCGACAAAGAGGCTTGTAAAGATTATATCACAAGAGTACACGTGAGGCGGTGTTAGAGGTAAGTCTACAAAGAGGCCTCTGAAGATGGATCACCGTACTTAATTTATGATCTCCTTCGAGTTGGGACCTTCGTCTGACTCTTCCAGCTCGAGAGTGTGTGCCATAATAACGGTTTCTGAATTGATTTTTCTCACGTTATTGCAACTACCGCGAGAACATGGCAGCTTGGTCGGCGCCATCACGCATTGGAATAAGAGTGAACAACAGTCCCGCCACTCCACAGCCTCCTCTTGGTGTAGTTGGTTCATCACGTTCGACTGTAATGGTTTATCCACATCCATCGAAAGGTCTCTAGTTCGATTCTGGAAGAGGAGAGATGTTCTTTTTTTATGTCTCATCCTTGAACAAGGCGGCTGAATATCATAGCTCTCGTACGGGACTAAAAAGCTGAAGATATTGAGAGTGATTTCTTTAATATTTAGAATTTGATCCATGATTTTCCAACATTTTTGTGCAATGACCCAGCCGAAATAGGGAGAGTGGAACTATGTGGGCGGTCAAACTTCTGCTCATGTTGACTCCATCTACCTAAACAGCATCGTAGTGGGACTCAGGGCCACCATCCACTGCGGCTTATTCAAGACTCGTCGCACAAGGTCCTAAGGGCGTTTTAAGTCAGGCAACACGAGGTCAGCAGACCGAGCCTCCGAACAGCTTGGAGATTCCAAGAGCGCCATCAGTACACTGAAAGTCGTGGCTTGGTCCATGTTCTGTTTTCTAGCTGTAATGCATCTAGGCACGTGCCAGTTTGACATCCAGCGTAGTACCTTACTGATGGGACAAGTTTTGAAAAGTAATCTAATTTACCCACTTAGGGATGGTGGCTACACTTACCCAATGTGGTCAACGAATCCATACATAGACCGCGGTTGTTGAATTGTGCACTACTATTATGAAGAATTCATTATTTCCTCTATTCTCTTACTTTGTGCATGCTGCTTAGATAATCGCGGTCAATCTGGTGCGGTCCCGCCTGCCTTTGGTGCGTTCACGGAGTAAACCCTCTTGACCAGACTGGAGTCATCAACACGCATCACGGATACTGTAGATCATATCACTCCATCAAGTCCTGTTGTTAGAGCCTTTTGAAGTCGACTGGCCCCCAAATTTCCTGGGAATTCTGCCCCAAAATATACGATGCTCCATGCGATAAGGCCGGCGCGATAGCCTTGCAGACTCTGTCTCATCTCAAAATTGAAAATCTGAAGCCAATTGCAACAAGCGTGACAAGACTTTAGGCCTGGTCTCTGGTTATAGTAGGTGCCATGCCTTAATATCAGAGAAAAAAACAAACACGCGCAATGCCATTTCGCTCCAACTATCTATCCTGAGCTGGAAGTTCTTCAATGTTTTGACTCGTGCTAGCCTGTATGCTGAATCGCTGACTGGTTCTTTGTGGGAACTCCAACTAATGAGAACTCCGATGGACGCGTTCAACGTTCGGAACCCAACGCGGAACTTGTCGAGGCATCACCACATTGAATGCTCAGCCGGCGAACGGGGGATCTTCTGTCGCCTCGGAAAAGGTGAAATCTGGCTCTCACGAGACCGATGAGTTCTGAATTCCGAGAGATGCTGAGATCTCGGTGCAAACGTCGGAACGGATTTGTGGAGGACCAATCAGCAAGCGGTAATGCTATCCCAATTGGGCCATGAAGTGCGCCGCCAGCGCTATCAGATGATGTGCAGAGGAGTGATTTGAAGGAAGAGGAGCAGCGAGTAGAGAAGAACTTCCGTAGAACATACTCCTGAGTTCTTCAATCCTTCATGTATATATCTCCTGCGACATGTCCTTTGCAACGAGGTCGCAAGGGCCTGTCATCCAGACTCGGACCCAACTTCATTGAAGATCGTCAACGCCCCTTATCTTGACCCTCAACAATCTCCCTTTGATAGCCAATTATGGCGGAATGGGAACAAATTGCTCGAAAGCACTTCGAGGAGCAGAAGAAGAAGATACCCTCGGACTGGTTTTTGGATAATGACAAGTTAGAACAGCTTCGCGGCGCCGGCACGGCACAGGAGGGCCGTCTCATCGATCTTCAAGCAGCCAAGAAGTCAGGCATTCTCGAAAGCAACGAAATAAACATTACCGAGAATTACACAGCCCGTGAGCTTTTGGGACACCTTCGCCAAGGAACACTCAGCGCAGAGAGAATCGCCACTGCGTACTGCAAGCGAGCAGCCGTTGCCCAGCAGTTGGTGAGTATTTGGACATTTGCTTGCAACTGACAGTCCGCTTCGCAGAAGTAACAGGCTGATTTTGTGTTATGAATACTAGACGTCCTGCCTCACCGAGATCTTTTTCGAAGAGGGAATCGAAAGGGCCCGGTGGCTCGACAGGCAGTTGCGAGAAACAGGCAAAGTTGTTGGTCCGCTCCACGGCTTGCCAATCAGTTTAAAGGTAGGACAACACTACATAGCCTCTGACTTTGAGTCCGGCGACAAAGAATAGTCCAATTGACATCATTCAGGACAGCCTTCACGTAGATGGGCACTTCGCGTCTGTCGGATATGTCGCGTTTCTCAAGCAAGACCGTCCCAAAGGCAATGCTGCCCTTGTCAAGCTGCTTCTTGATGCAGGAGCAGTTCTCTAGTAAGTAGACTTAGCAGACGAATCGCTTCACCAAGCAGATCTGACGATAGGAAATCTTGCTAGCTGCAAGACCAATATTCCACAAACGATGATGGTAGGCGTCCTACGCAAACAAACCAACCCCTGGACAATATTTGCTAACGTAGTATCTCCAGACCTGCGATTCCGAGAACAACATCTTCGGCCGAACACTCAACCCACATAATACAAGGTTGACAGCTGGTGGCTCTAGCGGAGGCGAGGGAGCGCTTGTCGCGTTCCGCGGATCACCTCTGGGCATCGGTAGCGATCTGGCCGGTTCTGTACGCATCCCAGCTTTCTGCTGCGGCGTTTATGGCTTCAAGCCAACCGTGGATCGCATACCGTTCGCAGGACAGTCTCTCTCTCCATGGCCCATGATTCCATAAATTGGATGTCCGCTGTGATGCCTGCTCTTTGTCCGTTGGCCAACTCCGCCGACGACTTGTCGCTCCTCATGGAGGTCGTAACTAAGCTCAACCCATGGAGATACGACGGTAGCGCGATCAATCTCTCCTGGAGAACCCTAGACGAGCCTCGATCGAAGCCCTTGACGATTGGGATCTTGCCCGAAGATTCCGAATATACCCTACACCCTCCTGTACGCAGGAGCTTGGCTGAAGCCGCGTCCGCTCTCGAGAAAGCTGGACACAAAGTTGTCCATCTTGCGACGGATGCGAAGCGTAGCGTGGCCCTCGGCGCAAGGATCTCGTACCAATACTTTAGCATTTCAGCGCCAGCTGTTGCTGACTTTGGAGAGCCTTTTGTTGCCTCTGTCGCCAAAGGAATGCATCCCTTCTCTACTGGAGACTTTCCTGTCGACCCGAAGCTGGACATCCCAAGCCAGTTCACAGGACTGAACATGGCTCGCGCGGCCTATGCCCAGTCATGGAGCCAGACCTGGCAAGAACACGACCTCGACATTGTATTGGCTCCTGGGGCATCCTGCACTGCCGTGCCACACGATACCTTTGGCCTCCCCGTGTATACAGTCATGTGGAGTTTAATTGACGTGAGTGTTTAACTACCCCGTTGCTTAGAAATCCTTGGTAGTATTCTCATAGGTCGCTAATGTAACATTGAACAGTTCCCTGCAGCGGTCATTCCCTTTGGCACCGCGTCCGCGACGCAAGACTCTGAACCACAAAAGGCCATCGCGGACTTTGTGCCTGATTGTAAGATCCTTCCCCGATCTTCCGAACAAGAAACTTGCGCTGATATTTCGAACCTTTGAACTTTCAAGACCTCCCCGAAGCTACTGATGGGGCACCTTGTGCAATCCAGATTATCGCTCCGCGGTTCCGCGATGAAGAGTGTTTGGAAGCCGTGGGCGTCATTGACAAGATTCTTAATATGTCACGAGTTATAGCACGCAGCAATGGGCATACGGAGTATGGTAAAAGTGGCTTAACTATCTAAGTAAAAATAGACAAAAGGAAAAGGTCTATATATATAATATCTAAGATAGATACGTAATTTAGTACGTAACGGATACTTCGTAAGATATAGATTACGTAATATACCCCCTAATTACTACCACTAAGGAGCTATTATACCTAAAATAAGATCTCTAAATACCTTTATAAAGGCCCAATTTAGTTAAATATAAATAAAAGAAAAATAAGTATAAGGGATACACGTTTTTTAAACCGCGTTTATTATAAATATATTCTTTTATCTAAAATAAATAGAATTTTAACTCGGAATAGTATATATCCCGCTACTTTTAGTATATAAATTACTAAAGTCGAGGCTACTTAGCTACTTTATATATATTTAAATTCTTATAGTATTACCTAGCTATTATTTTTCTTTCTCTTTTTAACCTCTCGTAGTTATTATAAGTACCCCCGTTTATTACGCGCGCGCGCTTATATTATTAAATTATTTACTAACTTTATTTTAAATATGAATATTTAATATATTTAAAAATAATAATAAGTTTTGCGCAATTTTTATAATACGTTTTATATATAGAATATATAGTTTACTAAGAGTTTAGATAGGTAATAATAATAACGAGCCCCTCGAGGTTATTACTCCCCCCCGCGCCCTCTAATTTACTTACTAAGGCCCGATTACTAAGCTCTCCCTCTCTAGTTAGGAGGATATCGAGGTTACTAATTAAAATACTAAGAACTTTATTAAGTTCGAGGCTCTCGTTAGTAATATTAATAAAAATAATAATAAAGTAAATAGTAATAATAAAGGTTTTAGTAAGCTTTTACTTATTTTTTTTTTAGAACTTAAGAGTAAAAATAAGTTTAGTTTAGAAATTAAGCTTTTTAAAAAAGGTATATTATATATTATTATCCTAAGAATTCGTATTTAATATTATTCTAAACTTTAAAAAATATAAAGCTAGCTCTTTTTAAAAAAGTAATAAGAAGTAAAAAAGAATACTAAGAGGCTAAGGTACCTCCCGTAGTAAATATAATTCCTTTTATTATTCTAAGCTTATTTAATATATACTTAGTTCTTAAAAAGCTTAAGGGAGAGGTTCTTAAGGAACGGGAGATCTAATATATACCCTATTTTTAAGTAGCCCTTTAGTATATTAATTATAAAAATAGTAGTTATTATTTTATAAAAAGTAGTAGCTAGTATACGCGCTATTTTAATAGCCGTTTAGCTACGTAATATATTAATATACTAATTATCTTATAGTTAATAGCCTAGGCCCTTATTAAAGCTATTATAAATAGCGCTTTTTTTTTATAAATATATTATCCTTTTCTATTTTTAAAAAGCGCACTCTTAACTATAGTTTTAATAAGATATTACTAAGCTCTATAGTATAATTTATTAAATAAATAATAATACTAAGATATATAAGAACTATATTAGTTTTTATATTAAGAACTTTTTTTTTATACGCCCCTAGACCCCTCTCCTAAGTATACTTATATTATTAATTATACTTATTATAATTATTTATAACTAACTTCTTATTATACTACCCGCTCTTATACCCTAGGTTATTAACTTAATAGTCGCTCTAGCTCTTACCCCCCTTACTTATAGCTTCGAGGACTTCGAGGTACGTAAAACGTAGTTCTTAATAAGTATAACTAATCTCTTTATTATTAATATTATAGTCTTAGTAATTTCGTTCTTTTTAAACCGGGATTTTAAATAGTAAGTATAAGTTTTAATCTTATTTTTATATATATATACCCTACGAAGTAAGGTTATTTTAGGAGTTTAGGCCTTTAGGCTAAGAAAAGTTCTATTTTATTTATTATTAAGCTTCTAAGCTACACTCTAGGTTTTACTTATTATCTACTTTTAAATATTAAGTTTTTTTTAAATATAACCTAAATTAATTATTTCTAATTACTTTAGCTATTTATAATAATTTTTTATGTATTATAAAGGTTAAGAAGTATATAAAAATATTCGAACTTAGCTTATAAAAAGTTTTTAATAAGCTTATTTATTAGTATATCTTTTATAATAATATAAGTAACTTCGAAGCTATTTTTAGTATATTCTTATCTTAGCTATATATTCTAAATATTAATATAATAAAGTCGAGTAGTTATTTTTTTCTCTTCTCTTATAATAAGCCGAATTATTTACTAATTATTATAATTAACTAATTATACTTCTCCTAGGTTAAGGGTAATATTCTTAAAAAGGCGCTTTAGAACTATAGTCTCTTTTACGGTTTTTTTAAAATAAAGAAGCTTAGCTTTAGTAATTAATATTATAACCGTTGCTTAGTATACCAATTTTTATTAAATAGGGTTACTAAAAAAGAATATTATATAACCCTAAGATAATTATTATATTACCTCGTTATTTATAAAACTAGTATTTCTAACTAAGAGTAATAATTACGTACTTAGTACGCTACTATAATAAAGCGTAAGATATCTTATTATATAAAAATACTAGATATACTAATTAATTACTTTAATATAAGTTACGCTCGGGTTAGTTAGGAAATATAATAATTATAAGTAAGTAAAAGCGACGTCTAGTTTAATTATAATAGCCGTATAAAGTATACTTTTAACCTTTTATTAGTAGCTCTTTATTTCTTTTTTTATTACTTACCCCTCGTTTAGTCTAAACTCTTTTTAAGGAAAAGGGGTAGCTGGATATAGTAAATCTATAAGGTTAAAGCGCTTAGTAACTCGCTCGATATATACGTTATAAATAAAGTAAATCTTATAAATAGGACGGTCTTATATAATTCGTACTCTAAGGAAGTAATTAATCGGTCCGTTCTCCTTAAGGTTAATATATTTTTTTATATTATTAACGATCTTCTAAGCTACTTTTTAGTTATTTTAATAATAAAAAATAATAAAATTATTAATATAAAATACTAGTATTACTTTCTTATTTATAATTTAGTAAATATAGATCTCCTCGTAACTATATATTATATTTATACTACGAAATATAGAAGTAAAGGTTTAGAATTATAAAATTAATAAGTCTTAGAGGCCGTATAGAGCGCATTAAAGTTTACTTATTTTATTAGTAACTTTATATCCCTCTAGGAGTTTAATAATTACTAGTTTCTCGCTCTTAATAAATATATTAAGGAATATGTTAATAGTATTATATTAGTTAGTCTTAAGGTCGAATTAGGTAGCTATTACTATTATAAGCTTAAAAGCTTTTATAGCGAGCGTTAAAGCGTACGTATTTTATAAGGGGTTAAGTAGTTATATATCCCCCTTTATATATATACGTACTTTTACTTTACTAACCTCGTTATTAGCGTTATACTTATAAGTATATACCTACTTTAATAAAAATAAGCTTTTTTATTTAGGATTATAGTCGACTTCTTTTTATATACTAATATCTCGTAGCTTTTTTATTTTTACGTTTATAGTATCCTTAAGTAGCTTTTATAGTTATTATAAGAGATATTTAATATTACTAAACTTTTTTAATAAGCTTTAAAAATTAACTTTAATAAGTCGGGGTTTTTAAACTTTTCTAGAGCGCTCTAGGTAAGTCTTATAAACTACTCCCTTTACTACTTAATAAAGTATTATATATCCCGTACTACTTTTTTTTATAGCTTTTTATTAATTAAGTATAAAAGTAAAAAAAAAATAGTCCTAGCGGTAGTTATAATAATCGCTGTTTTTTATATTCGAATATAAGAGCGTTACGAAAATATTATTATTAAAGTATTATAAAAGTTTATAAGTCCGGTTTGAATATCTAGGACCTAATAGAGCTTTACTTAGTACTTAATAAGGCGGTTTTTATAAGCTTTGTTCTTATATAGTATTAAAAGTTTATTATAAAGCTTTTTTATTAACGTTAACTTTAGTATTAAAAATTACTTCTTTATAATTAGTACTTTATTTATTACGCGCTTTAGCGTTTTATTAAAAGCTATTAGGAATTAAAAGCTTAAGAACCTCCGTAATATATATAAGCGCTCATAAAGAGGAATATAAATTACGTAAAGCTATTAATAACCCGGTTACTATACCCCCTTTTTTACTCTTATTTCTAAGCTTATATAAGGGGGTTATATTAGGGGTTAGTAACGATAGTAAAACTATAGTAGTCTTTTTAATCTTATTAACCGCACCCTATAATACGCTTATTAATTACTTAGTATCCTAAATAGTTAAAAATCTAATAGTAATACTATCCTTAATTATAAAGTTATTTTAAGTATTAGTGTTTCTAAAGTTTAAATTTATTTCTCTAAGTACTCGAATTAACTTATTATTAACGTTAAAAAGTTCTTATAGCTCTTAGATTACTAAATTTATTTATTTACTTACAATAGCTTACTCCTCGTATACGGGATTATAAAAAACTTTTTTATTAAACTTAATATTTTTTATAATAAATACTTACTCGAGCGCAGGTATTTAAATCTTATATAAGTTATACGTTTTTAGTACGTATTTAACTAAGTATCCTATATACTTATAGAGAAGTACTTTAAACTCTTTTTAATATATACCCCTCTTACGATCCTTATAAAAAAGGTATATACGGTAGCTATATACGTAAAAACTACCGAGATACGAGGTTACTAATTTAGAATTATATACTTAATAACCTATTTATTACTAACGTTAATATTACTTTTATTAGTTAATTTTTATTATAATAAGCGAATCTCTATTATTAACCTCTTATAGGGTAATATTATAAATCAAAATTATTACTAATACCCTTCCGTTTTATAAATTCGTAAGGAAGTTTATAATAAAGCGTATTTTATAAGCTTTAGTAATTACTAATTAACTTACTCTTTTTATATTACTTACGGGTTCTTTTATATATAGAAGTAGAAGCTCTATTCCGATTCATAGCTCGTTATATTATATTTTATATACGTATTTAATATTAATAATTAGGAGGGTAGTCTTATTATTATTTTTAAAAAAGTAAATTAGAGTCCCTTTTTAATAGTAAATCGCTACCTCGAGGCTCTATAGTATAAAAAACACTTCCTCCTCTATTTTAATCCTTAAAAAGAACTCCCTAAGCTACTTAGTATATTCGTTAAAAACTATAAGTATATATTATTATTTACTAAGAAATAGCTTAAAATAAAATAGATCTTAGTATATATAGTACTATAGCCGTAAGGCTCTTTTTAAAAATAGTCCTTTTAAAATTACTAACTTAGCCTCGGATAATATATATACTTTATACTTAACTTATAATAGAGGTTTAATATGTATATTATAAGTTTTATATAATAGTTAATAAAGAGTATTAGGTTTAAAATAACTTATTCTAAAGTACTATAAGAGCGTACTATTAGACCTTTTATAAGTACGTTAATATGAGTAACGGAATGTTCCTTAGCTAATTAGTAGTATTATACTAGCTAGGCTCTATAAGATATACTTAAGGATTATAGAAAAAAAGTAGGATTAAATAGGCTTATATTTAAAAAAAACTAGGTTATTTTTTTAAATAAGCTACTTCTTAATAATACTTTTTTAAAGTGTTCCCTATTATAAAGTATAATCTAGACCGTAGTACTAGAGTGCGCTTCTATTTAGTAAAGTTTTTAAAATTATATTAATATAGAATCTCTTAATATAAGTAACGTTCTAAAGCTTTAGGTTATAAGTTCTTTTCCCCTTAGGGCTATTTAGAACGCCCTTTATAATACGAGTATTACGTATAGTAATAAGTAGTATAGTAGTCCCTAATTCGATATAATTATTATTATTAAAGAGTACGTAACTCTCGGGTTTAAAAAGGCTCTTATTATTAACTAGATATATAATTTTATAGCTATTTATTACCGTACTTTAAGATAGAGGATAAGTACTATCTATAGGGGTACTAAAAATTACGTTTATTTTTAAGTCCTAACCCTTTATAAGTATAGCGACTACGTAGCCCTCGTTAGTATTTATTAATAAGCTCGCTTTAAGTTAATTAAAAAATCTTTTTAAAAACCTAGGTTTTTTAAAGGTTTTATTATTTTTTAACTATCTAACTTTCTTAAGCTTACTATAGAGTAATTTTTATTTACTTAATTTAATAGTAATAAGGACCTCTTTTACTTAGTTTTTTAGTATTTATATTAATAACTTACTAGTATTTCGGTTTATAAGTACCTATTTTAACTTTTAGTAAGCCGTTAGCTTCTATAAGTATATATAATTATAAGAGTATATAATATTATTTTTATTATTTATATTATTAGTTATATTAGAACGTCTTATAAAAGTAAAATAAGCCCCTCTTTATTCTAAAGGCTACTTAGTATATATGTCCTAAGTAACGAAGCTAAATATATATATAATCTCCTTAAGGGTCCTAGTATTTATTTTAAAAGCTATTAATTTACTAAAAGTCTCGTATATACGTTAACTTTATATAAAGTTAAGCCTAGACTTAACTATAATTAAGAAGTTAAGTACGGCGATCTCTTTGTTAATTTTTAAAATATTATACGATTTAGCTCGGAAGTAAGTAAACTATTACTTTTTATATTAGTATTATAAGTTAACTCTAGTCTTTACTTTATTAAGGGTTTAGTAATAATCGTCTCGAACCGCATTCTTAATTACTATTTCGGAGGGCTAAAGTTTTTATTTTAGTTATTTAATAAGTCGTTATATACTAAACTTAGAGCTACCCTCGGTAGCTTTTTAGAATGCGTATTTATAGAGAGTAGTGTTAACTAATTTTACTAACTATTAAGTAAAGAGTTTAATATATATATTAATTATATTACGTTCCTAAGCCTTAAGTTATTTATATTTAGTATCGAGCTCAGATTATTTCTAAATACTCTTAAGTATATAAATCCTCTTTATAAGTATAATATAAAAATAGACTTAGTTATATAAAATAGGTAATAAAGCTAGTTTTATAAAAAGAAACCCGGCTTAGTCCTATAGGTTACTCGTGTTCGAGGAGGTCGAAGGGGTTATATTAAGAGTTAGGTTTAAAAGCTCTTAGTAAAGGATTTTTTAGTTTTTTTAGTCGTACTCAAACGCTTTATAACGTACTTAGTAAGCTTATAACTCTTTTTTATTACGGGTTAAGATTAATTATCCGAATTTAAAAAGTAAAATAAGCGCTATAAAAGGGTTAAGAAGTACGTTAGAGTTTAGAGTATTTAAATTAACGTACTTTTAGACCCTTATACCCTTATTTATAGTATAAAAAGCGTTAAACTATTTAATTTAACTATTATAACTAGTTAACTTAGCTTAGGCTAAAATAAGTACGAGTATATTAGTTATTTTAAAAAGATTATAAAAATCGTATTAATAAGTACGTTATTATAATATAAGGTCTTAACTAAGAGCTAAGTTTATAATTATTATAAGTTATAATACGTAATAATAGGTATATAGAGTATAGTAAAAGTAGCTTAACTATCTAAATAGAAATAGATAAAAAGAAAAGGTCTATATATACGTTATCTGAGATAGATACGTGATTTAGCACGTGACGGGCACTTCGTGAGATGCGGATTACGTGACACAATGCTTGACGATGAGAGCAACACCTGGGCAACATATGGAGTCTGCTGGCCCACTCTCCACTCTCAAGGTAGAATGACAATACTACAGCAACTGCGCAAAATAACGTAATGCCCCAACAAGTACTACCGCAAGCTGCCGAAAAGGAACTTGTGACCCGACGACGCCATCCTTGCCAACCATCCTTTGTTGCTTGAATACCCGGAAATCTGCTATGCACCGTTTACCGTGCGTGGGGTTCGGCAGTGCTACGCTCGAGTAGCCACCTACACTCGTTAATCAGTGCGGTCTAACTCTATGTTCTTAGCCCTGAATCACGCTGGAAATTCCGTAGTCTGTGCTCCGTTTGGCCAGTCCCAATGTCCCCTGAATCGAAGCAGCCACAGAGGCTAAGCTCCCATGCCGGCATCTTTGTCCATTCTACTTCTCCGTGTGCGTGTGTGTATTTTGGACAAAACATCCATTTGTCAACGGCTATGAAGCCCATCTTGAGCTGCCACTCTATAGATTCGAGAGACCAAGATGCAACGCGCTCGCGGCGGTTGTATGAGCTGTCGGCGGCGGAAACGAAAGTGTGACCGCCGCCGTCCGTTTCGCGAAGCCTGTACTCAACGAGGGATCCAATGCCCTGGATACTCAACGCCCCTGCGCTGGGTGGATGGTGCTGCGAATCACTCCTCTGCCGGCGAAGGTAGTAGCAATGCTGCTAGCAATCCAGCCGGATCCAACACTCTCGCAAGTCAGATCGCACTCCCGAATCGCCGCAGCCCTCAGGTACAGACGACACATGTTACGGATGAGCTATTCCATAAGTGTATGCCACAACTGCGCGTGTCCCAGTGCTGACTCGATGAGATATATCACGTTGAGCTCGCTAACAGGGAGTGACGCTTACAGTTCTCCGCACAGGCCTCATGAACCTCTACAGCACATCAGTGTGCTCATGGGTCCAGCCGTTCTTTGTTGAGATGTCTGCCAAGAGCAAATCTCTAGTATTGCTATCTTCCGCCATCCAAGCCTATCTTGATGAAGGTAGCTCGGACATGTCTGTCTCCTCAATGGAGCACGTTGACACTGCTCTGAAGGAGTTTCGGCGCGAAATCGTGGCCCATTACGATGTTATGCCGGCTGCCACGGCGTGCTCTGGCGTACTGCTGTGTGTTCTTCAAGTAAGTGACCCCGATGATAGCCGACTAAGTCCGGCGGACGCTGGATCGCACCACTACCAGTCCCCTCCTTAGACCGCAGATGTCCAGACATGGCATACCTAGATCTTTCAGCTAAGCGAATGGATCACATAGTTCCTTCAAGCCCAACCGTGTACACCCGTCATTGGACTACTCGCCGAAACCTTCCATCTGAATGCTCCTATATCATATCTCAATCCCAATCCCGAGCATGACCTCTCAGTACGGCATGCCTTGGAATTCATCGGTCTCATGGACATGCCCTGTCTCGTACTACTCGTGCCCGCCCCCACTTTTTTAGGCATTCGGGACTCATCACCCACTAAAGTGGGTGCTTTTTAGCCAAACGGCCACGTTAGCCATACGGGCACAATTATCGCAATTTATCTCTATATATTACCACTTCTACTACTTTTCACTACAATACCCAAATTTAATACTATTAAAGAGGAGCGTATATAAGTAGTTATTATAATTATTTATAAAGACCCAGAATTATTAATTATAGCGGCGGCTTAGTAATACTCTATTCTATATTAAAAGCTTAGTTAAAGGATTTTTAATAAATATTTATTAAAAGAGCGTACTAACTACGGTTATAAGCTTACTTAGGATTAAGAAAAAGTAATTTATAATTATATTAACTATCTAAACTAAATTAACCTAGCTATAAGGTATAAGCTCGTTATTAACGTTACTAATTACTTATTTACTAAGTTATAAGACCCCGTAAATATTAATAATACTAAGGACCTAGCTCCTCCTCTAACTATTAACTCCTAATAAGCTAGTTAATTTATTAAAAAGTATAATTACTCTTTAGTTAAAGAGAAAGTATTAAATACTAAGTAATATAAATCTAAAAATAAAAATATTATTAACTCTTACTTTTTTAAACTAAAAGAGGTCGTTAATAAGTATAGGATCTAGCTTTTTAATATATAAAATATAAATAAGACTAGATTCTAAATAGGGGTTAGGAAATTTAATATAGTTATTATAAAGAGAAAAAGGGCTTATTACTTTACTTTTTTAATTAATAAAAAGTCTACTACTATTATAGAGGCTATTTCTATTATTAAAAATTACGTACTAGCCTTTTTAATCCTTAGTAGCTCTATTTATATAACTAAGTAGTATAACGTTAAAGAGCTCGAATTTAATACTATTATAGGAGTCTTATTTACTAACTATATAAATAATATAATAACTTTAGATTAAATTAAGTACTTCGATATATATACAAAGGGTTAAACTAGGGGAGCTAAGAAACTACTATTTATAAATAAGTATAGATCTTACTATATTATTAAGTTTATTAAGTACTATAATAAACATAATATTATCCCTTTTAGATTTTTATTATATAGTACACACATTCTCTAACCTCTCGATATTATAGTTTTCTAGCCCCTTAAGTACTATTACACTAAAGTACTTAACTTTATAGTTTAAAAAGGCTATACTAATATTACTAAACTAGAATTCTTTAGCTTTATATAGTTTATTTATAAGGAGGTATTTAAATATTTTATAATTCTTTTAGTATTTAAAAAGATAGGTATCTACCTATATAATCTATAAATTATACTTAAAAAGATCCCTTTGGGGTCCGGTCCGCCTCATTAGGGGCCATCTTCGCCTTCACGGGCAAGCTAGTCTATTAGGGTTAATATTAAGTATCTTTATTACATACTTTAACAAAACTTTATAACTAACTATAGCTAGCTATAGCCGTTACTAACTATTAATACTAACTAAACTTAAGATATTAATAACCCCGCCGCTATAATATATTAATTACCTTTTTAATAACTAAATATTACCCCTTACTTTCTCCCTTTATCTTATTTAATAATAACCTCTCCTTATTAATATTCCTATTTAATATGCTTACCTATACTCTTTCTAAGTTCCTAATTATATTATTAAGTCTAAGCTTATTTATATTACTTTATTATATTAGAAGGGCGTTAATAAAAACGAAGCTTATTATAATATATCTATCTATTTTCTATAAGTTAATATTATAAATATAATATTTATTAAAATAGTCTCTTTATAGCTCGGGGTCCTCTAGTATAATACTTATAAAATCGAACTTCTAATTATTAAAGAAGCCCTAAGGGTTAATAAGCTATTAGTAATATCTTAGTATTTTAATAAAGTATACTTAAGGTAGATAGTTAGATAATAATAGTAATAGTAATAGCATAATAGTAATAAACGGCGAGGGAAGCGTTTTTAACTTTAATAAAAATAACGAGGTAACGAATATATATATATACGAGTTAAAGTTAAAGGTATATATTAGTAAGGTTAGTATTATTCTTAATAATAACAACGAGGGCATCTCTAATATTATACTATTATAAGCTACTATTACTTAAAAAAGTAGCTAACTTAGCTAAGTGCGTAATAAGCTCATAAGGTAGTAACGTCAGGCGCCTAATATTACTATTAATAATCCGTAGTTATAAACTTTAT
The DNA here is from genome assembly GCA_030869315.1 of Colletotrichum cuscutae. Taxonomy (NCBI): domain Eukaryota; kingdom Fungi; phylum Ascomycota; class Sordariomycetes; order Glomerellales; family Glomerellaceae; genus Colletotrichum; species Colletotrichum cuscutae. The sequence continues at coordinate 170,078 of MPDP01000057.1, read as the reverse complement.
AAAAGGGAAAGTTAAAAAGTTAGAAAATCTAAAAAAATAGTCTAGCGAGATAGTATAAGTATCTACTAATACCGTATATTAATACTATATAAATAATACCGAGAACTGCCCGAGTAGCTAGTAAAGGTAAAATATATAAATAAATACTTAAAAAGATCCGTAATTATAGTTACGATTTTTAACTAACTATATTACTTTTTTAAAAGCTAAGTTCTTTCCTATTTATTATATTTATAATTATTTAAAAGCTCTATTACGTTACTTAGTATTTATAAAAGGATATAAATATTTTTAATAAAGAGATTTAGTACTTAATTAATAAGGTTTCCTTATTTAAATAGAATCTCGAGTAGTTTATTTATAAAGTACTTATATAAGGCTCTAAGCTCCTCTAAATAAAAAGAGACCTCGGCCTTACTTAGCTAATTTAATAAATAAATAGAGCTTATAAATAAGGTAAGAATAGTTAGTTATAAACTAAAGGAATTATTATAATAAAGGACGGTCGATATATAGTTAAATAGAGGTAAGTATTTAAGATTATTAAAGTAATAGCTCTTATTAAAGTAATAAATACGAAGATCCGCTTAGTTATTAAAAAAGGGGCTTTTAAAATAAAAAAAAAAGCTAAAAAGATAAGGAATACTAGCTAGCTTTAGCTTATATACGTAATTAATAGTCTAGATAATGGGTAGCTATTAAAAAGGGGGTAGTCGAGGCTTGTGTATAATAGTATATAATCGACGATTATTTACCCGTTTGGCTGAGGAGCCCGTTTGGCTGAAAAGCACCCACTTTAGTGGGTGATGAGTCCCGAATGCCCAAAAGGGTGGGGGCGGGCACGAGTAGGAAGAAAGTGTCCCTCTCTCGGTATTATTTGGAGACGCTTTCGACAAGCTCAAGACTCCTGGAAAGGGGGAAGAGTCAAGGCCTTGGAAGTCGTCACTGGTGTGCCGCATTCGCTGCTGGATATCTTCGCCGACACCCCATTCGAGACGGCGGAGGTCTCCATAAGTCGGTTTTGGGGATGGCCAGGTCAAATGGGCGAGTACGTTCAGTGCTTGTTGTGGGATTGTTGGCGGTTTGCCGGCATGCTTCACATCCGCAGACGCGAGCAGCGTATTGTAAACGCGACACAAAAAGACGGCCAATTCGTTGGCGACGATCAGCAGGATGCACTGCCGAGTTCAGAAATTGTTCTATACCGTCTAGTATCAGGACTTCATCTCTTTTGTGTGGCGTGTCAGCTGCCCGAGAATCAGCATCTGTTGTGCCGCAATGGCATCGTCTTCCCTCTGATAACGGCATGCCTCGAAACTCGACTCCTTAAGCGGCATCCTGACTGGAAACATACTGTGGATGACGTGCTGTCGGCTGCTAAGAAGAGGTATCTCTTTCAGTTGGCACGATCTACATGGGAGCTGCTCGATGAAGCTTGGAAGGATGGTACAATGGAATTTGACCTAGACAAAGCAGCATTACGCAGAGGCCAGGAGGTTTCATTATTGTAGATTACGGGGAAGCTCTGCAGCGTCTTGCTGCGAGCGAAGTCAGAATTTTCTCATCCATTGCGACCATAGATGGTTGCGGTCCTGTAGCCACATGCAATGAAGACAATCAAGGCGAAGGAAGTTGAAGCAATACAGTCACCAGCACCTCAAACCAAATCGTGCGATAATCGTTCCTACAACCTGGCTACAAGCGTGACGATCTATACACTGACAAGTCCCCCCATCACTCTGCCCCTTGATCAAGTAACTCAAGTCTCCTTCAAGCTCTCTTCCCATCACCCATACGTCTTTCCACCTTGTTCGTCAGATGCTTCTGAGCATCCTTGGAGAACAAGCATCCGACAATCGCGATTGCTCCGAAGCCCAGACTCGCCAGATAAACCGTCTCAAACGCCTTCGAGTACGCAGTCGGAAGCACCTTTGCCACGGCAGCCTTGACGGCACTCGTCATGCCAGGGAATGCGGCCAGTTTTCCGGCCTGCACTGCCTTTGCAAGGGCCGGGAGCTGGCTTGAGGGCAAACCCGCAGCAACGGCTGGGCCGCGGATAGCTGCCGGGATTTCCGTTGCCAGGCGATTTGACAGGATCGTCGTGTAGACGGCGACGGCGATGGAGCCTCCGGCCGAGCGGATGGACGCGAGGAGACCCGAGGCGAGGCCGATATCTGAGGGTTTGCAGAATAGGGGCGCCAGAGCGAGAGATGCCAGCTCGATGAAGCCCACGAAGAACGGGCCGAGGATGGTGAGGGCGATTCCTGTGTTCAGTGTCTCAGGGGTCAGGGACGCGAGCGCCCCGACGAAGCCGACCATGCAGAAGGTCGCGAAGATGATCCAGTATCGGACGTTGCCTCCCCATTTCACGATGCCTCCTGCGCAAACTTGACCAAGCGCTGTAGCACTTGCCACAGTGGACTAATGACTGTTAGCTGCATGCGAGAGACGTTGGTCTGAGGTCTGCTTACCGAGAGCCAACCGCCGTAGGTGATATCAGTCGTGTACAAGGCCTGAACCTGCTGTGGCCATAGCAAGACAGCGGAGTAGTAAAACATCTTCGAATCTGTTAGCCACGCAGAACTTGTTGGAGGGGGTGGGGGATACTTACTGTAGCAACCGTTGCGCAGCACACAAGTGCCATGAAACCACGGTTGGCAAAGAACTTGATAGGGATGGCAGGATACTTCAGATCCGCAAAGGCCTCCCAGCAGAAGAGTGCCACCAGAAGAACGACACCAAGAACCAAGCTCGAGATGGTAGCTGCAGAGTCCCAAGGGAACATGACGCCACCCCAAGATACACCCATGAGGAGAAGAGTGAGGCCAGCAGTCCACAGGAAGATGCCAAGATCTTTGCATCATGTTAGCATTGAGGGGATATGAGAGGCCAACCAGGAAAGTTAACTTACAGTCCAGTTCCTTGAGCAGCTCGCGCTTGGTCTTGCGGTCATGGAGAAGCTCAAAGGTGGGTGGGTGGTAAAACAAGTACAAGAGAACGATGGCGAGTCCCACGGCGATGATGTTGACGTAGAAACACCATCTCCAGCTGAGATTGGGGCTCTCGACGAATTTCCGGGCTAAGATTTAGTGAGCAACTACATGTATCCTTGAATGGGCCTCTCGCCATCAACTCACCAACGAAAGGGCCAAACGCGGAGATGGGGGCATTGGTCAAGAAGATGAGAGACAAGACGACAGGACGGTACTTGTTGGGAACCAGTTCGCCAACGGCAACGTTGAAGCTCAGCTGGACCGTCTCGCCCAGGCCATAGATGGCAGCACCAACGATAAGTGTCTCGACATTGTGCGCCACAGCACACACGACGATCCCGACGATGGCGACGACGTTGCCACCGATGAAGAACCAACGTCTTCCGAAAAGGTCTGACAAGCGGCCCAGGATCGTGTAGGTGAATGACAGCGAGAGAGTTCTGGCAATGTTGACCCAGGAGATATATGGGCTCGGACCTATCTAATGTAAGCATATGACATCTTTTACATCATTACCGGATGTACTAACCGATATCAGCGTTGATGAATGTCAGCACGTTGGTTGGCAGGATCAAGAAGATGTATGCCGACATTGCTGAAAGACAAAACCCCTAGATGATATTAGTGAACATCCAGGTCTTGGCAAAGGTGTCGACAAACCGCCATGGCCCCTAGGAACTGAGGAGAATAGTAGTAGCCGGGAGGGAGATCATCGCCGAGCGCCTCGGAACGGATCGAAGAAGCATCGTCTCGGTCGGTATCGCGGTCGAACTCACGGTGTTTCTCCAGCGAAGCCCCATCGAACTCGCGATAGGACTCGTTCTTGGAGATATCCATGATGGATGATCGGTATATCGATATGCGGGAACCAGCTCGCAGTATGTCGGTGTTTCGAATTGAAAGTCGTCACACGGGTTTCGACGGGCGGGATCTTGCGCGCTCGAGGCCGTGCTCGAGTCTTATACAACCTTTCTCGACCAACGTGCCATCTATAGACGTCGACGGAGGACTGTATATGTGCGGCGTAGTGTCGAATGAGGGTTGAGTGACGGGACAAGGTCAGCAGTGAGATGAACCCCAAGACATGCAATGCAAGTCTTGGTCTGACTTGCTTGCCGTCTGTCTGTCTGCCTGCATGTGTCCATCTGTTTCTCTGCCCGCCCGCCCCTCCCTCTTCACACGCAGTAACGCGGCTTCACCGTCCCACGGCATACGCATACCAAGGTGTCCCCCGGAAGACTCGAACCTCTTCGAAACTCTTTCACAGAGTCTGGTTGTGCAGTCGGGGCCTCTCCCTGCGCCGGCCTGCGGGGAAGACCACCCCACGACCTGAGCACAACAACTTTGGGATTTCAGCATCTGGCCGCGACAGTGGTTCGAATCATTAGCTCGCTGCTGACTCAAATCGTTGAATCGGGACGGGATGTCAAGCTGATGAAAGGCGCTGCACTGGACTAACAGTTGAAACCCGTTTTGGGGCCGGACCGACGGTACACCAGTCTGATGTGATGGGCGATATTGGTGATGGCTGCCCTCACTTCCCATCACCTGGTCTATCTGCAACGCTGACAAAAACGTGCAGTTGCCAGCGCATGCAACCCAAGTCCTGGTAGGCTTTTCTACTGTGTACATAGTATGCATCGACTATATACAAAGAAGGACAAACCTGGCTGGTCGATCTCAACTGGTTTCGGACGACGGGTTTGATTAGTCTAGACGGTGGTCGAGCAAAAGCTTTGGGAGAGGAAGGCCACACAGATCTAGTTCGTCCGGGTTTCTCATCAGGCGGGATCTTCTGCTTCTCCCCTTCGAACGGCATGTTTGGAATCAGATCCCGTCCATCTTACAATTTGCTACCTTTCCAATGGGGTTCTCGCTTCTCAGAGAATGCTTTGAGGCCCTCAAGGATGTTCTCGCCCTTTTGCAGCTCTGCAAACTCCTTCTCCAGAGTCCACTCAACTGCTCGCTCTACAGATGCCGTTTCCCAGCCCTGCCTCAATCCAGCTCGAGTGCATATAATGGCATCCGGGGAGTTGGCTGCAATCATCTTGGCATAACGCACCGCCTCCTCGACAACTTTCCCCTTGGACACTACCTTGTTCACGATACCCCATTGCTCCATCTCCCGCGCCGAGACGTTACGCCCCGTCAGCGCGAATTCGCTTGCTCTCTGAAGTCCGATGGTCCGTATGAGTCGCGGCAAAGCGCCGCCTATGGCCGCGATGCCCCTCTTGACTTCGGGAAGCCCAAAGTAAGCGTCCTCGGCGGCGACGACGAGGTCGCAGTTGACTACGAATTCGCACCCGCCACCCATGGCGAGACCGTTGACTGCGGCAATGACTGGTTTCTTGCCCAATCTCCTGCTCAAGGGCTTGAAAGCAGGCGCGTTGCCCATGCGCTGGCTTGGATCGGCGTCGTCGGCCATGCTTTTGTTCCACTCTTTGAGGTCTGCTCCCGCAGAAAAGGCCCTTCCCGTGCCTGTGATGATTGCGACGCTGAGATTTGGTTCCTGGTCATACCATTTCCAGACCGAGTCCATCTCCCACTGGGCTGCTGTAGACATGGCGTTGAGGTCTTTTGGCCTGTCCATTCGTACAAGCAATACCCGAGGAGCTGGGTATGAAAGCCTGAGAAAAACTGGCGTCGCTGGCTGCGGTGTTTCTGTCTTGAACCCCATCATGCCGATGATTTTTCTGATACTGCGGTCCGGTTTATTTCGAGCGTGTTGAAGCAGTCTTGACGATCTTGTGATGAGCCGTGATCACGTTGCTCACTTGGTGATACTATTACGATGTTAACTGCTTGTGTCGGAGTTCGTTTGCATACTCCCGCACTCTAGTAAGCTTCACGGGCTCGGATAAAGTCGTAGAACACACGACAATCCTAGTATCCGGTCCTCGAAGGAAACATCCCGGATCCAGGATGCACCTAACCCCCACTCGGGCTATTTTCCGTGGCGCGTCCATCGGGGGAGGGTAAGAAGGCTTCCGCCTGCATGGCACACATCCCCGATGCTTTGGCCTTCCTCGACGGCCATTGCGCCAGGTTTCGCAGGGGCTTTGACTCGCTCTCCAATCGTGCTCAGCGGGATACACGTTTCTGGCGTCTTTACAGCGGGTGAAAGAGGGACAGCGAAATCGTGGGACACCCCGCAGTGATGAGCCACGGGGATGTTCCCGCCTGGATTGCCGAGGCGGCTTGCCTATGCGACTCGCTAGGGAGCATCCGTCAACGGATCGTTAGGGGAGGGGTTGCGCTCGTTCTCGTCTGTGGGCATTGGGCATGTGTGGCAGGTCACTGTGCACAGAACTGGCCGGGAAGTCAGGTATCATTACGTGACGAGGTGTGTCTACGACATCTTGTGATTGTCTGTTGATCAACTTGGCGAGAAGGATGATGGAGAGGTACTTCGACTCTTTGGAACACCAGAGCTAGGTATCGAAGCCTCGAAGGTACAGCAACAGGGTGATACGAGACAGATCACTACAGGTTGCGCAGCGTTCCACGGCGTCGGCACCAAGTAACCCAAAGTCAGACTCACAGCCAAGCGAGCCACTCGATTACGAAGATGGCGACGCCAAGGACGAAGAAGCCAGTCCCTTCTTGGATTGAGAATCCCTACCCGCATATCGAACACAGTCTGATATCCTTTCCGCGGAAACACATCCTTCTTGTCACGATAAACCGACCGGAGCATATGAATTGTCTCCCCGTGGAGGCGACGATTGAACTCGGTGCATTGTGGAAATGGTATGATACCGAACCGGAGCTGCGATGCGCCGTTTTCACGGGAGTTGGAACCAAGGCCTTTTGCGCCGGCATGGACCTGAAGCAGAGATTGGATATCATCAAGACAAACGACGTCGCCTTTGACTACCCACCAGGTCAATTTGCGGGCATGAGCAACCGGACAGGGAGGAAACCGATCATTGTCGCATGCAACGGCCACGCTCACGGTATGCTTGACATTGGAATTTGAGGACATTGCTGCGGATGCAGGTGCTAAGACAGAGCTAATACGGGCATGTAGGTGGTGGCTTTGAAGCTATTCTCAACGCCGATGTCATCTTCGCTTCACCAAACGCAACATTTCGTCTCCCCGAAGTCCTCCGTGGCGTATCTGCCCTCGCCGGCGCATTGCCTCGTTGCATGATGCTCTTTGGTAATCACCGGACGATGGATCTCATACTCACAGGCCGGACATTATCAGTAGAAGAGGCACACAACTGGGGATTGGTCAAGGAGATTGTGCCGCAAGAGAGGCTTCTGGAGAGAGCACTCGACTATGCTAGCCAGATCGCTGGACTGAGTCCCGACAGCGTCATTATCTCGCGGTTGGCGGCGCGGGAAGCATGGGAGACTGGCGTTAGCAGAGCGACTATGCGCGGACAGGAGTTATGGGCCGAGGCAATGCTTCGGAGCAAGAACGCGACTGAAGGACTGGCGGCATATCGTGAGAAGAGAGACCCCAAGTGGTTTCCTTCGCATCTGTAGCTGGGAGGACTTGAACAAAACTCTGGCGGCCACGCAAGCTCGCTACAAGAGATCTTACAGCTCGCAATATCTTCATCCGACGAATCGCGTCGATGGTTTAGTGGCAAAATTCTCCGTTGCCATCAAGCAGCGTCGGGGAGCCGGGGGTTCGATTCCCCCTCGACGCAACTTTTGCTCTTTGTGCCCTCGTAGACTAATCCAACCTCATCTTTGATGCTATCTCGAGATATTTGCGTGGATGTGTGGCCTGCCGAGGTCAACTTTGGTCTTCTCCAACAGAAACTTTGACTACTTGACACTGGCCAGCATTGCCTGGTATGCCGATGAGATGCTTAGTTCAAACAGCACGCAATCTGCACGGACAAGCCTTACCTCAACCTGTTGGCCAGTGTCGTCGTTTCCTTCACTTGAACTCTGCCGACTCAAGAAGGACGGACAACTCTTTCTCCTTTTTCTGACTCGAAAAGTCATAAGACGACCGGTATTGCAGCAGCACAGATGGACCTATATTCGCGACTGAGTCCGAGTTTGGACGAATATGATACACGGCGCAAACTCTGCCTCAAAGACGGAAACCTCCTCTGAAGGCCACGAGCTGTATCCCTGGAAAGCTTCCACGTGCGCGGCATAAAGATCACATCTTTGGTTTCGCTTGCAAAATCTTGGCGTAGCCATTGGACCTTCGTGATTGTCAGCGTCCCTTCTCGGAACAAGGAGGGTTTGGCGGTGAGGATGCCACCTGGAGTAGACTTACAGAGCAACTCGTCCATCATCCTCCACGGTCGTCTCAAAGACAACATCGTCCACCCCGCCTCCGCTTTTGACAACCCACATGCGCGTCTCGAGGGTGTCTCCGGGATAAACGACGCTCTTGAACCTGGCCCCGTACGCTCTAAAACGACTTGGGTCGCCGCCGCCTAACTTCTGTAGCAAACCGTGTGCAGCCATGTTCCAGGTGCCCAGGCCTTGGAGGATAGACCTCTTGAACCCGGCGCGCTGCCCAAATGCCTCGTCTGCGTGAAGCGGGTTGTAGTCGCCGCAGAGGCGATAAAGAAGAGCTGCCTCCGGGGTGGTTTCGATGATGTGCACGGCGTCCGGGGCGCGATCCGGTGCTTTCACGGCCGGCTTAGTTGGGCCCCGAGGCCCGTTGTAGCCGCCTTGTCCTATGCCGAAGGCGGTGGATGTCATTTTGGTGTAAGCTGTGTTGGTCTTCTTGTCGACCAGCAGCTGTTCTGCTTCAAGAATCATTGCGCCGCCTATAGGCGAGTTAGCCTTGTATTTCGCGATTTCCTACGAAATGCCTGCGCACCCTTGTCATAGACTCCGATGACCTTGCTTCGAATCTCCAAGTCAAGTCCATCCGAAGACACGGGGACGGGGCGGAGGATCTCAATGCCTCTCTCTCCGTCCACGGAACGCTGGGCGTCGAATGGCGGACAGCCCGGGACGTGGCCGGTCACGGTACGGGCAATAAAATCAAAGACATCTTGGTCCGTCTGCTTGAAGGCGAGATTGATTGGGAACGTGGGGAAGGCGGCAAAGTTTGGGTGCAATTCGTAGAGGAAATGTAACTCTTCCTTCTGACAGCCGATGGCATTCGCCTAGCAAGTGGTTTAGCTGGCGCTTTCATTGACCCAACATAATGGCAGCCACTCGTAGAACATGGCTTGAGCATAATCAAGAGATGCAGAGATGCTTCTTACGAAGAGTAGCACATCACGGCGGTTGTAGGCGCACTTGATGGGGGCATGTTCGTAGCCGGCGGCTTTGCGGAAATCAACATTGTCGTAGAGGCCAGATGCGTTCTTTACCGGCCTATCGTTCGGAGCCATCGCGTGTAGTCTTATTTCTATCGAGTTGAACCGAGTACTTAGTATGATGGTGATTAATGAAGTTGCTGATAGAGAGGTTGACGAAGATTGACATGGCCTCAGCAACAGGCTCAAATGCCAGGGGACACAGACCGCCAAGTAAGACGACTGACCACGCTGTCGCACTGCCGAAATGGCGCTCTCAGGCGCTTGAACCTTGACCGAGGTACTCCGCAGTCTATCCCCTCGGCCAGTCGTGGGTCACAGGTAATGTTGACACTGCGAAAGAGCCCTCCGCGAACTACTCGGTCCAAGGTATTGTCGATCCCCTTTTAGTGACTTCTCAGAGAGAGGGCCTGTCTATTCACATATACACAAAACTTTGGAGATTCCATAACCTTGATGATCGGGCACGGCTTTCAAATCTGTGTGGCCGGCGGTCATCCTCAACCTTGACCAAGTCAACCGGCAGGCCAACAACTCTGGCACGTAGAAACTCCCCGAGGCTTTTCGCAAACCCATCGAGCACGCTGCTGCTGCTAACGCCCTCCTGTAAGATCCCCTTGATCACAAAATGAACCGCCCAGAGCCCTGGGAACTCGCACCTGTCCACCACGTAACGAGCTTGCCAGTCATCTCCTAGCAGCTCAATGAGCCTCCGTCTTGTCATGAAAGCCTGCAGCCATGGCCACGCTAAAGCGTTGCGTACCCAGAAGCCCACGTTGGCGTTGCCTCCCTTGTCGCCGCTCCGCGCAAAGACGAGATCCCCCAGCGGTCTCCTCACTGTCCTGGACAGCTGGACTTTCGACAACGGCACTGTGGCATCGTAATCGGGCTGGCGAGGGGGTGTGCCGCCATCTTGACGTGCCTCGATGGTATGCTGTTTCTCACCACCAATGAAACTCACGAACAGGGGAATCCGGGACTGTGGTATCAGGGCCGGGAAGTACCTGACGTACGGCCTCGGTTCCATAGTCCTCCAGTCCATACCTAGATGAAGACCACAATAGCCTTGTAAGCCATTATAGAAGATTGCTTTCTTGAACTGCTCAAACGCTGCCTTGGTCCGAGACTGTGCAAACATGCGGAATTGCGTCGTACATAGCTTTTGTGACCGCGGATCTGCCGCTGATGAACCGTACTTCTCTATGCTCAAAGTCGTAAAATCGGACTGGTTGATTTGGCCCAACACCTGGCTCTTAAGCACCTCGAACTTGAAGTCGGTGTCTAGGCCAGTCGCATACGCCGATATCTCGGCCTGGTACCCTCCCATCAAGCAGATGGACAGCTTGGTCGTAGACGGTGGCGGCAAACCCCTCACACCCCATAGTCGAACGCGACCTTTACCAAGCTGTGTGAAGGTTGCCTTCTCAATATTGGCTACAACATCCGGATTGAGATAGTAGACGCCCTGTATCTCATAAAGCAGTTGCGCCTTGCAAGTATCAACAGACACCAGCCCATTGGAACCCTCCGGCTTCGTGATGACAGCGCCGCCATCGGCTCCGATCTCCGCAATCGGGAACCCGGCATGATGGAGATCTGGCACCTCACGCTGACCGCAGTAGTTCCCTCCCGTCACATACGGTCCGCACTCGATCAAGTGACCGGCCAACAGACTCGCAGCAAGCACATCGTACTCCGTCGTATTCCACCCATGCCACCACGTCGCAAGCCCCATCACGGGACTTGCATCGGTGCATCTCCCGCAGATGACGATGTCGGCGCCGAGCTCCAACGCACGCACGATGCCAGCCATGCCCGTATAGGCGTTGGCCGCGAGGAGATCGTCACCCTGCGAGTGCGGATCAAACTCGACGCCGGGCTGGTCGAGATGCATGACTCGCCCGAACGCGCCGCGTTTTACGGCATCGGTCACGTTGTCGCCGCTTACCCAGGCGATCTTGACGTCGCGGATGCCAAGGCTTTCAAAGTACGCGAGCGCCTTGTCGGCGAGGCCCCCGGGGTTCAGGGCTCCGCCATCGTGGACGATTTTGATGCCTTTCTCGGCAACGAGGCGCGCTGCGTCGCCGTTGTGCCAGGCGAGTTGCTCGAGGAAGTTTGGCTCGTATCCCAGCTCTGGCTGGATCTGGAGCTCGATTGCCTTCCAGGCGATGTTGAACTCTGCGAGGTAGTCGGCAGTGATGGCGTCTACATTGCCGTACTTGGCCAGGCGGTATATCGGATCAATGCCGTCGTTGATGGCGCCAGAGCAATTGCCGATGCGTATAGGTCGTCGAGGCGGATCCATATGGCAGGATGAATGTTATTTAGTGTGACTTAACCTTGAATCGAAGAGCCCGCGGATATATCATTCCAGCACTAGAAACGTTGTTTCGACGTTGAGGCCATCGTATGACCCTCTCGCCCTTCAAAACACCGAACCGTGCCGACGGCGCCGCTCGAGCTGCCGCCTCGACGTTTTGACCTCGCACATACAGCGTCCCACAAGGATCACCGCAGAAAGTCTGTTTGGCAGAGTTGCGCCTGCGGATGCTCCCCGAGTGCGACCAAGACCATGGTGATTCAGAAGTTTCATGCAGAGGTGCTCTCTTCTCCGCACATCATTGTCTCGGTCTCCCCCCCCCCCCCCCCCCCCCCCCCCCCCCCCCCCCCCCCCCCCCCCCGCACCTCCCCCCTCCCCGCCGCCCTGCGCCGCGTGGTGCTTCGGTGCTCCTCTCTCCCTGCCCCCCCCGCACCCCCCCCCCCCCCCCCCCCCTCCTCTACCTTGTGGAGGGTTGCTGATTGCATTTCGCCTTAGGGCGACGCTTGAAGGAGTATCTGCCTTTCAGTAGCCAACCTATTCCCTGCTACTCCGCGCCCTCCTTTTGCCTCATTATCCGACGCAGGGAATCGTCGAATAAGGTCTGCAGAAGCCGCTCACTCATCCCGCGCGGTAACTCTAGTTGTCTAGGAAAGGTGGGATGTAAGCGCGAGTTCAACAGCATAAGCGGCTCAAACAAGTTGAGGCTCTTTTGCTCGCCGTCATCGTCGGACTATTTCGTACCGACTGTTCCTGACGCTGATCGAGAATACGACTCTGCGACTATTCCTTTCATCCTGGGATCTTGTGGTTGTTCATGTCATTGTTGAGAGCTCGTTCATCCGACAGTGTGTTTGAGACCAAAACTCAAAAGAGAGAATGCACCGACCATCACGACCATGAGGATATACACATCTAAACGCATCGAGATTCCTCGCGAACTGAATCTCACCGAATTGCTTCACACAAACGCAAGCCCAATACCCGAGTCTCATGTCATCGCTGCCGATAGTTTGACAAATCGGAGCATCACTCTTGGCGAGCTACGGAACCGCGCTAGCCGAATTGCAAGGGGGCTTGCGGAAAAGCTGAATCCACCGGATCAGGCACGCTGGGCCATTGTGGTGCCAAATTGTGTCGAGTTTCTCGAGATCTTCCATGCCATCCTCTGGACAGGCGGTGTTGTGTGTCCCATTAACCATGCTCTCAAGGCATCTGAGATTGGCCACGGTATCGCGGTCTCAAGACCTCACTTCATCGTGGCGTATGGTTCAATATTAGAGACCGTCATCCGGGAGGCCGTGGATGTGGCGGCGAGCGAGCTTCGTCAGGAGGGAGTACTCTGGAAACCACCGCCAATACTGTCCATCGTGGAACAAAGCAGACAAGCGAGACATATTCCGGATGACTTTATGGCTTCAAGTCAGCTCACCATACCACACTGGCCAGACACTTCGAAACGACTGGCCTCAATACACCTTTCATCTGGAACAACAGGGAAACCAAAAGGTGTCGAGCTGACGCACTACAACTTCGTCGCCAACGTCATGCAACTCGTCGCCCTAGACCACAAGCGCCAAATGTTGAACTCGGCCTGCAGAATCGTCGCATTCACACCCTGGGCTCACATCGCCATGACCACGGCTCCCCTCTTTCTCGGCCCGTATACCGGCATGTTCCATCACGCGATGCCGCAGTACAGCATCGAAGAATTTGGCAAGCTCGTGGGCTCTACACAAGCGACCATGTTCCAAGGCGTACCGAGTGTGGTGCTGGGCCTGGCAAACTCGGATGTAACGGAGCGATATGACTTCTCCAAGGCACAAGTCATTAATATCGGCGGCGCGCTGCTGAAGCCGGCGCAACTCTCGAGGCTACTCAGCCGAGCGCCTTGGAGGCTCATTCAGGCGTACGGGATGACGGAGGCGGCTGGGTATGTGGCCTACCAGGGGTTCGACGAAGTTGTCCCCGATGGATGTACTGGGAAGCTTTTGCCCGGTATAGAGGCCGCTCTTCACAAGGAAGGAACGACTGAAGACGCACCCCTGGGCGGTCCTGGGGAGTTATGGCTCCGAGGTCCGAATATCACGCGGGGCTACGCATTCAACCCGAGCGCGAACAGGGAGGCGTTCCCCGTCGAAGGGTGGTACAATACCGGAGACGTGTGCCGTATAGATGAGCAGGGACGGCTGTCGATTGTTGGGCGAACAAAGGATTTGATCAAGTACAAGGGCTTTCAGGTGAGTCCGACGGAGCTCGAGCAGACTCTCAACTCTCATCCTCTTGTGAGGGAGTCTGGCGTCGGGGCCCTCTGGGACGAGAGCCAGTTGACGGAGGTCCCTGCCGCATGGGTAGTGCTGAAAGAAGACGACACGAACAAAATGGAGGGGCGCGAGATTGTTGGAGCTTTGAGGGAAATCCACAAAGCAGTAGACGAGCAAGTCAGCGGTTACAAGAAGCTAAGAGGCGGTGTCTGGATTGTCGATAAGCTCCCGAGAAACGCCACGGGGAAGATTTTGAGGAGGGATCTAGTGCGGATGACCGACGGGTTGTGTTCTTTGGAGGGTGGCAAGAAGTTCGTCGCTAAGTTATGAAAGTGGACTTGATCTGAAGATGGATTTGATCTGGACAACGTGAAGAAGTCAGCGTGCCTGTTCCCGAAGGGCCGATGCCACTCACTATACCCAAAGAGTGTCTATGGCTTTTACTCTCGGCACCTCAGTCTCCGTGGAATCAGTCACTCAGTGTATATTGTAAGAAGCGGTTGATTTCGAGTGCATGTGGAGCTCGGGCAACACGATATTTCTCCATTGTCACTGGAACGCACCTGTCCATATTAAAAGCCTATCTTCGCCTTACCTCACTGTGTGGCGGAATGAAGCAGAACGATCTTTGGAGGCCAAGCTCGAGGCCGCTCGAGGCAGATCTAGACTGGCTCAACCTTGCTGCCAGTCGCTCACCCTGCAACATGCCATGGATGGATGCTGATACCCAATCGTGACTAGCACTCGGTCCGTTTGGACCATGGTTCAGTTGGCTCATAGTTACTCCTACTTGACGGGCCAAATTCCCCCTCAAGTCAAAATTGTGGCAGCCGAGTTGAGCAACAGAAGGTTGCGAGTGGTGATAGATCCCTTGATACTCCACCAAGCGAACGGATCTCCGCGGCCACCCGCGGGTCCGATGCGGCCGGTAGTCCACTGCAGTAGATTGATCACCATGATGTTGGATCTCTATGGATACTCATTGCTGGAATTACCTTGGTCGACTAATGGACATGGTACTAGACGGACAACGGTCATGATTTGCCTTTGAATCAGAGCAGTGGTTTCAACAAAGCCATTCTCTGTATACCCCTGAATGCAACGGTAGTAGTCAAGAGGTTGACTCTGGTAACCCGGCATTATGGCCGCCTGGGTACGTTGGGTTTGTTTAGTCAGACCTCACACACTGCATTTGATAGCATTAGCGCCGCCTTGTTGTTGAGGATAGAACATCAAAGTTGGGCGGTGGTACATCCCATCCGTCTCTTGATTCATGGTATGTAGATAGTCATAGATCCCGTGCCCTCATTTTGAGATGAGGATATCGCCGGAAAGTCGTTACCGAACGAAGAACCCCCTCCCTATTCCATCAAGTCTAAACGGATCTCCGCCTGACCAGGTTCCTGTCATTACCCGTTCCCAATGCCTGTGTCGTATCACTCATTCGTTACGCCCTCTCCCGCTCCTGTCTGCGGACCTCCTCCTGGAACACATTTCTCCCTGGCGTAGAACCCGGCGGCGGACTCGTCGGCTCAAGCTGGATATCCGCGCTGCCCTTCTGGCCATGCATGCTCCGCGGCTGTCCCGTGGGATGCGCCGCGTTCTGGCGTTCCACCGCGGCAGCGACGGCCGCGTGACGGCGGCGGCGCCTGATGTATAGCCATACCATGAAGGCGGCGATGGCGAGCGAGATGAGGATGACGGGTAATAGGATGGCCAGGAGGTTCGGTCTCGAGTTCGGTGCGTCAGTGTCCATTGCCATTCTCAGGGTGAATACGGGACCTGTGAGGTTTTTCTCTTCGCCCGTGTCCGGGTCGTTATACATGAGGATGATGGTCATGTTGTTGGAGGTCTTGCTTTCGAGGTCGGTGAGGTGGGGGGTCCAGGGAACCCAGCCATCGCCGCCGCTGAGGTTTGTTACGGAGAATGCGGGTGCGTTGTCGGTGATGCCGTTGTCTACATCGAAGCCGACGATGCCAATGGGCGTGGCGGGGTCTGCGAAGAATGTCGTATCCCAAGTGACTTTTTAAGAATATCGTTAGCAAATCGGGGTTGAGATACTAGAGGCCGTCCCGCGATTCAGACATGAACGGGACGGGATGAATTTAAGCTTACTGTAGTACGTCGACTCCACGTGTAGAGTGCTACCCCGTCGAGGTTGACAAAACGGCCCATCCTGGCCGACCCTGTTGTTGCACACGGCGAAAACTCCTCCAAATCCCTGGGTATTGCTTGCTTGCGGCGGCGGCGGTACGCCTGTGCTGGTTGTGAGTCCACCGGTGGTGGCCGTGACGGTGTAGACTGAGCCTGTTAATGAGTATGGGGGCGGGCTGACTGTTGTGCGTGCGCCATTGCTAGTGACGACTGATGGTGAGATGGTTCGGGCATTGCCATTTGAGTCAACGGAGATCCAGTCGTTGACCGGACCTGGACCTTGCCGGGGTTGGACGGCCGCGGCTGATGATGAGGTTGCGAACAAGAGAGCCGTGGCCGCAAAGGCTGACAGCAGTCGTTGCGTGTTTGTGAACATGGTGTTGAAAGATCTCTCGATGCTGTGCGAAGCTTCAGATGTCGGGGGAGCACAGACGCAGTCGGTGAAAGTGCATGTAGCAGAATCCTCGCCCGTATATTCCTGAGTCGAGTCCGCCTTTGTTCGCTCCAATATGATGAGAGGTCTCAAGTTGCAGGAGAGGGAAGGATATCTCGAGGGAAACTAGGTCGCAATGAGCTGCGTCTCTAAGAACAACAGATCGACATGGATCGTAAGAGAAAGCAGAGATCGGCTGGTGATGGACCACTTCGTCCCGGTCCTCTACAGCTCAGCGTGCCGTACCTTGCTGGATACCAAATATTAAGCGGCACGGCTGAGCAAGGCGAATCCACAAGGAAAGAAAGGGCAAAAAACAAGGACCCAGAAGAAGCGGATGTTTGCCGGCTTGGGGTCTCGCAACGCGTCATACGAACATGGAATGGAGGGGCATTGGGCGTTGGTAGCAAAGCAGCGGTAGCGGTAGCGGATGCAGGCGGCAGTAAGGAAGCACGCAAATGTATCCGTATTCGTTCGCGATTCTCGAGTTCGAGCCGAGTCCCCAAAGTCCAGGGCTGGTTGCGCCAGTTGAGCTAGCGTAGCGCACCACTTTGTGTGTGCGTGTGTGTGTGTTGGGTGGCTGGAGAGTAGAGCAGATGGCGCTAGGAAACTTGAAGGCTTCTTCAATGGAAGAGGAAGACTCGGACCAGTCAAGTTGGCGACGAGTGGGAAGAAGAGAAGGGGGTGAAATCCAAGGTGGAATGGCCTTTCTTCTTGTGCTCCGCATGTCCCGCTCCCTCAAGCCTAAAGGCCATTTTGGCGAGGGGACCAGCAGTCCAGCGCTGGATCATGGGCAATACGGCACCCAATGAGGAGGATGCTGGGCGTGAGGAACGCATGCTTGGCAAGAGACAATCGCGGGCATGGCACGGCAGCGTGGCAACCAGTTGATCATGGGCGGAGAACGCCAAGGAGGTTGGTGATAGGGTGAAGGGCGCAGACAGATGGGCACCGTGGTCTTGGAAGATGGAGCTTGGACGGAGTCGACCATCAGTTCAGCACGTTGATGTCTCGGCAAGCTCCAGAATCAATGGTTCGAACCCGGAAAGGAGGGGGTTTGATGGCTGGGCTGAGCTTTCTGAAGCGACAGCTGCTAGAGCCAAGGCAAGGTGGACTTGGGATTCTCGTAGAGAAGAGGGGCGATACGACTCGGAGAAGACAGGGAACAGCCTCGATACGGGCCATGGGATGGGCGATGAGCCTATTACCGGCACCATCAGAGAGTGATTAGTGCGGGGTTGGAAGCAACTTTGCAAGCCCTGCCCTGCAGCCACCACTCAGCAGCAAAGTCTGATGGCCGCCAAGCAGTTTCTTTGCGTGGCAGGAGGGCGGTGGTGCTGATTTATCTGTGCCGTTGCCGTGAAATAGCCTCTATCGCCATCCTCGGGATGCGAGATATGGACTCAGCCTCGTATTCCACTTTTTACAGAGTGACGAGGCATGACCGCGGTCTGCGGGCTATGAGGTGCAAAAACTTCATGTCCGCGACCATAGGTTGTCTAACTGGACAAGAGAAATCAAATGAGGATATCGGCTGGGCACATTCTCAGCGTCTTCGAAAGTCGACCATGATTGCAGTGCATGGTGTAACACGGGAGTGGTCTAGCTCAGACGCTTTAACGCTCTTGGCTTTGATTTGCTTGTGTCAAGACTCAGAAGATGGAGTGTACGAAATATTTGTCCGAAGTGGTGGGATGGCAGGATGGTGGATGGTTGCGATTGCGAAGCGTGAGCTCACACAGAGAGGTGGTTGGTCAATGGGCGTCAGGGCAAAGCAAAGGGACGAGTTCAGACACTACTACCAAGGCCTTGGCTCTTCTCGTACTTTTGCCAAGACTCATTCATGGTTAACAGAGCCGATGTGCCGTGTGGTAAGTGTAACTATATGTGATGATCGATCTGTACTCCGTAGAGAACGAGGCCCCGACAGATGCGCCGAGGAGAGGGCCGGAGAGTGGACTCGCCCTACGGAAATGGGGACTCTATGGGAGCGGAGGATTTCTTGCTTGCATTGCGGCCTTCCTTTTTGGTGATTATCAACAACATCGTGACTTCGGTCTATTCCCGTTGGCGAGAATTCAAATGCAAGCACAACCCGTATCTGTGGGCGCTACCAGAGTCCAGCCAAGACGCCGTTCAGGAACCAACGTGTGTCATCCCAGATACGCCATACTAGCAGCGGTGAAGCTCAAGCTGGTGGTGCTAGCTTGAAGCTGAATCCGTCACCTTGAGAGACATGTGGACGCACATTCTCTCTTCACGCTCGTGACGCTGTATTGCCCGATCGTGTCAAACTCGGTGAAGACATATCAGCGACAGGCACACAGATAATGACTTGGGCTTTGCAACTCCATGCTTGTGTTCCGTAAGTGCCTCTCAACATCATGGCGAAGTCTCGAGTCGCAGCATCTCGACGACGATCCTTGGCCACCACCACATGGGTTGCCCCTCATCGCCAGAATCACCACACCCGCGATCCGCCTAGACCCAGCTCCAAGCAGACGGAAATCCGACGACCTGCCTCCTTCGGCCACCGTCGGGTCGTGGATCCCGCTCCTGTGCCCACTGAACAGACGCAGCTAAGGTTGTCTTGCATGCTTATTCCCCCACATCAAACGTGAGCCGTCCGATAGCATGGCGCGACGCTGCGACGCTACGAAGAGAATGTGCGCCTTTCGAACAACTTTTTTTTTTTCTCGCGCGTTACTGAATCCGCCACACCAATCCAGATCTTGTTCGACCTGTGTCGCTGGGTGGGAAGCGATGCCTCGACGCCGGATTCGGACCTTGTCTCTCACGATGTTAGATACTCAAGGAAGATTTCTCATTCCGCTTCAGTCCATGTATTGTCTTCAAGCAAGGTCCAATGCTCAGGGCAACAACTATGAACATTCCTGACTGCATGCCACAACACCAAAGCATCTTGAGGCCTGAGTAGTGAGCCCGTAGCCAGAGACCCAATGCTTCACCCTCGCGATACCCTCATTAACTGCCGTCTGCATCACTCAGCAGCAATGCCATGCAGAGTGGCTGGCCGCAAAAGCAACGCCGGCGCGTTGGCTCAATGCGAGGGACCCAACACGGCCAGACACACACATGTGAGGCGTCGTTCCATCCGCCCACCGTCATCGCAGCCATGCCATCCCTCTCAGGCTTTCTGATCCCCTCATCCAACGAAGACCCTAAGAGCTCCCATGGGTCGACTTACCCACCCATTCCGCCGCCCAGCCGCCGTACCGTCCACCGATTGCGCTAGAGCAGGTGAGCAGCTCCCAAAGAGGCACAGAGGATCGCCCGCTCGCGTACATGTCAACCACTCGCGAGCCGCCGCACAAGGAGGCGATGGAGGGGGGATGATGGAGGGGCATCTTATCCCGAACCAGAGAGCTTTGTCTCTCTCGATTTTTAAGTGGAGTTTTGGACAGCCACCCTGAAAGTCGACAGATGCCTCGCTACCCGTCTCGCGGGACATGTTCCAATCTGCTCCGAAGCTATTTTGTGGCTAAGTGATCTCTTCACCTTGCCACTGAGCTTCCCCTCACCTTGAATATATCAGGGGCATTTTGTTCATGTACGCTCGACAGTTCTCAAAGGTGACAGCGTTGTAGCCTCTCGCGATTGCTTGAATCCAGATTTGCTCCTTTACCCCACCCCAGCCAAAATGAAGGGATTGACAACTGCCGCGCTCGCGGTAGCAGCCGCCACCACGGCGCTCGCGCAACAATGCGCCGATATCATCACCCCCAGCTACAATGCTCCTCAGGTCGCCGCTGGCTGGCAAGCACAGCTCGTCGCCAATGGCTTCAAGAAGCCTCGCACAATTCACGTTGACAGCGAGGGTGCTCTGCTCGTCCTGGACGCCGCTGTTGGTGTTTACCGCGTCACATTCAAGGACAATGGCGGTACATGTCTGACGTTGACCGAGAGCAAGCTACTTGTGAACAACACAAGAGTGAGGCTTCACTTCCTTGAATCCCCGGAGGCGGTAATAGTGCTAACATGTCATCCTCCAGCTCACACACGGCATGGCTTTCTCGGAAGATGGCAAGACCCTGTACGCTTCCTCCGTCTCCCAAGTCCTCGCCTGGGCCTACGACGCAAAGGCTGGCACCGTCAACGCCGAACCCGCTGTCGTCATCAACAACATGGCCAACAACGACCAGACCACGCGCACCTTGGTCATGTCCAAGGCCTCTAGCAACTGGCTTGTCGTGTCCCGCGGCGTCGACCAGAACTTTGACATTGACGCCCTCGATGCCAACAGCGGTCACGCTCAAGTCAAGGCCTTTGACCTGAGCAAGTCCGGCAACAACCCCTTCGACTTCAACACGGATGGCAAGCTTCTTGGCTGGGGTATTCGCAATGCTGTCGCCGTTGCTGAGGACCCGGCTACGGGCAACGTCTGGGCGATGGACAACTCCATTGACGATATCACGCGCAACGGCGTCGACATCCACGCCAACAACCCCGGCGAGGAGCTCAACCTGCTCGGTACCATTGCGAACGAGACCGACGCCGGCAACTACGGTTACCCGCGATGCTTCGCTGTCTGGGACACCAGTATCCCGCTCAACAGCTCTCTCAACGTCGGCGACCAGTTCTCCATGGAGCAGAACTCGACCATGAATGACACCCGCTGCCACAACGACTACGTCGCTCCCCGCCTGACCTTCCAGTCTCACTCGTCCCCCGTCTTCCTCAAGTTCAACAACGACGGGTCAAAGGCATTCATGTCGTTCCGCGGCAGCTGTGAGTCCCCCCCCCCCCCGGTCACAAGTCCATCAGAAAGCTAACATAGCGCGCAGTCAACCGCCCCAATCCCGTCGGCTACGCTCTCACCGCAGTCGACTTCTCGAACGGCGAACCTGTCGCCAAGAGCGACTCGACCGACGCGCTCAAGAATATCATGTACAACAAGGATCTCAGCACCTGCCCCGACCAGTGCTTCCGCCCCGTCGGTCTCGCTTGGGACTCCAAGAACCGCTTGTTCATGACCTCTGACTCCACGGGAGAGATCTACATCCTGCAGCAGACCGATGCTACGCCTACCTCGACGACACCTGGTACCATTGTCACAGGTACCGCGACCTCGACTGCCAAGCCTGATGCTGCGAGTGGCTTTGCGCCTTCGCTTGGTCTTGGATTTGCTGCGCTGGTGGCGGCATTGTTCTTCTTTTTCTAGATTGATGCAGAAATGAAAAGGGAGAACGGGAAGTAAAATCCTCGAAGCCTAGGATGAGAGGTGGACTATATCCACCAAAATTTGAATGATTCCCGGCGAGGCAGTGTCACGATACATGAATATACCTAACAGATTTTGATCGACGAAGAGGTGCAGACACACAGAGAGTGAGGCCAACCTGCGTCCATGGCTTCTTGATTGTTTTCCGCGCCAATGCCCTTCTCACAAATGCACTAACTTGAGGACTTGATGATTGAGAAAAGCGTTTTGTCCGTTCTTTTATAGATAGGATCTGTAATCTTGAGCTCATCCCCCCTGTCGTCCTCTCCACCATAAATCTCTTCTGCTTCCTTCGAGCTATGCAGTCCGACCCTTCTGCTCTCCGACGACATTTTGAACAGAATGAGTAGTAGGCTGACCAGCCGTAAGAGAGTGCCTCGGCTCAAATGCTACTTGATGTCCAAAACTTCGAACCTCAGACGCCTCTTCCAACACTCCTTTTGGCCTCCTTGATACCCTCACCTCCGTACTTACTGCTCTTCCGTCTCTTCCCAGATCCACATCGATACTCTCACCTCCGTATCTCCTTCCCTTCGAAGCTTCACCATTGTCCATGTCCATACCCTCAATCTTGTGTCTTCCATTATTCGAGCACTCCACACATCCATGTCGATACCCTCACCCCCGTAACTTCATCTTGAGAATGTCATCAGGAATGCGACGGCCCTCAGCCTAGCCAATAACCACCAGACTCCAAGCATTGACGAAGACTTCAAGTATCCCGAGGATGATGTCGATGATGAGGCTGACGGCTTGTGGTGAAATAACCATCGACATCATCCTGGGACAGGGTCCTCCCATTGAAACATGTTTTCGAACATAAACTCAAAGAATGATGCTTGCCAGATTCTAGCAGACGACCATTTCGACCCATATCCTCCTTATGATAGCAGACTCTCCGTGAGTGATCTTGATACGCTTCTTGGAGTCCTCTTGGCTGGGTCTTATGCCTCAGCGCGTTTGTTATTCGGAAAAGTAAGAAGCCGACGCCGTGTTTGTTGTACCGGACTGGGTGCGAACGACAGGGTTGTGGAGGACTGTACCAGTGCCTCCCTGCCAATCGTCGACGAGACACTTGCAGATTTCCCAAATCGCTCCCTTGATGCCCTCGGGTGTGCCTTGGACCTCGACGATGCGCTCAGTTGACTGGGGCAGTATCTCCTTCTGTGCGGTCATCTCGCACAGAAGGAGCGAGAGACCATGAAGATACCCAATCTTCAAAACCTCGCGAGAGGTGTCCGGCGCCCCCCTTCATTCGAACAACTTTTCGAGCAATGTTTTGAAGTCGAAATCATCAGGTCTCCCATACGGCACCCTTGATGCCCTCGGGAGTGCCCTGAACACTCCTAAAGGATCAAGAGTCCACCGGGAGGATCCTGATGTGCTTAATCTTGAGACCTGACGAGAAGCGTTCCAGCGCTCTCTTCCATTCGAGCAGCCATTCCGAGCATAACTCTCCCACACTGCACCCTTGATGCCCTCGGGGGCTCCTTTCCCCTCCCCAATGCATAGACGAGTATACAGAAGGGGCATCTCCTTCTGGGCGACTATGCGAACGCCCGACACAATCCGGGATGCTCCCCCAGTAGCAAATGGAGGCTTCCAGCACTCCTATTCGACTTATTCGAGCAGTGACGCCGCCAACATTCGAAAGTCGAAGAAAAACAAAGCGTCCAGCGCCGTGAAATGCCGCCCGCCTGCGGGGGTTGTTGAAAGCAAAGTTGAAAATTGCCTTGAAGCAGGCCTTCGAACAAGCTTTCGAGCAGGGTTGTCGAACCAGGGTATTCTGCGAGACCCCAAACGCCCCCCAAACATCGCCTTCCGGAAAACGCGGGGGCTAGTTGCAGCCAGCATTGCCCCGAGGGTTGGTTTTGATGTCGTTGATTCGAAATGACCGCGAGCGGTAATAGGCCCGTGGTGGGCTTGTTGTGCGTGGTGGGCAATCATCGTAATAGTGCCAGTGACTTGGGCGTGGGCGAGAAATGTCCTCATCGTCAGCCGCGAGACCGTAGTTATTCATAATCTCTTTCATGTTCGCCGTGTCTTGTCCAGAAGCGTGGCAGTCAGAAGCGTTACTACCGGACTGCTTCTGCTGTGCTTGACGGTGTAAAATATCCACATGGCGGCGTGGCCAGTGGCGGGCCCATAGGCGAGAGGAGGAGCAGCGTTTGTGACTCCGTCTTGAAAATCAAGGTCATTGCTGTTGTTGTTGGCCTGTTCAATTTCTGGGAGGGCCGTCGGGCCCAAGCCCTGGTCGGCCGGACCGTTTGGGGGCATCCCCTCAAAACTCGTGTGGAAGTTGATACTCTGCTCGGCGCCCGTGAAAGCAAATGAGCTAGGGTCCCTAAGGTGAGCGTCAAGATCATCGAGGTCAGGGAGATCTTCAAGATAACCACCGACAACCTGGTCGTTGCTGTTCTGCAAATCGCCTGAATGCCGTAACCGTGGGCGTTCATGTTGCTGTCAGGAGTGTCGGCGTCAGAAGCGTTGTTGTCGAACTGATGCTGCTGTCAAGCATTCGAGCAAAATAGATTTCCGCATTCGAGTACTGATTGAAGTGTGGGTGGATGGTGTTCTCGACGTCGAGTCGTTTGAGAAGAGAAGGGAAGCTGAAATATCCCTGACGGGCGAAGTGAAGACGCGATGTTGTTTTCCGGATCGTCCCTCGGGCGGAAACCTCTTGATGATCTCCAGCTTTCTCTTGATGGCGTATCTTGAGCCAAAAGTCTCGCCCCGGAGGCTGGGCTAGGCATAGCTCTTCAAACAATGGTAGAGCGCGCATCTTTATTGTTCTGGTATTGGAGCAAGCCAGGACCGGCCCTCTTAGAGGAAGTACATGATAATGGCCCGTCTGGGGGAAGTTGCCGGTCTAGCTGGTGGAAATACCCTCAGAATGGTTTTCTAAGGGCTCGAGAACGCCAGTCCCTGTTCAACTTTGGAACAGGATTCCGAGTCACCCGCTCAGGGTTCTTGGAGCATATTCGAACAAGTCTAATATTCTTCTCTGTGGGCTTGAATAGGGCTGCGTTGCCTCGAACGGGCGGTCCGCCATCGGCGGGAGTGTTGCTCGATGTATTGTCCAGTGAGTTGCTTCCGCAGTAAATAATGTCGTCACCTCGGTCGACGTCGGTGTCGCTGTACTTGTCTGCCATGATGATTGAAGGCGCTGGGCCATGATTAATGCCATCGACTCCCGGAAGGGAACGTCAACTTCGGTTTAGGGGGTCTTTTGGGCAGGATCTCGAATTGCCCATTGAGGTTTCTTGAAGCATTTTCGAACAAGTCTCTGCATTACCCCGAACGGGCGGTCCGCCATCGGCGGGAGTGTTGCTCGAGGTGCTATCAAGCGAATTGCTTCCGCAGTAGACGATATCGTCACCTCGGTCGACGTCGATATCGCTGTACTTATCTGCCATAATGATGGAAATGGCAGGCCCCGATTCGCCATTCGGCCCTCTCATGTACGAGATTCCCGCGTTGGACTCGCCGTGTCCGCTGTACCACATCGCAGACAGTTGACTGAGGTTTTTTGGCGGACACGGAGACTCCAACGCCGGTATGAGGGACCGTGACGCACGCGGGGTGGTCGTGGTCTCCCACGTCACCCCAAATGCGAGGCCAGGGTAGCAAGCCCCGACCTCGTTGATGCCACGTCGGTTGTTCGATGGCTTCAGGCATGCCTGGGACGCTAAGAAGTGCCGAAAGGCTGCTCAGAGCTGGAGCCGCTGGTGGAAACGTAGACTTATTCGAGCAGTTGGTTTCAACTTGGCATCTTCTGGCTTGAAACAAGCTGTGTCTTGAGAAGACAAACCAATAGAGAGAGCAGAGGCTCTATTGTCCCCATGCTCTTTTGAGAGGTCTGGCAAAGGCTATTGTTAGCAAACATTCATGACACCTGTAAGAGGAATGATCAGAGAGAGACTGGACAGCCAGCTCGTTCTCAGACAAGTAATGTTCTACTTGAATGTGTAGTTAACATACCTGATTTTGAACAAACACATTCCAACCCTTTCTTATGGGCCATGATTCGAGCAAGCCTTTGGAGACTGCAATTTCGCAAGAGCGATTGTAACCTCAATGGCAGCGCATACCTTGGTAGTGGTCAGGCGACATGTCGAGATGGCGATGTCCGTCGGAAGTTGCATTCGGACGGGACTGAGATAATCCTAGAGATGCAACGAAACGTCCGAAGATGCGACGAAGGCATTGTCGTATCTCTCGTCGTATCTCTTCAGACGGTGAACGTCATCCGATTTTGGTATCTAGAACACGGTGAGTTAGCCAAGAATTCCAGTAAGAATGTGAAGTCGTAGAGTAGGGCTAGAATGGTGTGCATTTGAGAGCTGGGATTCATGCTAGAGCAGAAAATTTGAATACCTTTGTAGTGTGACTGGTGGACTTAAGCATGTGAAGCTTGGGTCACTGAGGTCAAGAGCGATGAGTAAAGAGACTTAATGAATAGGTATTTCGAAAGCAATGAAGCATGAATTGGACAAAAAGCGATGAGCAAGAGAAGCGACGAACTACAAAGAGAAGAATTGCGAAGAGACGAAGTATGAACAGACGAAGTGCAAAGGGAAGAAGTATGAAGGGAGGAAGTATGAAAAAAACGAAGTGTGAAGCGACGAATGTGAGAAGATGAAGTGCGACGGGACGAGGTGTGTAGAGGGAAAGTATGAAAGGACTGAGTACGAAAGGACGAAGAGAGAAAGGACGAAGAGAGAAAAGACGAAGTGTGAAGAGACGAAGATTGTAGGGACGAAGGAGAGGCGGCTTTGTGCCGAAAGATCGGGGAGATGAGTACTTGCCTGGTGGGAAGGTGAGGTCAAGGGGAGAAAATTGGCAGGCTTCACACCGCCTTCTAGGCAGACTTTTCAAGCAGCAAGAGCGATCAATTCCTTGGGCTCTAATTCTGAGGGAAGGAAGAGTAAGTATAGGACATGATGAGAAGAGGGTGCTGGACCGATATTGGACAGTGATCGCGTAGACGGGGGCATCCCTCGAGAATCCGTTGGCGGACGACGGGTTCCAGGTCGCCTAGATCTAGGGGTATCTTCGCACTTACCTGAGCTGTTGGTATTGGAGGGACCGCTTGAAGTCGTCGATGAGAGAGAAGAGTTGAAGATGCCGTGGCGCCAAGCTGGAGGTGAAGTAAGGATCCGAAGGGCGACACGAGTGACGCGTTCCGGCAAGCTTGCCTCACTCGATAAGGCCCGCAGTCGTCATGAAAAGAATCTCTGAGGGAAGATGCGTGGAAATTCGAGCATTGTGAGATTTCGATATGGCGAATCGTCCAGGAAAGCTGTGATTGAAGCGATGAGGCTATTGGGTTGGTGGTGCTTTGATCGTGGGAAGAGGAGTGTGACGAGGATGGGCCGCGTTGGTTGTTGAATTGATAGTGAAAGGAAATAATATTAGAAAGGAGAGTATTGGAAATTGTGTGCGGTAGGAAAGTAAAAAAGGTGGTAGGGTAGAGTGGGAGAGGATGAGGTTGATAGATGGAGGCTGCAAAATTTGGTTGCCGTGGAGAAGTAAATCCCCCGGTGTTCATGAGCCTCATTTTTTTCTCTACCTATTCAGAAAGAAGGAGTAACCGGGTCAGGTGATCAAAGAGGAAAAAAAGAAGATATGACGCAGGGTCGCAAGAAACCTGGAAAAGTTTGGTATAAACAAGAATACTTGTGCGAGTATCTCGAGGTGAGTGGTGATACACCTCAGTCCGGTCGGTTCGAGTGCCGTATATCGACCGTCTTAGGTAGAGGACCCGTACGAAAGATTTCAAAGTCTGCTCCTTGCGCACCCATCAATGTCATTTGATGAGGCGGTCATGCTGGATCGAGTGGTTGGTTCTTTGGAGAGAGAACATCGACAGCTCTTGGCCTTCGTGAGGTTCCGCGGAACAAAGGCGGTGTTCATAGCCAAGCCTGAAAACGCCGAAACCCGCTCCAACGAGCCTTCTCTGCTAGCAATGACGGTAAGTCTTGGTTATTTTTCTCTCCTGTTCCCTGGAAAAACAACATGCTGAGAAAGACGATGTGCATAGCACTTATTCACATGTTTGTTACGAACCGTGAACGACCGCCTTTGAGGCATTCTGCAACCTATCAGAACCTCGATCACCTACTCAGAAGGCCAGGCACCATATACATTAGAGATCAGTACAATAATCAGTGGTTCTTTCTATTCCCATGTCTCCTCAGCCCCCAAATCGCACTTTCCCAGGCTCCAATTGGGGGAGAAGACATCACGAGCTTCACCACCTCCCCCTTTGAGATCTGAGCAGTTTCCTTTCAGACACCGTCCACGTTCACCGCCCACTGAATGCTGACATTAAAACAAAAAAAGATGATAGAAATCATAGCGACCGTTCTTACCTTGCCATTCATACAGTGGTTTGACTACGGCCTCATTACTAGGCTTGAAATAGCCCGGTATCCCAATGTCTACTCTTTGAACTTCCTCCTCTCGCTATCTCGCACTCATGTATCACACAACGGCCTCGCTATAGGAGACAGTCAATTGCAACAGTACTCGAATCTCGACCTGCTTCCCATTCACATCCCCCTACGACACAGTCTCATTCGCAATCGTCCTTCACGAGTAGCGAAAATGAAGCTCATGACCGGCATCATCACTGCAATTATTGCCTTCTTTGCAACAACCTCCTTCGCTGAATCTGAAGGTGGCTTCATGGAACCCTGCAAGACAGTCAGTCTCAAGGAAGCATTTTATAAACCATGTAAAGAATGTCCGAGACGCGCCTTCTACAAAATTTTGGCCGGGTGCACCGCATTGGACGGCAAGCCGTATGATAACGAGCTCAATCTAAACTTATGCCTCGTCAACGACCATGGGAAAATACAATGGAGGAGACGGTTAGAATGCACGCAGCCTCCCCTGGATTCTTCCCGCTAATCTTCTTCGTTTCACTCCAGAGGCGGTTTTGATAAGTCATGCGAAAACTGTTCACTTGGTAAAGCCAAGGAGAAAAAGGTCGAGATGACGTGCTATTGCGCCGATGGAGTCAATAAAGAATTGCGGATGAACATCATTGACCTTGGTAAGTTTTAAACTGGTTAAAAGAAAAACTCTGTGGAAATAGCTGACATAGTATCTTACAGATAAACGTATTGAATTGAGAGGAAATACGATTTGGTGCGGTGAAGAGATGGGAATCGCAAGTAGCCTGAAATGATTGTTAACTTTACTTTGTAAAGCAATCTCCTTTCGCGTGCATCTGCGCTGGGGATTCCGAGTAATGGGTGAATACCATATCAGGACGTTCGTCATGGCGGAACTGACTCAAGCCGTCTTCCTTGTGACGATTGGGCTGGCATTGAGACAGGAATGGCCAACCAAGTCCGAGTTTCGAAACTCGAGTTCGGATAATGTCAGGCACTTTCCTCGGTATATGACCATTCGAAGACGCCGGCCGCTTAAGTTCTTCTTCCTGTATTCCCACAAATATATATCTCTCTCCCTCCACATCGTCTTTCTTATTATAGGTTTCCCTCTTACAGGGTAACTAGTTCGAACCGTAGGTTAACGAAGAGATTAATTAAACTATATAAATTTCTATATAAGTATAAAAAGGAGGTTCTAACCGCAGGTTAGGCTAGCTACGATAATCCTAAATAGGGCCCCTAATTAGCCCCTATATAATCGACTATATACCGTAGTCGAATTAGACTTCTAATCTAATACTAACTTTCTCTTTTTTTTATTAATTTAATTACTATAATTAGAGGTATAATTCGACCTCGGGCCCGTTTACTAAGTCGTCTCCTTTTTCCTCTTTTCTCTATTCTTTTTATATAACCTATCCTTTTATTTATATATTAACTTTTTTATTACTTACGAATTACTCTAACCCCTTATTAAGTACTACTTTTATAAAAGCGTTAATAAGGTTATTATTATTATTAATCTAACGGATCTCGAGGATCTTACGCTTTTTATATAATTACCTAAGAGCTATAATATTAATTATAAGCCTCTTTTCTTTTATAGTTCCTAATTTAACAAGATATTTATATAATAAGTAAAAATCTATATAAATAACTATTAAGATTAGTAAAAAGCTAAGTTAATTAGTAATTCTCCTTAGCGTTATTAAAATTATATAAGTAAGGTTAATATTATTAACTATACTATAAACTTCTAACGTTAGTATACTTTTTATTACCCGCTTACTTTTAGTTAATAAGTAGTAAATTATATTACTATATATTATAAATTCGCTCTTACTTATACTCTCGTTAGCGAGAATAATAATATACCTTAATTATAAAATAAGGTCCTTATTATTTATAAATAAGCTATTTATAAATACGTAGAGCTTACTAGCCGCGAGGTTAATTAAGTAATAAACGAGACCTCGATCGAGATTTAAGTACTACTACTTAAGCCGCTTATTAAATACCTTAACGTCTTATTTATTTAGTTTTATAACTTACGTTACTCTAGTATAATTAAAAGTCGCCTCGGGCTAATATATACTTATAATATATACCCCTCGCGCGAGCTTAGCCTTATATTATTTTTTAATATTAATTATATTTAGATCGACGAGGCTAATTTTCTTACTTTACCCCTTTTATTAAAAAATAACGGTTTCCCTCTTAATTATAAAAATCCCGTTATTAAATATTAATAAGTTATTTATTATAAGGACCTCTTTTAGTTTTATTATAAAGCCCGCTTTTTAAAGCTCCTTATCCTCCTTTTTTATAAAATTAATATTAAATAAGCTTAATATATCGTTAGTTTATATTTTAATAATTCTAAATTAGTTACTTACGTACTTAAATACTAATAAGCACGGGTCGTACGTAAATATAACTATCGATAATTAATTAATATAAAAATCGTAGTAAGTAGCTTACTAATAAGTGCCCAATTTTATAAGCCTATATAATAGCTTAAGTACTTTAATAATCGTACTTTCTAAGTACTTACTAACTATTTCTTTTAGTAAATAGGCTAGGATTTTCCTTATGAGCCCTATGGCCGATTAGGTATATGCCTAGGTAATATCACGGTTCTAAATCTCGTACCCCTTTTTCTATAGTAATACTATTAATACTATTATTAATTATTAGCTATAGTACTATATAGTAGGCAATTATATAAGCAGCGTTACCTTTTTAACGTTACTATACCCCTAAATTACGTATTTAGACTTCTTATATAGCTAGAGTATTCTTTTCCCTTTAATCTCACGAACTATTCGTAATTTAAATATATAGAGGTTTATATCCTTCTCTAGGTTATAGAAGATAAATTAATAAACCCCTCGATCGTAAAAAATATCTATTTTAATAAGATCTAATTCCTTATATAACTTTTTAGTAGTTATAATTACGCCTTCCTTACGTAATTTAATTACTAGCTTAAAATTAGCTTTCTCTTTTACTATATAAAAAATATTAATTACCTTGTTATTAGTAATAAATTACTAGAATGGGGTGGGGCGATTAGTCCTAGTATTTCTTTTTTCTAAAACTAATTAAGTATAGGGACCTATAAGAGAGCTAATTAGAGGAAAATATAAGGAGAAGGGCCCCTAATTAGCGAGAGGAGCTTAGTAACGTAGATTTTTATTTTATTTATATATATACTTTTTTAAGATCGAACTAGAGCTTTTTTAATAATTTATTTTTAAATATAATAATATAAGACGATTAGGAACTTTACTTTTTTAATCTAGTTAATATTACCCTCTTTTCTTGGTCGTAACTTTATTAATTAAGACCGTATTAACCCGATTAAAGGAGGTATTTTATATTATTTTTATAAGTATTAGTAGTTCTTTTTAAGTACTATATTATAAAAGTCCTTTATACCTTATACCTTTTTAATAATCTCCTTTTTTAAAAATCCCTTCCCTTTTTAAATAAGAGAATAAGTAAAAAAAAGCCTGACTTAATTAGAGATAATTTAAATAAATAAAAAAAAAAGCGGTATAACGATTAAAATAAATACGAGTAGTAGGACTCTAATTAAAAAAAAGACTAAATAATTAAAATATAAAAACGAAGACGTATAAAAAAAGCTTCTTATTTAATAAGAAGGGGATATAATAAACCCTAACGAGCGAGCGAGATAGATAAATAGAAAAATACGTAAATACTTAGGACTAAATTAGGCCTAAATACGGATACTATAATAGTATAATAAAACGAACGACGAGTTAAGATTAGAACTAATAAAATACTTTAATAAGTATAACTAGTTATTTAACTAAACTATTCCTTATTAATTAATATAGCCCAGAAATTTAATAATAAACCTATTTAAAAGTACGGATATATCGGACTAAGGGCGCTTAAAAAACTAGCTTTTAACTAAACTTATTAATAATTTTAATTAGTATTATTATAGGTTTAATACGAAGTCCGATTAAAACTCTAATTATATACTTAATAAGAGCTAAGAAGGACGGCTTAAATTATACTAATTAAGATAATAACTACGCTCTAGCTATTAAGACGGCTCCTCTCTTTTCTTTTTAAACTCTATTTAAAATAAATTAACTAATATAAGATTATTAAGATTATAAAGAAAATTAACGAACTATATTTTTAATAACCTCGGATTATAAATATAAATAACTAATATATTATTTTTATTATTATTAGTAACCCTTAGGATATTTAATTATATAAACCTAACTCTTTTATTTTAAATAGACCGTTTATTAAACTAGTTTTTATAGTTTATTAAGACTTATAAACCGTAGAGTTATTTAATTATAAAAAGCCTACCCTTAGTAACGGATCTACCCGCTAATTTAATTAAAAAAAGCTAGTTACGGCTTAGGTTAGAATAGATACTTTAATTAATACCCTCTTAGGTACTATTACTACCTAGATCTAAATAACCGTACTTTAGACTAAGGACTTTACGATTCCTTAGCCTAATTTAATAAAAAATATAAGGTTTTATAAAATACTATTCCCTAGTTAAGAGGGGACTATAGTTTTTAAAAATAATAATATTATAGACTTTTTAAAAAAGTTCGAGGACTAGTACGAGATTAATAAGGTCCCGGACCGATTTAGAAGTAAACTTATTATATATATTATAAAAAAAGATTATTAAACTTTAATTAAGAATATAATCGGAGGACTACCCTAGGCCTAAGCTAAGGATTTCTTTTTAAAAAAGTATAAAAAATAGGATATTAATTATTTTTTAAATAAGGAAGAGTAGATTAAAAGAGTTACTAAAGGACTACTTATCTCGTTTTTTAATTTAAACTCTACTTAAGTACTATTTACTAAGATTAATAATATAATTACCCTTATTAAATAATAAGACCTCTATATTATAATTAATAAGAGCCTAATTAAGGCCGTATATAAGCGGTTTTATACTAATATTATAAAAGAAGTAGTAGAAGAAATCGGGGTTACTTTAAATAGCTTTGTTAAATTAATAAAATATATAAGGTTTAAAGTAGGACTTTTTAATACGATCGTATATAAAAAAAAATATAGCCTATTTTTTATAAATAATTAAAGTTAACTTAAAACCTTACTATGATCCCCTATTTCGTAAGTATATAAAAATACTTAGTACCGATATCCGAACTATTAATAATATTACTAATTAATAATAGGGGCCCAGGTTACCTAGGTAATTATTAATAATACTACTAATTCTAACTTAGTTAATAAAATAAGTAAGCTAAAGATTTATTAAAATAGTATTTACTCTCGAGGTCCTATTTATATATTTAATATAAGTACTACGTATTTTAATCGGCCCCCGATTATAAAACTTAAAAACTATTATTAGTACTACTAAAGTCTATACTACCGGATTATTAAAGATTATAATTAGTATACTCTTAATAAGGACGCTTATCTTATTATTTTAATTTAAAAAGCTTAGTATTATAAAAAGCGCGACGGTTAAGAGCTTATAAAAAATATCCTCTTTATTATAATCGAAAATAAAAAAAAGTATACGATTACTAATCGCGTTACCCTTTTTTCTTATGTAATAAAAAAAATACTAAGCTTTTAGCTAAGTAAATTCTAAATTATTAAATCGGACTACCTTAGTAAACTATACTTATACTTCTCTTAGCTAATCCTACGAGTATAATTAAATATATTTATATAATACGACTTAACTTAGGCTACTATAACTAAGTAAACGTCTATACTATTTATAAGGGAAGACTATTTAAAAACCGTACTTTAATAACTACGTTATACTCTAAGAGGATATATAGGATTAATAGCCCGAGCTAGCCATTATAACTTAAAAAGAAGACGGTTTTTTTTTTTAATTCAAAAAGGGAAATTATAAAAATTAATAATAGTAACGAGGTTTTTAAAATAGTAGAGAATATAACCTCTATATCTATCTCTAGGCCTTAGCTTACTAAAGTCCTAATTAATACTCCTAATATTAATACTTAAAGAACTTAAGAGCCTCTTTTTTATAAGACTTAGAAAATAATAACCGCTAATTAAATTTATAACTTTAACCTTAGGGCCGAGGTAAGGAAGCTAGTAAAAAAAAAGCTCGAGGCCCCGATCTTACTTTTTATAAACCTTTTATAAAAGATTATATTAAAATATACTATAATAATAATAACTTTAATATAGGATTAAAAGTACTTTAATACTAATAAAATCTTATTAAAAGCTCTAAAGTCCTTAGTAAATTTAATAAAAAATAAGTAATAATAAGAGGATATTAAGGATTTCCTTAATAAGTATAACTAAAACTTCTTTTTAAAAACGAGCTATATAACTAAGATTAGTAGAGTTAGAGGCGCTAACCCGACTTCTAAGCTCCTAACTTTTATAATTTTAAACGCCTACCTCTAGTTAAAAATCTAAATATTTAATATAAATTAAAATAATAAGAGTTTAATAATCATTACTATCTTAAATATTAGGGCATAAATTAATATCCTCTCGAAGTAATACGTTAAGAAAGCTAGTATTTCTTATATAATAACAAAGCTTTAAATATAAATATTTAAATACGATTTAGCTAGCTAAATAACTTTTAATAACTTTTACTTTATAAACGTATAAATTAATAAGTTTAAAATAACTACTTATTTTTTTATTAAGAACGAGCGAGAGACCTCTAATCCGTTATTATTAGGTTTTTTATTTATATAAAATACTAAGCTATTTTTTAAATATAATAAGTCGATAATTACTACTTTAATTTATATTAAGGACGAGAGGCTAAGGATCCCTATAAGGATAATTAGAACGAACGGTTTTTAAAATATAAAAAATATTTTACTTTAGTTTAAATAGTACGTAAAAGAAGTTTTTAAATTAAAAAACTAAATATTAGTAATATAACCGGGGATATTATTAATTTTAATAACTTTTATTTAGAATCTAAATTAGAAAAAGACGAGTATATTACGGCGGTCTTAGACTAAGGCTAAGCTAATTAGATTATAACTATAGTCGTACTCTACGTAATCTAGCCTTAGATTATATAAATTAAAAAAGTAATAGCGGCCGCTCGGGGTAAGGCTAGAGATAGACCGAACAAATTAGCTAACTAAAACGATTTATATTTTTTAATAAAAATACTTACTTTTTAATAAGAGGAGTTATATATTAAATAATAAATTATAAAACTAAAGTAAAAGGTATTAAAATAATACGAGATAGCTAAAAAAGCCTTTTATAAGATTCTTTATATTATAAAAACTAATACGATATATAAGAGAAAGGACTAGAAGGTCTAGTTAGTTAATAACGCGCCCTTTAATAGATTAATACTTAATAACAATCCTTATTAAAAACTTAAAAAACTTAAAAAAATTAAAAATAAGCTATAAGACTAATCGGGCCCTTATAAAAATATTATTATACCTAAGTTCTTAGATATAGAACTAGGCTCTAAATTAATAAACGACCGCTTTTAAGCTATTTTTAAAAATTATAATTATCTCTTATTTTATAAATAAGATCTTTTTAAGTAAATACTCCTTAATTAAAAAAAAGTACTAATATAGGACTTTTTTAAATACGGCCGTCTCGACTCTATAGTCGCGCTATTATAATTAATTAAGATTATACTTTATAAAGCTTAGTAAATAAAGGGTATCCTAATCCTAAAAGCTCTATTACTAAAAGCCTTCGAAATAATCTAAGAACGTATTACCTAGGGTATTATTAAAAAAAGCTATGCTACGTATTAAAACCCCTAGTTCTTAATAATAAAAAAAATAGCAGTCTTTAGCTAATTAACTTAGTAACTAAAGTTAATATTATTACCCTTTAAGACGCTTAGTAACTACTTAATACTAACGAGTTTTTAAAGGAATTTGCTATAAATTAACTTATTTCTTTTTTAAATTTCTTTTTTAACTATAATTAAATCTTTTTAAATAAAAAGAGCTACGATCTAACGACTTTCTTAACTCTACTCGGGCTATATAAATACTATACCCTCTTAATAAGAGTAATAAATTTAGTAGCCTAATTTTATTAAATTATAACCCGTATTCTCTACGACTTAATTTTAAAATACTATAGCGCTTTTATTAATAATATCGTAGTTAAAGGCCCGTAATCCCACTATAATAATAAGTACTTAACTAACTATTTTAGGATTTAGTAATTTATTTATAAATACCTCTAGAATATCGATTAAGTCTTAGTTAACGTCGAGCTAGTTAGTTATACTATTTTTAAAATAAAGTCGTAATAATATTAGCTATCCGCGGTTATTATAAGCTACTTTTATAATATAAAAAAGAGACGGCCTAATTAAGCTAAAGTCCTTAAGATCCTTAAATAAATAAAATACTTAAATATCTTAAAAATTAGATCGTTTTTTAGTATTATTACTTTTTATTATTACTAAATCGAGTAATTTTTTTTTAAAATAGCCCCGTTATACTCCCTACTTAATAAGAACAAATTTTTTAAATAGGGAGCGCTGTAAATTAAAGCTATAAAAACGCTTAAAAAAGCGATTATTATAACTCTTATTCTAGTTTTATTAAACTATAGTACCAAGGCCGGACGGATTATTTTTATAATAAATATTAATATTAAAAAATAAGATAGTACGCTTAGTTAAATCGTTAATAACGAGCGTATTATTACTTAATATAAGAGCGGGATATAGCGCGGACTAAAGCTTAATTATAACTTTAAAAAGCTCGAAATATAAAGCTTTTTAATAAGCCTAAAGCGTCTTTATAATTATCTATTTAAGATTAACTTCTTATTAAAAACCGACGCCCGAGTCCTAATTACTTAAATTAATAATATAGTAAATAACTTACTATTAGTAATAATAATACGCTAGCTTTTTTAAATTAGACTTTTTAACTTTAAAATTAAGTATATTAATAAGAAAAAAAATACTATAGCGGATAGCTTTTTAAAAAAACCCCCTAGCTAATCTAACTTAGTTAAGGTAAAGCTTAATAAGGATATTAAGGACTTTATTAACGTACGAGTCCTATAAATACGAGTTATAAAGAACTTTTTTATTATAGTATATAGTCGTAATAATACTACTATTAATTAAACACAGAAAATAGATATTCTAGTTAATATATTAGCGCTAAACGAATAATAATTAGACCTTTTAAAATAAATTACCTATTTCTTTTTTATTTTAAAGAGGCTAGCCGGTATGCCCTTTAATTAGTTTAGACGTTTTAAATAAATAGTAACACGATTTATTATATAAAATAAACTTCTATTTTAATAAAGAATAAAAACTTATCCCTAACCTACTTAAGTAATTAATAATA
Organism: Colletotrichum cuscutae; assembly: GCA_030869315.1. Lineage (NCBI taxonomy): Eukaryota > Fungi > Ascomycota > Sordariomycetes > Glomerellales > Glomerellaceae > Colletotrichum > Colletotrichum cuscutae. The sequence goes on along the minus strand of MPDP01000057.1, from coordinate 132,655 downwards.
AGCGCCGCTAAGTAGACTTAATTAGCAAAGTATATAATAAGTCCGGGTATAGGGGACGAGAGGCTATATATTTTTATTTTATAAAATAATACTACTAGCTAGGAATATATACTTAGACTTAAGAACTAATTACGACCTACGAGGCTTATTAAAAAGCTAGATTATAATACTTTAATAACCCTTATATATTTACGGTTCTAATTTACGAACCTTTTTTTAAAATTTATTTAAATATTTAGTATATAAGTAAATAAAAGGTTATTAAAGCGCGTTATAAGTTTATAAAATACTTAGAAACGCGGATTATAATAAACGCTACGTTAAAGAATATTACGAAGTTTATTTAAGAAAATATTATTTATTACTATAGGATCTATAGTACTCTAATTATTAACGGGGGATGAGAAAATATAAGCGCTATAACGTAGCTTAATTAATAATATAGTACTTAATAAAAGGTTATATTAGCTTATAACCCTCGCACTAACGGGCTTTTTAAAAAGAGTTACTAACTTATTACGTATATACTTTGTATTTAGTTAGATTAAAATAAAAATATTAAACTAATACTAGCCATAGCCCTTTTTATAAATAAGATAACTATTAAAGTATTATTAAGTTATATACCGTTCTATTTTATTTATAATTATTATATAATAACCCTAATTAAAAAAAGAACGGCGACTTAGAGGGTACTTAATTAGGAGAATATATATATAACGGATTAAGAAGTTTAAGCCTAATTACGAGCTTTTATTTTTTTAATAAATGACTAAGAAGCTATAGTTAATAAAGTTATTTAATACTAAGCCTAAACCTATAACTAGTTTAACTTTTTATATACTTTCTAATTAATAAAGTTATAAATTAGTAATCTAGTTCTTATTTTTAATATTTAATAAAAAAACGATATATTAATTTTTAAAAAACTTAATTATTATTAATAAGGACTTTTTTATATTTACTTAGCCGCTCTAAACAGATTGTCGTATTAACTAAAGACGCTTATTAATAAACTAATTATAAGGGCTACTTATATTAATAATTAACTTAAAAAGTTCTTAAAGTCTTTAAAAAGCTTTTACTTATTATTTAACGAGTCTAATCTTTATAAAAACTTTATTTTTAACTTAACTAACTTTTTATCCTTATAAAATAATATAATTAACGCCGTAATTCTACTTCTCAATTATAATAATAATATAATAAACTTTAAGAACGAGGATACTTAACTAGTTATTAAATAAACCCGATCGTAAGCAAGGGCCTCTTAAGAGGGCTAGATTACCCCTTATTATTACTAATCCTTAATATAAGTTATAAGTTCTTTTTATTTATTAAATATTATTTTATAAGGATATTATTAAATCTTATTAATTCTTTAGTTATTTTTTTATCTAGGTTTAGGATAAAAATATAAGGGGATAATAAGAAAAAAAGAATTATTTTTTAGCTATTATAATTAAAAACTTAACGACCTTATTTACTAATTATATAATTATATTAAGAAACCCTACCCCTCTTTTTAAGTATCTAAGCCTAGTTCCCTATTTAATTAAGCCCGTTTAATATCTAACTTAGCTTATATAACCTCTTATTCTACTTATTTTATTTTAATATATTAATAACTTTTATAAATTATAAACATATAGTTTTTAATAAGATATATAAAAAGGGCGTTTTTAAAAATAGAATCGTATTTATCCTCCTTAGCCTTAGTAATATCGATCTAATTAGAGATTATATAAATTAAAATCTTAACTCTCTTAATATTAACTAGGATTAAAGACGCTATTTTATTACTACTTATCGTACGATAATAATAATAGCTTTACTTAGAGTTAGCTCCGGACTAACTAATAGCCTACTAGTCGTTACTCTTTTTAAAATAGTATTTCTTATTTTTAAAATATATATAATTATTATATTAATTATTAAAGTAATTTAAAAAAGAAACGTACTCGAAGTAGGGGACTATCTTTTTAACTAGTTCCTTAGTATTAGAACTAATATATTTCTAAAAGGACTATATATAATAGTTATAAAATATAGTATTCTAAACGTTATAAGCCTAAATAAATAAAGAATTAATAATAAGAGTTCGTTTATTTAATCGCTAAGATAAAGGGCTAAAGTAACTAGCGTAATTATAATTAATAAAAACCTAATAGTTTTATAAAAATAATCCGCTTATAATACCCGGATTATAGACGTACTTCTTAATAACGTTCTGATTCGTAATTAATTACTAAAATTTCTAAGCTATTTCTCTTTTAATATACTTATTAACTTAAGGATTTACGATATAAAATTCGGTATAAAGCTCTCTAGCTAATTTAAAAAGAGTTAACTAACTAATAATCTTAAGGATTTAAAAAAAAATAATATTAAATTAAGATAAGGATTAAAAAGATTAAATAGGGTAGTACTTATTATAGTTTATTTTTTATTAACTTTTTAAAACTTATAGCCCTAAGTTTTTTAAAAATAAACTTTTTTAAGAGCAGAGGAGGAATATTACTAAGGCCGGACGTTATAATAAGTAGTTTTAATAATCTAATATACGTTATTAGTAACCGAAGTATTAAATATAATAAGTAAGTAGATTATATTATTAAAAAGAAAAGAGACTAAGTAAAAAAGGATAATTATAATTATAAAGCTATTATTTAGGAGAAGAAATAAAAAGTAATAGAGGAATTAAAAAAGGGCCTCTATATACCCCCCCCCCCCGGATCCGGGGTATTAAAGAGGAAAGTACTATAGGCCTCTTAGCTAATCGGTACTAAATTATAGCTACTATATAAAAAAAAAAAAGAGTAAATTATAGGATCGGGGCCTTTTTATTATTTATAATATAGTACTTTTTTTTTTAATTAATAAAGGCTACCCTCGCGATTAGTATAAAAAAGTAGCTTTTTACCTAGCTACCTAACTTTTCTTTTTTCCCTCCTTAACTACTTCCCTATAACTACTATTAATTAAACTTCCTCTAATTTTTACTTTCTAATCTATTATATAAATACTAACTTAGCGATTTATAATAGCCTCTTTATTTCTTATTTCCCTTTTTAAGCTAAATAATAAAAAGAATATAGTGCGAATTTAGGGCCCGATTATAATAAAAAACTTTAAAAACGATACTAAATACTAACTAAAAAAGTAGAATTTAAATAAATATATTACTTTTAATAAGACTAACCCTAGGACTATAATAAATACTAAAGACTCTTAGTTTATTAATTTTAATACGAATTACTAATATAAAGCGTATACTAACTATTACCCGAACCTAGTACCTAAACGAACTAGTTTTTTTTAAATAATCCTAACCCTTTATAAAATCGACTTTCCTAATTAACTCGGTATAGGGGACGTACTTCCCTTTTTTAATTAGCGCCCCAAGGCTTTTAAAAGTCTAAAAAATTAGAAAACTTAAATAGGTTAGAATTATTATAAAGTAATAAAGATCCTAACTAATTACTATAACTTTTAAAGACGCTTATTATATAAAAATTAGATTTAAAAATACGAGATCGGATTTATAATAGAAGTTATAATACGGGACCTCGCTTTAGTATATAATATAATTATAATTAAAAAGGGATAAGAGAGTACTTTCGAACTAAATAAAACCCCTATCCTAATTCTTTAAACTAAAAAAACTATATAAAAAATTAGGACTTTAATATACTTAGTAATCTTCTCTTTTTATATTAACGATCTAAGCTATTTTATAAAAATAATTATTAACTAGTAGGATAGTATAGTTTATTAGTACGATCTAAAGTAAGCTCTTAGGTATTTAAAGAGGATATTCGTTAATAATATCTAAGTACTAAAGGCCTTTTATAGCTAAATTAATATACTTTATAATATTTAATAACTAATTAATATAAGCACTTACGTAGTCCCTATAATATAATAGCTAAATAAATAGAAATATAGTTTATATATATTTAAATAGTTTTATAACGCAGTCTAATATAACTAGCTTAACTTAACTTATAATACGTATTAAATAACTTATAAATACTTTAAATTATTAAATAATAAACTCTATATAGCTTAGATTTAGTAAATTAGTTACGAGTTTTAATATAATAATTATTACTTTTTTAATACGATAAGACCTCTTTTAAAAAGGTCCTTTAATAAAATAATAAACGATTGGGACTTTAAAAATAAGCCCTATACTAACTTAAATAACTTTAACTACGCTATAATTAATACCCTTAAGGTACTAACTCTTTAAAAATCCAGTTCTTATTTACTTAGTTTTAAGTTTATTAACTAAGATCTAAGAATTTATAACCCCCGTAATTATAGTTATTATATTCTTATTAATTTTACGTATTTTAAAAAAATATATAAAATAATTAAAAGCCTTAAATAAGAACTTATTATTTTTAAAAAGTTACTCTTATTATTCTAATTTTTAAAAATACTAAAAAGTACCTAAGGATTTATAATAAGTAGCGACCCTAATTAAACTCCGTAGGTAATTAAACTAATAAAAGTTATTAATTAGTATCTAAACGCTATTATTAGTAATTAACTTATATACTTAATTAATACTTTTAAAACTTATTAAGTTATAAAGTTTTTATTAAATATATTATTACTTAAGTTATTACTATACCTTAGCCCGGCTCTTAATAAAGCTAGTCTAAGTAACTAAAAAAGTAATTCTTTAACTACTCTAATTAGGGATAAGGATAGTCTTATTACGAAAACTCTAATTAAAATACTAAGGGTTTAATTAAAATAAGAGGCTATTAAGTATACGCTTTCTAAATATAATTAGGCTATATAAAAGAATAGCGAACGTTAGTATAAAGAACTAGCTAAGTTTTATTAAGATCTTTTATAATATTATAATATATATATAAGTAAAGCTAATATTAATAAGAGTACGAGGGAATAATAAGTTAATTAGTATAATAACCTAATTATAAAAGCTATATATATAACTCTAGTTTATACTCCTTAGATACTATTATTAATAAAAAAATCTAAGAATAATTAAGCTAATAAAGGTTAAGATCGGGAGATTATTAAAAAAAATTAAAATAAGAACTAAGTAAAGTTAATAAAAAAAGTAATAAAAGTAGAGGAGGTAAAAAAAGTAATTATAAAGAGGAAGGGTAAGTAAAAGGCTTAATATAATTAACTATATATAGTAACTAAGACTAATTTAAGATAATTTCTTTTTATAAAGGATTAAAAAAAAAATTAGGGGATAATTAAAATAGGGTAGGGCGATTAGTCTTAGTATTTCTTTTTTTTAAAACTAATTAAGTATAGGGACTTATAAAAGAGCTAATTAGAAAAAAATATAAGGAAAAGGGCCCCTAATTAATAAGAGGAGCTTAGTAGCGCGGATTTTTACTTTATTTATATATATACTTTTTTAAAATTAAACTAAAGCTTTTTTAATAATTTATTTTCGAATATAATAATACGAGATAATTAAGAACTCTATTCTTTCGATCCGGTTAATACTACCCTCTGTTTTTAGTTATAACTCCGTTAATTAAGACCGTATTAACCTAATTAAAAAAGATATCTTATATTACTTTTATAAGTATTAGTAGTTCTTTTTAAGCACCGCACTGCGAAAGTCCTTTATACCCTATACTTTTTTATTACTATATTAATACTTACTATTATAGTTTTCTATAACGTCTCGCTAGTAATATTAGTACCCTTTTAGTAATTTCCTCTTCCTCGTCGTTTATTAATATTATTATAATAATTTCGTTAAGGATAATTTCCTATACCTTTACTACGGGTTATATAGTTTCCCCTAGCTCTTCTTCTTCTTATAAGTTAGAAATTACCTCGCTAAGATCTATATAATATAGTCTTACTACCGTAATTAATACTTTAAGGGGTTAATTACGATCCCTTATAACTATATAAGATCGCTCGTTAATAAAGATTAATTTATATAGTGAAAAGGTGTAGGGTATAAAGGACTTTTGCGGTACGGTGCTTAAGAAGAATTACTAATACTTATAAAAGTAATATAAGATACCTCTTTTAATCGGGTTAATACGGCCTTAATTAACGGAGTTATAACTAAAGAAAGAGGGTAGTATTAACTAGATTAGAAGGGTAAAGTTCTTAATTATTTCGTATTATTATATTTAAAAATAAATTATTAAAAAGGCTCTAGTTCGATTTTAAAAAGGTATATATATAATTAAAGTAAAAATCCGCGCTTTTAGGCTCCTCTCTCTAATCGGGGGCCCTTCTCTTTATATTTTTTTCTAATTAGCTCTCTTATAAGTCCTTATACTTAATTAGTTTTAAAAAAAAGAAATACTAAAACTAATTACCCTACTCTATTTTAATTATTCTCTAATTTCTTTTTCCCTAATTTTTTATAAAAAGAAATTATTTTAAATTAGTTCTAATTATTATATATAGTTAATTATATTAAGCCTTTTATTTACCCTTTTTTTTTATAATTACCTTTTTTACCTCCTCTATTTTTATTACTTTTTTTATTAGTTTTATTTAGTTCTTATCTTAATCTTTTTTAGTAATCTCCCGATCCTAACTTTTATTAACTTAATTCTCTTTAGATTCTTTTATTAATAATAGTATCTAAATAGTATAAACTAGAGTTATATATATAGTTTTTATAATTAAGTCGTTATACTAATTAACTTATTATTTTTTTATACTTTTATTAATATTAGCTTTACTTATATATATATTATAATATTATAAAAGATCTTAATAAAACTTAGCTAGTTTTTAATACTAGCGTTCGCTATTTTCTTATATAGCCTAATTATACTTAGAGAGTATATACTTAATAATTTTCTATTTTAACTAAATCCTTAATATTTTAATTAAAGTTTTTATAATAAGACTATCCCTACCCCTAACTAGAGTATTTAAAAAATTACCTCTCTAGTTACTTAGACTAGCTTTACTAAGAGCCGGGCTAAGGTATAATAGTAACTTAAGTAGTAATATATTTAATAAAAACTTTATAACTTAATAAATCTTAAAAATATTAATTAAATATATAAGTTAATTACTAATAATAACGTTTAGATATTAGTTAGTAGCTTTTATTAATTTAATTATTTATAAAGTCTAATTAAGGTCGCTACTTATTATAGATCTTTAAGTACCCTTTAGTATTTTTAAAAATTAAAATAGTAAAAATAACTTTTTAAAAATAATAAGTTCTTACTTAAGGTTTTTAATTATTTTATACGTTTTTTTAAAGTATATAAAATTAATAAGAGTATAATAGCTGTAATTACGAGGGTTATAGATTTTCGAATCTTAGTTAGTAAACCTAAAGCTAGGTAAGTAAGTACTAGATTTTTAAGGAATTAGCGCCTTAGGAGCGTTAGTTATAGCGTAGTTAAAGTTATTTAAGTTAGTATAAAGCCTATTTTTAGAGTCCTAATTATTTATTATTTTATTAAAGGACTTTTTTAAGAGAGGTCTTATTATATTAAGAAAGTAATAATTATTATATTAGAACTCGTAGCTAATTTATTAGATCTAAGTAGTATAGAGTTTATTATTAAATAATTTAAAGTATTTATAGGTTATTTAATATACGTTATAAATTAAGTTAAGCTAGCCGTATTAGACCGCGTTATAAAACTATTTAAGTATATATAAACCGTATTTTTATTTACCTAGTTATTATATTATAAGGATTATATAAGTACTTATATTAATTAGTTATTAAATATAAAGAGGTATATCGATTTAGTTATAAAAGGCCTTTAGTACTTAGATATTATTAATAAATATCCTCTCTAATTACCTAAGAGCTTACTTTAGATCGTATTAATAAACTATACTATTTTACTAATTAATAATTATTTTTATAAAATAGCCCGGATTATTAATATAAAAAGGGAAGATTATTAAGTATACTAAAGTTCTAATTTTTTATATAATCTCTTAGGTTTAAAGAATTAGAGTAGGGGTCTTATTTAGTTTAAAAGTACTCTCTTATTCCTCTTTAATTATAATTATATTACGTATTAGAATAAGGTCTTATATTATAACCTCTATTATAGATCTAATCTTATATTTTTAAATTTAATTTTTATATAATAAGCGTCCTTAAAGGTTATAATAATTGGTTAGGATTTTTATTACCTTATAGTAGGTCTAACTTATTTAAATTTTTTGGTTTTTTAGACTTTTAAAAGCCTTAGGGCGCTAATTAAAAAAAGGAAGTTTATCCCTTATATCGAGCTAATTAAGAAAGTCGATTTTATAAGGGGTTAGGATTATTTAGAGGAAACTAGTTTATTTAAGTACTAAGTTCGGGTAATAATTAGTATATATTTTATATTAGTAATTTGTATTAAGATTAACGAACTAAGAGTCCTTAGTATTTATTATAGTCCTGGGGTTAGTCTTATTAAAAGTAATATGTTTATTTAGATTTTATTTTTTTAGTTAGTATTTAGTATCGTTTTTAAGGTTCTTTATTATAATTAGGCCCTAAATTTACGTTATATTCTTTTTATTATCTAGCTTAGAAGGGGAGATAGGAGGTAAGGAGGCTATTATAAATTACTAAGTTAGTATTTATATAGTAAATTAAAAAGTAAAAATTAGAGGAAGTTTAATTAGTAGTAGTTATAGGGAAGTAGTTAAGAAGAGAAAAAGGAAAAGTTAAGTAGCTAAGTAGAAAGCTACCCTTTTATATTAATTACGAGGGTAGCCTCTATTAATTAAGAAAGAAGGTACTATATTATAAATAATAAGAAGGCCCCGATTTTATAATTTACTCCTTTTTTTCTTTATATAGTAGTTATAATTTAGTACTAATTAGTTAAGAGGCTTATAGTACTTTTCTCTTTAATACCTCGGATTTAGGGGGGGGGGGGTATATAAAGGCCCTTTTTTAATTTCTTTATTACTTTTTATTTCTTTTTTTAAATAATAGTTTTTTAATTATAATTATTCTTTTTTACTTAGTTTCTTTTTTTTTAATAATATAATTTACTTACTTATTATATTTAATACTTTAGCTATTAATAATACGTATTAAATTATTAAAACTATTTATTATAACGTTTAGCCTTAGTAATATTCTTCCTCCGCTTTTAAAAAGGTTTATTTTTAAAAAACTTAGAATTATAAGTTTTAAGAGGTTAGTAAAAAGTAAACTATAATAAGTACTACCCTATTTAATTTTTTTAATTCTTATCCTAATTTAACGTTACTCTTTTTTAAATTTTTAAAATTACTAATTAGTTAACTTTTTTTAGATTAGTTAGAGAGCTTTATATTAAATTTTATATTATAAATCCTTAAGTTAATAAGTATATTAAAAGAGAAATAGCTTAGAAGTTTTAGTAATTAATTACGAATTAGAACGTTATTAAGAAATACGTTTATAATCTGGGTATTATAAGTAAATTATTTTTATAGAGTTATTAGGTTTTTATTAGTTACGATTATATTAGTTACTTTAGCCCTTTGTTTTAGTAATTAGGCGAACGAACCCTTATTATTAATTTTTTTTTACTTATTTAGGCTTATAGCGTTTAGAATACTATATTTTATAATTATTATACGCGGTCTTTTTAAAAATATATTAGTTCTAATATTAAGGAGCTAGTTAAAAAGATAGTCCCTTACTTTAAGTACGTTTTTTTTTAAATTACTTTAATAATTAATATAATAATTATATATATTTTAAAAATAAAAAATACTATTTTAAAAAGAGTAACGACTAGTAGGCTATTAGTTAGTCTAGAGCTAACTCTAAGTAAAGCTATTATTATTATTATATAATAAGTAGTAATAAGGTAGCGTTTTTAATCTTAATTAATATTAAAAAAGTTAAAACTTTAGTCTATATAGTTTTTAACTAGATTAATATTACTAAGACCGAGGAGGATAAGTACGATTTTATTTTTAAAGACGCCCCTCTTATATATTTTATTAAAAACTATATATTCGTAATTTATAAGGGTTATTAGTATATTAAGATAAAATAAATAAAGTAAGAGGTTATATAAGCTAAGCTAAATACTAAACGGGCTCGATTAAATAAAGAACTAAGCTTAGATATTTAAAAAAAGGGGTAGGGTTTTTTAATATAATTATATAGTTAATAAGTAAGGTCGTTAAGTTTTTAATTATAATAGTTAAAAAATAATTCTTTTTTTTATTATCCTTTTATATCTTTATTTCGGATCTAAATAAAGAAATAACTAAAAAATTAGTAAGATTTAATAATATTTTTATAAAATAATATTTAATAAATAAAAAAAACTCGTAGCTTATACTAGGGATTAGTAGTAGTAAGGGGTAATTTAGCTTTTTTAAGAGGCCCTCGCTTATAATTAGGTTTATTTAGTACCTAGTTAAGTATTCTCGTCCCTAGAGTCTGTTATATTATTATTATAATTAAGAAGTAGAATTATAATATTAATTATATTATTTTATAAAAATAAAAAGTTAGTTAAGTTAGAAATAAAGTCCTTATAAAGATTAGACTTATTAAGTAATAAGTAGAGGCCTTTTAGAGACTTTAGGAACTTCTTAAGTTAATTATTAATATAAGTAGCTCTTATAATTAGTTTATTAATAAGCGTCTTTAGTTAATATAATAATCCGTTTAGAGCGGCTAAGTAAATATAAAAAGGTTCTTATTAATAATAATTAAGTTTTTTAAAAGTTAATATATTATTTTTCTATTAAATATTAAAAATAAGAACTAAATTACTAACTTATAACTTTATTAATCGGAGGGTGTGCGAAGAGTCAAACCGGTTATAGCTTTAGGCTTAATATTAAATAACTTTATTAGTTATAGTTTTTTAATTATTTATTAAGGAAGTAAAAGCTCGTAATTAGGCTTAGAGTTTTTAATCCGTTTTATATATATTTTTTTAATTAAGTACTTTTTAAGTCGCTATTTTTTTTTTAATCGGGGTCGTTATATAACGACTATAAATAAAATAAAACGGTATATAACCTAATAATACTTTAATAATTATCCTATTTATAAAAAGGGCTATAGTTAGTATTAGTTTAATATTTTTTTTTTAATTTAACTAGATACGAAGTATATATACGATAAGTTAGTAACTCTTTTTAAAAAGCCCGTTAGTACGAGGGTTATAAACTAATATAACTTTTTACTAAGTACCGTATTATTAATTAAGCTATGTTATAGTACTTATATTTTTTTATCCCCCGTTAATAATTAAAGTACTATAGATCTTATAATAATAAATAATATTTTTTTAAATAAACTTTATAATATTTTTTAATATAGCATTTATTATAATCTGCGCTTTTAAGTATTTTATAAACTTATAACGTACTTTAATAACCTTTTATTTATTTATATACTAAACGTTTAAATAGACCCTAGAGAAAGGTTTATAAATCGGAATTATAAATATATAAAAGTTATTAAAGTATCGTAATTTAGCTTTTTAATAAGCTTTATAAGTTATAATTAGCTCCCGAGTCTAAGTATATATTCTTAATTAGTAATATTATTTTATAAAATAAAAATATATAGCTTCTCGTCCCCTATACCCGGACTTATTATATACTTCGCTAATTAAGTTAACTTAGTAGCGCTTATTATTAATTATTTAAGTAAGTTAGAGACGAGTTTTTATCCCTTATTAAAATAAAAGTTTATTTTATATAATAAATTATATTACTATTTATTTAAAATATCTAAACTAATTAAAGGGTATACTAGCTAGCCTTTTTAGAGTAAAAAAGAAATAAGTAATTTATTTTAAGAGGTCTAACTATTATTTATTTAATACTAGTATATTAACTAGAATATTTATTTCCCGTATTTAATTAATAGTAGTATTATTATAACTATATATTATAATAAAAAAGTTCTTTATAACTCGTATTTATAAGACTTATATATTAATAAAGTCCTTAATATCCTTATTAAGCTCTACCTCGACTAGGTTAGATTAGCTAGGGGGTTTTTTTAAAAAGCTATCCGTTATAATATTCTTTTTCTTATTAATATATTTAATTTTAAAGTTAAAAAGTCTAATTTAAGAGAGCTAGCGTATTATTATTATTAATAATAAGTTATTTATTATATTATTAATTTAAGTAATTAGGACTCGGGCGTTAGTTTTTAATAAGAAGTTAATCTTAAATAAATAATTATAAAGACGCTTTAGGCTTATTAATACGCTTCGTATTTTAAGCTTTTTAAAATTATAATTAAGCTCTAGCCCGCGCTATATCCCACTCTTATATTAAGTAATAATATACTCGTTATTAACGATTTAACTAAGCATACTACCTTATTTTTTAATATTAACGTCCGTTATAAAAATAATCCGTTCGGCCTTAGTATTATAGTTTAGTAAAACTAGAATAAGAGCTATAGTAATTACCTTTTTAAGTATCTTTATAGTTTTAATTTATAACGCTCCCTATTTAAAGGATTAGTTCTTACTAAATAAGGAGTATAACGGGGCTATTTTAAAAAGAAATTACTTAATTTAGTAATAGTAAAAGGTAATAATACTAAGAAACGATTTAATTTCTAAGATATTTAAGTATTTTATTTATTTAAAAATCTTAAGGACTTTAGCCTAATTAGGCCGTCTCCCTTTCGTACTATAAAAGTAGCTTATAATAACTATAAATAGCTAGTACTATTATAACTTTATTTTAGAAATAGTATAGCTAGTTAACTCGACGTTAATTAAGACTTAATTAATATTTTAGAGGTGTTTATAAACGAATTATTAGATCTTAGGATAGTTAGTTAAGTACTTATTATTATAGTAGGATTACGGGCCTTTAATTATAATATTATTAATAAAAGCGCTATAGTATTTTAAAATTAAGTTATAGAAAATGCAGGTTATAATCTAATAAAATTAGGCTACCGAATTTATTATTTTTATTAGGAGGGTATAGTATTTATATAGCCTAAGTAGAGTTAAGAAGGTCGTTAAATTATAGCTCTTTTTATTTAAAAAGATCTAATTATAATTAAAAAAAAAATTTAAGAAAGAGATAAGTTAATTTATAGTAAATTCCTCTAAGAACTCGTTAATATTAAGTAGTTACTAAGTATTTTAAAGGGTAATAATATTAACTTTAGTTATTAAGTTAATTAGCTAAAGACTACTATTCTTTTTTATTATTAAGAACTAGGGGTTTTAATACGTAGTATAGCTTTTTTTTAATAATACCCTAGGTAATACGTTTTTAGATTATTTTAAAAGCTTTTAGTAGTAGAGCCTTTAGGATTAGGATACTCTTTACTTACTAGGCCTTGTGGGGTATAGTCTTAATTAATTATAGTAGCGTAATTATAAGATCGAGACGGCCGTATTTAAAAAAGTCTTATACTAGCGCTTTTTTTTAATTAAAAAGTATTTATTTAAAAAGATCTTATTTATAAAATAAGAAATAGTTATAATTCTTAAAAATAGTTTAAAAGTAGTCGTTTATTAATTTAGAGCCTAGTTTTATATTTAAGAACTTAGGTATAATAATATTTTTATAGGGGCCCGATTAGTCTCGTAGCTTATTTTTAACTTTTTTAAGTTTCTTAAGGTTTTAATAAGGATCGTTATTAAGTATTAATCTATTAGAGGCCGCGTCGTTAACTAGCTAAACCTTTTAGTCCTTTTTTTATATATCGTATTAGCTTTTATAGTATAAAGAATTTTATAAAAAGCTTTTTTAGCTATTTTATACTATTTTAACGCCTTTTACTTTAGTTTTATAATTCGTTATTTAATATATAACTCTTTTTATTAAGAAGTAAGTGTTCTTATTAAGAGACGTAAATTATTTTAATTAGCTAATTTATTTAGTTTATCTCTAGCCTTGCCCCGAGCGGCCGCTATTACTCTTTTAATTTATATAATTTAAAGCTAGATTATATAAAGTATAACTATAGTTATAATTTAATTAGCTTAGTTTTAGTCTAAGATTATTATTATACGCTCGTTTTTTTTTAGCTTAGATTCTAAATAAGGGTTATTAAAACTAGTAATATCCCTAGTTATATTATTAATATTTAGTTTTTTAATTTAAAAACTTCCTTTACGTACTACTTAAACTAGGGTAAGATATTTTTTATATTTTAAAAACCGTTTATCTTAATTATTCCTATAGGGATCCTTAGCCTTACGTCCTTAATATAGATTAGAGTAGTAATTATTAACTTATTATATTTAAAAAATAGCTTAGTATTTTATATAAATAGAAGACCTAGGAGTAACGGATTAGAGGTCTTTTACTCGTTCTTAATAAAAAATCAAGTAGTTATTTTAAACTTACTAATTTATATATTTATAAAATAAAAGCTATTAAAAGTTATTTAGTTAGTCAGATCGTATTTAAACGTTTATATTTAAAGCTTCGTTATTATATAAAAAATACTAGCTTTCTTAATATATTATTTTAAGAGGATATTAACTTACGCCTTAGTATTTAAGATAATAATAATTATTAAACCCTTATTATTTTAATCTATACTAAATATTTAGATTTCTAATTAGAAGTAGGCGTTTGAGATTACGGAAGTTAGGAGCTTAGAAGTTAAATTAGCGCCTCTAATTTTACTAATCTTAGCTATATAGCTTAGTTTTAAAAAGAGGTTCTAATTATACTTATTAAAAAGATTTTTAATATTTTTTTATTATTACTTATTCTCTACTAGATTTACTAAGGATTTTGGAGTTTTTAATAAGATTTTATTAGTATTAATATACCCCTAATTACGTATTAAAGTTACTATTATTATAGTATATTTTAGTATAATCTTTTATAAAAGGTTTATAAAAAGCGAGATCGGGGCCTCGAGCTTCTTTTTTATTAACTTTTTTATTTTAGCCCTAAGGTTAAAGTCGCGGGTCTAATTAGTAATTATTATTTTCTAGGTTTTATAAAAAAGAGGCTCTTAGGTTCTTTAAGTACTAATATTAGGAGTACTAATTAGGACTTTAGTAAGCTAGGGCTTAGAAATAGATATAGAAGTTACGTTCTCTACTATTTTCAAAGCCTCGTTATTATTATTAATTTTTATATTTTTTTTTTAATTAAAAAAAAAAACTATTTTTTTTTTAGGTTATAAAGGCTATCTCGGGCTATTAATCTTATATATTTTTTTAAAATATAACGTAGTTACTAAGGTATAGTTTTTAAGTAGTTTTTTTTTATAAATAGTATAGACGTCCGCTTTGCTATAGTAGCTTAAGTTAGGTCGTACTACGTAGACGTATTTAACTATATTTATAGGATTAGCCGAGGGAAGTATAAGTATAGTTTACTAAGATAGTTTAATCTAATAGTTTAGAATCTACTTAGTTAAAAGCTTAGTATCTTCCTTAGTTAATATATTTATTACGTAAGAAAGAAGGGTAATATAATTAGTAATCGTACGCTTTTTTTTATTTTTAATTATAGTAAAGGGGATATTTTTTATAAGCTCTTAACTATTACGCTTTCCGTAGTACTAAGCTCCCTAAGTTAAAATAATAAGATAAGCGTCCTTATTAAGAGTATACTAATTATAATTCTTAATAATTTAGTAATATAGACTTTAGTAATACTAATAACGGTCTCTAGGTCTTATAATCGGGGGCTAATTAAGACGTATAGTAGTTATATTAAATATATAAATAGGACCTCGAGAGTAAATACTATTTTAATAGATCTTTAGCTTACTTATTTTATTAACTAGGTTAGAATTAGTAGTATTATTAGTAGCTGCTTAAGTAACCTAGGCCCCTATTATTAACTAGCGATATTATTAGTAGTTTAGATATTAGTACTAAGTATTTCTATACGCTTATAAAATAGAGGATCGTAGCGAGGTACTAGGTTAACTCTAATTATTTATAAAAAGTAGGCTATATTCTTTTTTATATATAATTATATTAAGAAGTCCTATTTTAAACTTTACATATTTTATTAATTTAATAAAGCTATTTAAAGTAACCCTAACTTCCTCTACTACTTCTTTTATAATATTAGTATAAAACTACTTATATACGGCCTTAATTAAGCTCTTATTAGTTATAATATAAAGGTCTTATTATTTAGTAAGAGTAATTATATTATTAATCTTAATAAATAGTACTTAAGTAGAGTTTAAGTTAAAAAATAAAATAAGTAGTCTTTTAGTAACTTTTTTAATCTATTCTTTTTTATTTAAAAAGCGGTTAGTATTTTATTTTTTATACTTTTTTAAAAAAAAATCCTTAGCTTAGGCTTAGGGTAGTTCTCTAATCGCGTCCTTAACTAGAGTTTAATAATTTCTTTTTATAGTATATATAATAAATTTACTCTTAAATTAGTCCGGGACCTTATTAATTTCGTACTAGTCCTCGAACTTTTTTAAAAAGTTTATAATATTATTATTTTTAAAAACTATAGTCCCCTTTTAACTAAAGAATAGTATTTTATAAAACCTTATATTCTCTATTAAATTAGGCTAAAGAATCGTAGGGTCCTTAGTTTAAAGTGCGGTTATTTAGATCTAAGTAGTAATAGTACTTAGGAGAGTATTAATTAAAGTATTTATTTTAACCTAAGCTATAACTAGCCTTTTTTAATTAAATTAGTAAGTAGATCTATTACTAAGGGTAGGCTTCTCGTTATTAAATAACTCTATAATTTATAAGTCTTAATAGATTATAAAAGCTAGTTTAGTAAATAGTCTATTTAAAATAAAAGAGTTAAGTTCGTATAATTAAACGTCCTAAGGGTTATTAATAGTAATAAAAATAATATATTAGTTATTTATATTTATAATCCGAGGTTATTAAAAGTATAGTTTATTAATTTTATTTATAATTTTAATAATTTTATATTAATTTATTTATTTTAAATAGAGTTTAAAAAGAGAGGAGAGGAGCTATTTTAATAACTAAAGCGTAGTTATTATTTTACTTAGTATAATTTAGGCCGTCCTTCTTAGCTCTTACTAAGCGTATAATTAGAGTTTTAATCGGACTTTATATTAGGCCTATAGTAATATTAATCGAAATTACTAGTAGGTCTAGTTAAAAGCTAGTTTCCTAAGCGCCCTTAGTCCGACGTATCCGTACCTCTAAATAGGTTTATTATTAAATCTCTGGGCTATATTAATTAATAAAGAATAGTTTAGTTAAATAATTAGTTATACTTATTAAAGTGTTCTATTAGTTTTAATTTTAATTCGTTATTCGTCTTATTATACTATTATAGCGTTTATATTTAGGCCCGATCCGGTCCTAAGTATTTATATATTTTTTTATTTATCTATCTTATTTATTTATTAAGGTCTATTATATTCCCTTCTTATTAAATAAAAAGCCCTTTTTTATACGTTTTTATTTTCGTATTTTAATTATTTAGTTTTTCTTCTAATTAGAGTCTTATTACTCGTATTTATTTTAATTATTATACTGCTTTTTTTTACTTATTTATTTAAATTATTTTTAATTAAGTCGGGCTTTTTTTTACTTATTCTCTTATTTAAAAAGGGAAGGGATTTTTAAAAAGGGAGATTATTAAAAAGGTATAGGGTATAAAGGACTTTCGTAGTATAGTACTTAAGAAGAATTACTAATACTTATAAAAATAATATAAAATACTTCTTTTAATTAGGTTAATACGGCCTTAATTAACGGAGTTATAACTAAGAAAAGAGGGTAATATTAACCGGATTAAAAAAGTAAAGTTCTTAATCGTCTCGTATTATCGTATTTAAAAATAAATTATTAAAAAAGCTCTAGTTCGATCTTAAAAAGGTATATATATAATTAAAATAAAAATCCGCGCTTCTGGGCTCCTCTCCCTAATTAGGGGCCCTTCTTTTTATATTTTCCTCTAATTAGCTCTCTTATAGGTCCCTATACTTAATTAGCTTTAGAAAAAAGAAATACTAGGACTAATCGCCCCACCCTATTCTAATAGCCTAGCCTATTATTAAATAATTTCGCGCTATACTCGTATATCTAAATTTAGTAATATATCTAAATTACCCTCTATATCGGGCCTATTATATATAGTAATTACCTTATTAACTTATTTTCTTATACTTACTTCGTATAGTACTTATATTACTTTTTTAATTACTCGGGCTTATTAGTTTATGTTTAGTAATAGTAGCGAGGCTAAGGTCGTTCTTAAATATACTCTAAATATAAAAAGCGTTAATATAAGCCCATTAGGCCCTATAGTATTGTTATAGTATTTAAGTACTATCTAGAGGTATTTATTATTAATAAAATCTAGATTTTCTTTTTTAATAATTCTAAATACCCTTTTTAGCTACTAATATGCCCTTTTTACTTTTCTAATACTATAATACGCTTTAATAAGCACGATTTTTAGCTATATACTATAGGCTATTATATTCTCTCTAAATTTTACTAACTTAAAACTAGTACTAGCGTCGGTTCTAATACTATTTAGCGGTCCCTAGTATATATTAATCTAGCTTTTTCACAGGGCTACCTATACTATTTTTACTTATAAATCCCGGAGGAATTACCCTGCTTAAAAGGATATAGCTACGTCGATTACGTATAGGACTAGCCGACTATTTAAGTAAAAAATATTAATAATAATTTCTTAATTAAAGTTAAGCTTATTACGCAATTTAAATTTAGACTTATATAGGCTCTGCGTATTTATTTAGTATCAGTAGTATACTTTTATTAACTACTCTAGCGCCCCTATTTTAATATTATTATTACTTAACTACTTTAGGAAGTTATATAGCCTCGTAACTAACGGGTAGCCGAACCTCTAGTATAGTTATCGAAGCTTATTTTTTGTTAAGTAATAAATCGACTTCGAGTCGTTATTAAGCCTTATAAACGCGTACCCCTACTGTCGTTCGACTATTTTAAAGTACTTATTATTAAAAATTCTATTCCTTATATTATTAAAAATAATACCTAATTAATCTATATTTTTTAGATATAATAAAAATAGGGTATTAATAAGTAAAATATAAAAGGTTATCGTTCCGAAGTACGTCTCGACTTTTACTATACTTAGAGTAATAATTTCCTTGTCTAGGCCGAAGCTAATTCTTATAATACCCGCCGTCGATATATTAAGTATTACTAATATAATTTTTTATAGCGCTTAGAATTACCCTTTTCTTCTTATTAATTATTACGATACCCTCATATCTAGGATAATCCCTTAGAAAGTTTTTAAGCTATACCTTTTGTTTATATAAAATACTTAAACGAGCTTAGTGTTCGAGTAGTTTAGGTAGTATAAAAAAAAACCCCTTAGTTATTATTATAATTACTTAGTACCTAATTTCTCTTTAAGCATTAAGAGAGGTAAATTTAGTATTATTAAATTCGGTAGGCCGGATTATAATTTACCTCCTTTACCCCTCTCCGTGCCCGTTATCTAAAGGACTTTCCCTTATTATTTATAAATAAAAGCCTATTTATTAAGAGCTTTTACTACTTTTTACCCGTTTATTTTCGTATATCCTCTAGAGGCTAACGGGGTAAAAAAAGAGTAATTAATATTATTAATTTCGTTATAATCTAATTCGTTAGTATAGGGTATAAGGTCTTCCTTATTTTCTAAGTTTCTTAATAAATACTTTAAAACGTTAATTTAGTTACTTATACTAGGTTTTATACCCCCAGATATACCCTTATATATTACGAAGAATTAGTTAAATCGATTAGGGCTAGTTTTACTTTCTACTACCCTCGACTTTTTATATTATTTATATAATTTAGTACGCTCTTTTTCTAAGTAATTTCTTAACTAATATCTATCCTTTTTATAAATAAAGTACTACTTCTTATATTACCCTACTTACGAGTTAAATCTCTACCTATTTAATAAATTTAAACCTCCTTATTAACGATTACCGTACCTAGCTTCGTTCCCTTTTTTATTATATATTTAATTAACTTAGTACTACTAATAAAAGCTATTATACGCTTAGAAATAAGTTTAGTATAGTATTCTTACTTTAATATTAAAACTAAATCTTAGCCTCGAGCAGAGCGTCTTATAATCTTTGGGTACTTAGTATAAGGTTATTTTTATTTTTAATATATATTAAACTATAATATAGAAATATCCGACTTTCCGCTTATTAGTTCCCTTATTTAGCTATGTTTTTACTAGCTTATTAATTTAATTAATAAGCTCTTCGAAAATCTCTACTTATAATTTACCCTTTATTATCCTAGCTATAAATATAAAAAAAATTACTTATAGCTTAGATAAGAGCTCTAGATTCTAATCGTAGGTCTTAAAATAGCTCCGGATTATGTTAATAATACTAAGAAAGTCGTTTCGATCGAGATTACGTACTATTTTATAATAGTAATTAGAAGCTTTATTTATAAATACGATATTAATTACTAAATAGTACTAGTGTTCCCTAATCCCGACCTTTTTATAATAATTATAAAATATTATTAGGGTTTTTTATAAAACCTTATACTTCCCCCTAGAGTATAATTTCTCTTTTAAAAAGATCTTTTTAAGGTTTATAAATTACCTCGTATTTGTTACTAGATTTTTAGTATTTATATATAATCCTTACGTTACTACGTACTATTAATAACTTCGGGTCGTTTACTTCCTTTCTTATTAACTAATTAACGCCGAATTTCGTATTAATAACGGCGATAAGTTATAAATTAAAATAAATAGAATTATTAATTATTATACTTCTAGTACTATATTTTACTTCTATATATCTTTTTATAATAATAGATTACTATTAGTAATTATAAAAAAGAAATCTGCGTCGTTTACTCTTTTTCTAAATTCGTTAAAGCGATTATACGCCCTATTAACTTATACCTAGTTCTATAATATAAATTCCTTTTTTATAATCGTCGTTACTAAGATTTTATATAGTTCTCGTAATTATAATTACGTTAATAATACCCCTTGTCTATAAAAAAATTCATTAACTACTTTTATAATTCCTAAGCTTACGCTCGTAAACTATTTATTTAACTAATAGCTAAGGTTATTTATAATTTTATAAAATAAGAGTTACCTCTATAACCCCTTTTTCTTATAAACCTTAGTTAAATAAATTAATACCGTATTAATTTATTTATTATTAAGCTAATTCGTAATCCTATATATCCACGTCCCCTAATAATCCGGGTTAATATTTACTTACTTATAAAAGATTAGGATTCTATTTAAGATCGGGTTTTTTCCTCTTTTTCCCTACCCTAACTCGCTAAGGGTCGTACTTTAACTTATATATATATTAATAATCGCTAGCGTATTTAATTTTAATAAAAATATTCTTAATCTATACGTTAGCTATAATAAGCCCGTACTTTTATTACTTAATAAATTTATTAAGGTCTAAGAAATTCTTATTTCCTCTTACTATCTCGCTACTACTCTTATTTTTACTATCTCTAGCGACTACTACTACCCTTCTAAATTACTAATTATTATACTTATTAGGACCTCTTTTTTACTTAATATAAAAAAGTAAGTTTTAATAACCCCCTTTTAATAATAGTAGTAGACGTTTATATTACTATAGGAAAATATAGTAATTAGTCTTATAATCTTTATTAATTACTAATTTTTATTATTCTATATACTTCTAGCCTCCTAAGCCTCGTACTCTCTATAACCTTTAAATAACTTCTTTCCTTAACTTACCTCTTTTAGGGTAATATTCTATAAAAATAGTCGAATATAAATACTAGGCGGCTCGTAGAGGAGCTATATAGTTTATTAAGTACGATTAGCAAAGTTAAGCCCCCCCCTTTTTTTTATAAAATCGCGGGCCTTAAGGACTTATTAAAAATACTACTTATTATTCGTACTTAGTAGGGTTAAATACCTTAGGGATCTTTTTTTTTTATAGCCTCTTAGTACCCTATTTTATACTTTTTTAAGTAGTATTTTTCGTAGTTTAATTACGCTAATTTAGTAATTATTACTCGCTAGTAATTCCTTTTACTAATTTAGCTAATTAATTTCTAATTACGGGCCGGCCGTAGTAAAGTTATTTAGTAAAAAAGCTACTTAAGGTAATAGTAAAATACTAATTATTTAAGTAGTTCTGTTAATTAACGTAGTTTAATATAATAAATATCGACCTCTCGTAAGTAGTAAAGGGCTATAATTATTTAATTCCGTACGGTATTCGAGAATTACCTCCTTTTTTATTTACTTTTATAAGGTTAATTAGTATAAATCTCCTATCCCGTATAATATTAAGAAGTTATCTCTTTTATATAGCGAAATACTTTACTAATTTATAATAATAGAATTTAATTATTAATTAGTATAGGTTTTTTTTTATAAGGTAATTAGTTTAAACCGTAGGTTAATAAAGAGATTAATTAAACTATATAAATTTTTATATAAGTATAAAAAGGAGGTTCTAACCGTAGGTTAGGCTAGCTACGATAATCCTAAATAGGGCCCCTAATTAGCCCCTGCGCGATCGACTGTATGCCGCGGTCGAATTAGACTTCCGATCCGACACTTATACTCAAGTTACATGCACTTTCAATACCTCCACCGGGCTCTCTTACATAATGCCTTGCGCCTGACGCTTCTGCTGTCTACATGGCGTGTTCTATACATTGCAGCATGGCATGCGTACTAGTTGCCGTCCACAGAAGGCAGCCTTCAAGTCAATTTTATTATCAAAATCACTGACATAAATCTGCGTGATTGGGGGACTCCCAGACTCACATCGGCGGAAGACTCACACCAGCACTGATGACTGTTAGCAGATCTACATGTCTCGTTGTGTGTATGTATGGGCATGGAAAGCTATTCAGTTGAACGCTTGTGGACCAGAACGGCATCACTTCAAACTCGCCAGATTCCCATAAACTACTCTGTACATTAGTGAAGCATGTCAATCTTATCGGACTTTGGGTTAATTCACTGGCATCGGGACGGAAAGTCTTGTTCAAGACAAAGAAGATGTATTTAAAGAGCCAAGTGGCTGAAACCTCGGTGAAGAGGGAGAAAGGTTTTGGTATCTGAGAGGTAAAGAAAAGGTCGTTCGTCGTACTTCTCAGCCAGCCATATGGTTGAGGGGATATTGTCCGTGACATCGTGTTTCGTTGCATAGGTTTTTTTTGTCGTGAGTTTCGTTTCGTTATAGTCATGTCGTTCCTGTCGTAGATAGTTTGTTGTGTGACGGCTCATCTGTGTGGGCAGTCGGGTTCGGGACTTGCTTAGTGTGTAATATCATGGTACACCAAGCACACCCCGACGTTAGGGTTTAAGTGTGTCGGAGATCGTAGGTTCGAATCCAACACGGGTGAAGAGTAGTTCATCTCGTGTCGGCGGTTTGAGTGTTGGGCAAACCGCCATCGAGGTTATTTGGTTCGGATGTTCTGCAGGTGCAAGTGCAGACTGGCGAAGCTAATGGGGAGCTCGATGAGGGAGCTCTTCATGCTGGGGGTGTTGCATGAGGCAGGGATATCGACTCGGAAAGCCTCGAAGCTGGATCGGGCGCCTGAGAAAGGGGTGTTAGTCTGTGAACAAGAACGCATGGGTTGATGACGATGAACATACCCATGCCGTGCAAGCTGGTCGCCGCGAGCTTCTCGACGTGCGAGCGCTCTGCTTGAGTCTCAGCAACGTCGGTGCTGTTGTCGAAGCCGGCAGAAAAGGTGTGTTCCGGGGCCGAGGCGAGATCGGCGGGGCAGCCGGTGACAGCAGCACCGTGCTCCCCGGCCGAGACGCCGAGGATCAGTGCCAGAAGCACTGACAGCAGCCCCAACAGCCTTTGCCACGAAGTCGAGGCCTGAGCCATGTTGAATGATTGTTTTGGTGGTGTATCGAGGTGGACCTCGAAAGAGGATATCTTCCAAGAAAGAAACTCAGACAAGAGATGCGGCCACTGGCCAGTCTTTAATAGACAATAGACTGCCATCGTGAGGCGAACAACTGAGCACCCGGGCAACGGACGCCGAGCCGGGGCGCGTAAGAGGCGGTGGGCGTTGAGTTGGCCAGCCACTCGGTTTCCGTGGTTTTTTTCACGATCCCCTGCGATTCACAGGAACATTATCGGCGCACAAGACTCTTTCGTTGAAGAACGAGCGGAATGGGTTTAGCACAACTGAGCTGGCCATGCATCTGTGGGCTAGAAGTTTGGCGGTACGAACTCGCGTGGTTCGTCCAAAGACTCGATCGGGAGTTTTGCGCCATGGTTCGTTTGTTGAGGATCCGCTGCGAGCACGTTGCGACGAACCGGATCTTCCAAAAGACGACAAACCCTTGACTGGCATGTCGGGGAAGTGATTGGGTCGAACGGTCGCGAACGGGGTTGGGTGCGTATCCGACCGGGGAGCAAGCCCACACCGCAAGACTGCGAAGGAAGAAACTCCACATGATGGTGGATTATTGGACCAGGATTATCACAAGGGTGTCAGCGGCCGGGCCTGTTCGTGCCCAACCCTTTCTTCCATTCAAACAATGAGGCGATCCGGCCGGTGTTCCTCGGCGGTTGTGGTCCGTTGGCCGGAGAAGGTCCCGGCCGAGTCGGAGGAGGATCTTTGAGATGTCTCGGCCTAACGGCCTGAGGCGAAGAAAAGGAGCACCGAGATGCTGGCCTCAGGTGTGTCGTGTTGTGGAGGGAAACCGAGATTGCAGAGCGGATATCAGATGATCTGATAAGATGCCATCTACCAATCATAACATGCGCCCAGATCTTGTCCTACCGCATCGGCATGGGAACCCTGTTTTAAAAGTTGGATCTGACCGATGAGCATACCTCTATAGAATAGAAATGTAAGCAGTGAGTTTGTTGATGTAAGATGTCTTCTGAGTTGTTCAGTTGCCTCGGATTATGTTCATCATCGGGGAAGTGAACTGGATTTCTAACAGCAACTTACCTTATTCAACTTACTGCAAACTGGTGTTTCGTCTGTGCCTCCTGCTGTAGAACGTTGACATTGCAGAAATCTGCTCGAAACTTTGCCCATCGCAACGTATCCATCCTTGATCCCCCACTTCAACCCGCGCCGATGCGACCTGAGCACCTCGGCACTCTCGGCCGCCAGAACATGATTCGCCCTTCGGCTGAAGGCATCCAGCCAAGAACATCTAGCTGCGAGTTATCGATCCACCAAGAGGATTCCCGGGAGAGGTTGCGTATGCAAACAATCTGCTCGCTCGGGATGCTGCAGTGGTAAATACTATATAGATGCGGCGCAGCGCGTATTCTCTACCGCGCAGCCTTCTTGCTAGTTATTGCCTCGTCATTATTGATCGAGTTCATCCGCCACCTTTCGCATCTAGGCACCATTGTCGTCAACATGAAACTCGTCACAGCTGTCGCGCTCTTGGCCTCCACTGCCACGGCTTTGGAATGGCTCCCCATCGTGCCCCTTCACGCACGTCAGGTCACCAGCGGAGCCAAGTACGAGTGCCACGAGAACTGCGGTATGTGATTCGATGTGCTCCATACGCCGGATCAAACAGATTCATAACAATATCTAGGCTACGCCATCCTTGGAGCAGCTGAGGACGGCTACTGCACCAACTCCGCTTGGACGGACTACTTCGAGGGATGTCTTCAGTGTGCGAATACCTTTGACATCTGGCAATACTACGGAGACGGTGCCACAGAAGCCGCGGACGGATGTAACCTTGACGCGACGCCTGTCACTGCTTCCAACAGCACGACCAACGCGACTACCACGGCAGGGACATCCGGCACCGCTGGTGCATCTTCCACAGCATCTGCCACCGGCTCGAGCTCGGTAGGTCATCGGCCTGGGGCAACCATAGATCACGGTCAAGATTTCTAACACGAGTCTAGTCTGCTACTTCGAGCACCGATGCCAGCGCTGCCAACAGCAATCAGCCTGCCACTATCGCCTTTGCGTTGGCTGCTATTATGGCAGCAACTCAACTCCTGTGACGAGACTGGAGCATGAGGTACGATTAGATGAGAAGATGAGGCAAGTGTAATACAAGTGGTCTGCCACCGCCATACATGATTTAGGTAGCTGGCGATGTGCCACAGAAGAAACATCGTGAGCCTGTAAATGGCTCGCGGACGGATATAGGGGTACATCAAAATGTTGTGTGAGGTTACAGACATTCCTATGTAGTCAGTTGTACAGGGTAAGTGAATGGAAACCAATGCTCTGAAAGGTACTTTTAGACTTTGGTTCAGAACTCAAGAAGCTAAATACGCACTGTACCTTCCTGGATCTGTGATCAAACCTTGTTTGACTGCTTCGCTTCGCGGACGTCGTTACTATTAGTTTACCATGCTTGTAGGAAAGGACGATACAGCATGCAGATACAATTGAAAAATACAAAGCGCATCAAAAATCCATCAGCCAAAGTAGTTGCACTCAAATTGTAACTTCCAGGAAATGAAATAATCTTAGGATTGGCCAGCTAGCCAGCGGGCTCGCTAATTCAGTTCATCTTTTATAACTATTCGACTGCATCAAAAACAGTAATAGAGAAGTATTCACTCCGGGATCTAAGTTGTAACGGTCCAAAAGCTTCTCAAAGGGGTGTCGGGGAAGCAACGAGAGAGGCCAAAGCAGTTGATGTGAATACATATCTCAGTTAGCAATCACAGCAAATTCATGGCCCAGAAGTTTGAAAAAGACGGATGCTCTTATTTGATAAGTTTACAAAAAGCAAACGCCTATGCAATGTACCAGCCAGCTACTCCAAGTGGCTTTTGTATTTATACAATGAAAGCTCCACGTGGAGTAGTAAGAAAAGAAACACATCTTCCATCACTAGAAATCGTCCAAACACGCTCCAGATAAAGCCGTTTGCTGAACCAAGTGGTCCAAGTCAAACCCATAAGCCGAATTTGTCATCGTCGAAGTTGTTTTTGTCGCTTAAGCGGAGGTGGGCGCACCGGAGGAAGCGCCGGAGGGAGCATCGCCACCGAAGCCGGGGAAGTTGCCGCCGAAGCCGCCGGAGGGCTGAGCAGCACCGGGGACCTGGGTAGGGCGAACACCGGAGGGGAGAGCACCGGTGCCGTGGTTCTTGCCCTTGCCCTTGCC
This sequence comes from Colletotrichum cuscutae, assembly GCA_030869315.1. Lineage (NCBI taxonomy): Eukaryota > Fungi > Ascomycota > Sordariomycetes > Glomerellales > Glomerellaceae > Colletotrichum > Colletotrichum cuscutae. Next base: position 105,641 of record MPDP01000057.1, on the reverse strand, counting down.
CTTACCCTTGCCCTTGCCCTTACCCTTGCCGGTAGGGCGAGCGCCGCCGGACTGGGTGCCGGTGGGAAAGGGGGTCTCAGCAGCCGGGGCGCCGAAGCCAGCAGCCTCCTCGGAGGAGCCGCGGGTGCGGGTCAGGAAGCCAGAGTGACCACCGAAGCCGGGGAAGTTGCCGCCGAAGCCGCCGGAGGGCTGAGCAGCGCCGGGAACCTGGGTAGGGAAGCCACCGCCGAAGCCAGTGGGGAAGCCACCGGAGGGGAAGCCGGGGAAGCCACCGCCGAAGCCGCCGGAGGGCTTAGCGGCGCCGGGGACCTGGGCAGGGAAGCCGGAGGGGAGGTCGGTAGGGAAGCCAGTGGGGAACTCGGCCTCCTGGTCATGAGCGAAAGCGCCAGCCGAGAAGGCGGCAAGGATGGTAGCGGCGATAACGTTGGCCTTCATTTTGTCTGAGTTATGAGATTGACTGAGAGGTTGTTTTGTGAGGTGGGAAAGGTTGGTAATGAATGTGGTTCGAAGGAACGAATGAAAGGCTTGGTATCAAGAACGGAAAAAGAAGACTAGCTTCAATGTGTTTGGAATGAAAGAGATGAAGATGGAGTGGGATGGAGAGCAAAAAGAAGACTGGTCTTGGAAGGAGAAAAGCTGCATCTTATATCGATCTCGACGTCTGGGATCCCGGTTGCCATCCGCCACCGATTTGGCTCATGGTTTGCTAGGATGGCGTCAACTTGGTCGAGCAACATGGTGAACTGTTGCGCCATCGGACGACACAGATCGACAAGGGGAGCCGACCCAGCCCGGCGGGATGTGGGCGTTTAGCAGAGCAAGAACCATGTTTGGCGACTTTGGCCCCGGACGAGTTGCCACTATTCGGTAGTTGTCTGCGGCTCAAGGTCCAGCTTGGATAGAAGGGTGGCCCGACTTTCCCGCTTTCGATCAAGACAGAACAGTGGTGAGAAGCATGGGCGCCATATTGCTGTCAATTTCCAACGGGTGGGTTCTCAGGGGTAACAGGAGTTTGGCAACTGTTGACCTAGCTTTCCGCGGCGGGATCAGGAGGATGGATGCCGCGTGGGTGGGTGGATGGTGCTGTCGGATCGGAAGTCCAATTCGACCGCGGCATACAGTCGATTGCGCAGGGGCCAATTAGGGGCCCTATTTAGGATTATCGTAGCTAGCCCAACCTGCGGTTAGAACCTCCTTTTTATACCTACGTAGAAGTTTATATAGTTTAATTAATCTCTTTATTAACCTATAGTTCGAACTAATTATTTTATAATAAAGAAACTAATACTAATTAGTAATTAAATTTTATTATTATAAATTAGTAAAGTATTTTATTATATAAAAGAGACGACCTCTTAATACCGTACGGAATAGGAGATTCGTATTAATTAACCTTACGGAAGTAAATAAAAAAAGAGACGATTTTTAAATACTATATAAAATCGAGTAATCGTAGCCCTTTATTACTTATAAGAGGTTAACGTTTATTATATTAAACTACGTTAATTAATAGAACTACTTAAGTAACTAACCTTTTACTATTACTTTAAGCAGCTTTTTTACTAAATAACTTTTTTATAGCCGGCCTATAATTAAAAATTAACTAAGTAATAAAAGGGACCGCTAGAAAAGTAATAATTACTTAACTATAATTAGGCTATAAAAAAGACTATAAAAAAAATATAAAATAGGGTACCGAGGAGCCGTAAGAGGAAAATCTCTAAGGTATCTAACCTTACTAAGTACGAGTAATAAGTAGTATTTTTAATAAGTCCTTAAGGCCTACGATTTTATAAAAAAGGGGGAGCTTAACTTTACTAACCGTACTTAATAGCCTATATAGCTCTTTTATAAATTACTTAGTATTTATATTTAACTATTCTTATAAAATACTACCCTAGAGGAAGTAGGATAAAGAAAGAAGCTATTTAAAAGTTATAGAGAGTACGAGGTTTAAAAAGCTAGAAGTATATAGAATAATAAAAATTAATAACTAGTAAAGATCTTAAAATTAATTATTATATCTTCTTATAATAATATAAACGTTTATTATTATTATTAAAAAGGGGCTATTAAAACCTACCCTTTTATTCTAAATAAAAAGGAGGTCTTAGTAAGTATAATAGCTAGTAATTTAAAAAAGTAGTAGTAGTTATTAAAGATAGTAAAAACGAGAGTAGTAATGAGATAGTAAGAGGAAGCGGGAATCTCTTAGACCTTAATAAATTCGTTAAGTAGTAAAAGTACGGGTTTATTATAGCTAACGTACGAATTAAATATATTCTTATTAAGATTAAATACGCTAGCGACCGCTAATACGAGTATAGGCTAGAGTACGACCCTTAGTAAGTTAGGGTAAAAAAAAAAAAAAAAAAACCTAATCCTAAATAAAATCCCGATCCCTTATAAATAAGTAAATATTAACTTAGATTATTAAGGGACGTAGATATATAGGATTATAAATTAGCTTAATAATAAGTAAATTAATATAATATTAATTTATTTAACTAAGGTTTATAAGAAAAAGGGGCTATAGGGGTAACCCCTATTTTATAAAATTATAAACGACCTTAGTTATTAGTTAGATAAATAGTTTATAAGCGTAAGCCTAGGAATTATAAAAGTAGTTAATAAATTCCTTTATGGGCAAGGGGTATTATTAGCGTAATTATAATTATAAGAACTATATAAAATCCTAGTAATAATAATTATAAAAAAGGAATTTATATTATAGAACTAGGTATAAGTTAATAAGGCGTATAATCGCTTTAACAAATTTAAAAAAAGGGTAAATAATATAAATTTCTTCTTTATAATTACTAACAATAATCTATTATTATAAAAAGATATATAGAGGCAAAATATAGTATTAAAAGTCCGACAATTAATAATTCTACCTATTTTAATCTATAGCTCGTTACTACTACTAATATAAAATTCGGTACTAATTAGCTAATAAAAAAAGAAATAAACGACCCGAAGTTATTAATAGTACGTAGCGACATAGGGATCGTATATAAATACTAAAAATCTAGTAATAAATACGAGGTAATTTATAAACTTTAAAAAGATCTTTTTAAAAAAGAAATTATACTTTAAAGAGAAGTATAAGGTCTTATAAAAAACCCTAACGATATTTTATAATTATTATAAAAAGGTCGGGATTAGGGAATACTAGTACTATTTAGTAATTAATATCGTACTTATAAATAAAGCCTCTAATTATTATTACGAAGTAGTACGTAATTTTAATTAAAACGACTTTCTTAGTATTATTAACGTAATCTAAAGCCGCTTCGAGACCTATAATAAGAATCTAGAGTTCCTATCCGAGCTATAAATAATTTCTTTTATATTTATAGTTAAAATAATAAAAAGTAAATTATAAGTAAAGATCTTCGAAGAGCTTATTAATCGAATTAATAAGCTAGTAAAAACCTAGTTAAATAAGGGAATTAATAAGTAAAAAGTTGGATATTTTTATACCGTAGTTTAATACGTACTAAAGGTAAAAATAACCTTATACTAAGTACTTAAAGATTATAAAACGCTCTACTCAAAGCTAAGATTTAGTTTTAATATTAAAGCGAAAATACTGCGCTAAACCTACCTCTAGGCGTATAATAGCCCTTATTAATAATACTAAGTTAATTAAACGTATAATAAGAAAGGGAAAGAAGTTAAGTACGGTAATTATTAATAAAGAGGCCTAGATTTATTAAATAAGTAGAGATTTAACTTATAAGTAGGGTAACGTAAAAAGTAGTACTTTATTTATAAAAAAGATAGATATTAGTTAAGTAATTACTTAGAAAAAGAGCGTACTAAATTATATAAATAATATAAAAAGTCGAGGGTAGTAAATAGTAAAACTAGCCCTTATTAATTTAATTAATTCCTCGTTATATATAAGGGTAAATCTAGGGGTACAGAACCTAGCGAAAGTAGTTAGTTTAATATTTTAAAATATCCGCACCCTATAAGAAATTCGGAAAATAAAGAAGATCTTACTCCCTATATTAATAAATTAGATTATAATAAAATTAATAATATTAACTACTCTTTTTTATATTATTAGCCTCGGGAAGATATACGAGGCTAAATAAATAAAAAGTAGTAAAAGCTCTTAATAAGTAGGCTTTTTTTTATAAATAGTAAGGGAAGGTCCCTTAGGTAATAAATACGGAGGTAGTTAAAAAGGCAAATTTAATAGGGCTAAAGTCTACTTTCTTAATACCTAAGGAGAAGACGTTACTTTTTTTAATACTTAAAGAGAAGAAATAAAATACTAAGCAAATCTAAGAGTAGCTAGAGAGGTCCTTTTTATACTACTTAAATTACTTAAATACTAAGCTTGTATAAGTATTTTATATAAGTAAAAAGTATAGTCTAGATAATTTCTAGGGGATTATTTTAAATACTAGGGTATTATAATAGTTAATAAGAGGAAAAGGGTAATTCTAAGTACTATAGAAGATTGCGCTAGTAATACTTAATACGTTAATAGTAAGTATTATAAGAATTAGCTTTGGCCTAAGTAAGGAAATCGTTATACTAAGTATAGTAGAAGTAGAGATGTATTTTAGAACAATAACCTTTTATATTTTACCTATTAATACCCTATTTCTACTATATTTAAAAAATATAAATTAACTAAGTATTATTTTCGATAATACGAGGAATAGAATCTCTAGTAATAAGTACTTTAAAATAGTCGAACAATAATAAGGGTACGCGTTTATAAGGCTTATTAATAATACGAAGTTAATTAATTACTTAATAAAAAGTAAGCTTAGATAATTATATTAAAGATTTAGCTACCCGTTAGTTACGAGGCTATATAACTTCTTAAAATAATTAAGTAACGATAATATCGAAATAAGGGCGCTAGAGTAGTTAATAAAAGTATATTACTAATACTAAATAAATACGCAGAGCCTACGTAGGTTTAAATTTAAATTACGTAATAAGCTTAACTTTAATTAAGAAATTATCGTTAATATTTTCTATTTAAATAATTGGCTAGTCCTATACGTAATCGACGTAACTATATCCTTTTAGGTAGGGTAATTCCTACGGGATCTATAAATAAAAATAGTATAGGTAGCCCTATAAAAAAGCTAGATCGATATATACTAAGGACTATTAAATAGTATTAAAACCGACGCTAATACTAGGTTTAAATTAGTAAAATTTAGAGAGAATGCGATAGCTTATAGTATATAGTTAAAAATCGTACTTATTAAAGCGTACTATAGTATTAAAAAAGTAGAAAGGGTATACTAGTAACTAAAAAAGGTATTTAGAATTATTAAAAAAAAATCTAAATTCTACCAATAATAAATGCCTCTAAATAATACTTAAATATTATAACGATACTATAGGGCCTAACGGGCTTATACTAACGCTTCTCGTATTTAGAGCATATCTAAGAACGACCTTAGCCTCGCTACTATTACTAGATATAAGCTAACGAGCCTAAGTAGTTAAAAAAGTAATATAAATACTACGTAAGATAAATATAAAAAAGCAAGTTAACGAGGTAATTATTACGTATAATAGGCCTAATATAAAAAGTAATTTAAATATACTACTAAATTTAAATATATAAGTATAGTATAAAAGTACTTAATAATAAGCTAGGCTATATAAATTAATTTCTATTATAAGCGCTCTTATATAATTATAAAGGATCGTAATTAACCCCTCGAGGTATTAATTATAATAATAAGATTATATTATATAGATCTTAGTAAGGTAATTTCTAACTTATAAAAAGAAAAAGAGCTAGGGGAAACTATATAACCCGCGGTAGAGGTATAGGAAATTATCCTTAATAAAATCGTTATAATAATATTAATAAACGACGAGGAAGAGGAAATTGCTAAAAGGGTACTAATACTACTAGTAAGACGTTACGGAAGACTACGATAGTAAGCACTAACATAGTAATTTATTATTAGCAACGAGGTAATTAATACTTTTTATATAATAAAAAAAAAGCCGATTTCGAGCTAGTAATTAAACTACGTAAGGAAGGCGTAATTATAACTATTAGAAAGCTATATAAGGAATCAGATTTTATTAAAATAAATACTCTTCGTAATTAAGGGGTCTATTGATTTATTTTCTACGACCTAGAGAAGTATATAAACCTCTATATATTTAAATTATAAATAGTTCGTAAAATTAAAAGAAAAGGAACACCTTAACTATATAAGAAATCTAAGTACGTAATTTAAGGGTACGGTAACGTTGAGAAGGCGACGCTGCTTATATAATCGCCTATAGTATAGTACTATAACTAACGATTAATAATAGTACTAATAGTATTACTATAAAAGAAGGGATATAAGATTTAGAGCTATAATATTACTTAGGCCTATACTTAATTAGCTATAGGGCTTATAAAGAAAATCTTAGCCTATTTACTAAAAGAAATAGTTAATAAGTACTTAGAAAGTACGATTATTAAAGTACTTAAACTACTATATAAGCTCGTAAAATCGGGCACTTATTAATAAGCTATATATTATAATTTTTATATTAATTAATTATTAATAGTTATATTTACGCACGACCCGTGCTTACTAATCTCTAAGTACGTAAGTAACTAATTTAAAATCGTTAGAATATAAACTAACGATATATTAGGCCTATTTAATATTAACTTTATAAAAAAAGAGGATAAGGAGCTCTAAAAAGCGGGCTTTATAATAAAACTAAAAGAGGTCCTTATAATAAATAACTTATTAGTATTTAATAATAGGATTTTTATAATCGAGGGGGAAACTATCGTTTTTTAATAAAAGGGGTAAAATAAGAAAATTAGCCTCGTTAATCCGAACGTAATTAATATTAAAAAGTAATATAAGGCTAAGCTCGTGCGAGAGGTATATATTATAAGTATATACTAGCCTAAGGCGACTTTTAACTATACTAGGGTAGCGTAAGCTATAGAACTAAATAAATAAGATGTCGAGGTACTTAATAAGTAGCTTAAGTAGTAGTACTTAAATCTTAATTAAGGTCTTGTTTATTATTTAATTAACCTTATGACTAATAAGCTCTATATATTTATAAATAGCTTATTTATAAATAACGAGGACCTTATTTTATAATTAAAATATATTATTATTCTTATTAATAAGAGTATAAGTAAGAGCGAATTTATAATATATAGTAATATAATTTATTACTTATTAATTAAAAATAAGTAAGTAATAAAAAGTATACTAACGTTAGAAGTTTATAGTATAGTTAATAGCGTTAACCTTGCCCACGCGATTTTAATAATACTAAAGAGAATTACTAATCGACTTAGCTTTTTACTAATCTTAATAATCGTTTATACGGATTCTTATTTATTATATAAATATCTTATTAAATTAAGAATTATAAAGGAAAAGAGGCTTATAATTAATATTATAGCCCTTAGGTAATCGTACGAAAAGTGCGAGATTTTTAAAATTTATTAAATTAATAATAATAATAACCTCGCTAACGCTTTTATAAAAGTAGTACTTAATAAGGGGTTAGAGTAATTCGTAAGTAGTAAAAAAGTTAACGTATAAATAAAAAAATAAGTTATATAAAAAAAATAGAAAAAAAAGAGAAAAAGAAATAACTTAGTAAACGGGCCTAAGGTCGAATTATACTTCTAACTATAGTAATTAAATTAATAAAAAAAAGAGAAAGTTAATATTAAATTAGAAGTCTAATTTAACCGTAATATATAGTTAATTACGTAGGGGCTAATTAGGGGCCCTATTTAGGATTATCGTAGCTAGCCTAACCTGTAGTTAGAACCTCTTTTTTATACCTACGCAGAAGTTTATATAGTTTAATTGATCTCTTCGTCAACCCACGGTTCGAACTAATTACCCTGTAATAGGGAAACTAACAGGTGCAGATGGATGGGTGGATGCGCGCAGCTCAGCGAGTCAACAGTGCTGATACCAACAACTTGCTCGAGCCTCGAGGATTCTAGACCAGACCAAGGAACAACAGATCTTCTCCAGGATGGGAACATGACTGGAGTGTGTGTGGGAGGCTCTGAGTGGTTGGCTTTCGATGTTTAACCCATCACGGCCGTGTGTTTCAAGGAAGACGGGTCCAGGGTCCCCACTGCTCCCTTATTTTCCGACCATGGGGCGTTTGCTGTAAATGAGGGACGTCGTCGTCTTCGTTTCACCTTTACATTTTAGGGCGAGGGGAACGGTGCCGTTGTTCCTACGGAGTAGTTCGGGGGTTTTCACTTGTTTTTTTTTAACGGGGATGCAGAGTCCAGAGAGGTGATGGGACGCTGCTTAGTCTCCATGTCTACCGGGGGCGGACCATGTCTTACCAAGTAGTTACGCGTCATCAGATGGCAGCACGTCGCGCTTAAATGAGGCCAGGGGACATGCCTGCACAGGGACCAGCCTTAACAAAACAATTCTGGGCGGCAACGTGGGATGGAAACTCCTGGGCCTCAGGAGAGTCGCGGCGTCAGGGAACACTCAACTAACTGCAAAGGACGCTTTCGGGAAGTCATGTCCGCATTATTGGCGAATTGCCTTGCCCTGCTTCAACGGCTTGTGGCATTGATCGGTGAGACGCCTCCGAGATTGCTTCTCTTTTCGTCTGTTGTTGAGCCACATCACCAAATAACCAATTAACCATAACTTCATCCACCTTGGCCAGAAGTCCGGCTTCGGGAACGCAAGAGCGCTTAAAGCCAATTTGTTTCCACGTCATTGCGTTCAATTTTCCGCTTATCATGGGCAGAGAATAAGACGCGGCCACCAGCCCTGAATGTCGTACCGTGCTTTCTGTGACAACGAGCCTTGCCAAGACTTGTGGACCATGTCAAAATATTCTACTCGAAATTCGCCATCCAATATGGATGAATGGAGATCCATCGTACAAGTCCGAAGCATGAACATGCAGAAAGAATACCACCAAAATTAGTTCAATACTCTGAGCTTGTTTCTATCTTATCACAAATCATAGCTGATCCAGTTCAGTCTGTCTGACTTTTATGTAGCCATGGTCAGCACATCGGATTTCGTAGCAGCTTGACGAAGAACCAAGAACTCCGCCCCTGAAGGATGCATCTTTGTCAGCGGCAACGGGCGGGACGCAGTATCCTCAGCTCGCAAACAACTCGTTCGTGCTTGTTTGACACAGAGAGTTGGCGTCAACAATAGCCGGGTCAAGTGGAGTTGGCAAGGGAGGGTTGGGATGCCTTCGCCTCTTCAGGACAGACCTGCGGGGGGTCCCCTGGTCTTGGACCGAAGTCGGGATTGGAACTTGGTATTGGCCCAGCGAGTTTGCTTCTTTCGTCTGATCCAATGTCTCGCCTTTGTTCATCGCTCTTTCTGTAAAACTGCTTCCAAGAAAACTTCTACGCTGCCCCCCGTATACTTGCATTCTTCCATTTATGCCGAAACCGACAACCTCGGAACTCCAACTTTCGCTCCCTCAACCACAAGAGGTAATCAGAACGGACCTCTCAGGACGTCTAGAACCTCCTTGGCAATCCACGAGTGTGTATGAGTTGTAGGACTGCACGACGTCAGAATGAGAGCTGAAGGCTGGGTAAACGGCAAGTCGGCTCGGAAAAGAAACGAAAAGAACAGCCCAGTCACAACTCACTGGTATTCGTCCCAGTATACCCGCCTATCTGGGTCTCCGCAGATCGTCACGTTCGGCGTCTCGCCATATGCACCTTCGAGGCAACTGCCGTACGTTCCCAGTGGGTCAAATCCGTACGCCCGAGGAGAAGCATAGTACTCAAAGTCGTCGAAGAGCGGCCGAAGATCAAGGTTGACGGCTCCCGTCTTTGACCTGTCGAGTAGTTCTCCCAGCTGGTCTGTGAAAGTTCGCAACTGGTTCTTTGCCAGATTGTCTTCCAAGTAGAAGCCATACGGAAGTCTGGAGATATCGGGCGGCGTTAGAGTCAAGACTCTTGCACTTGGGTACGCATCGCGGAGCTGTGCTTCGGCTTGACGAAGAATTTGATACGACTGCGAAGCACTGATGTTGGCGTTGAACAGGATATCGTTGGCACCAGCAAACAGGATCAGCAGTGGGCTTTCCATTGCTATCGAATCGGACGCTTCGAAGGCTCCTCCTTGAGGATTTATCTTCGCCAAGAACGAGACGACTTGATCAATAACAGAAGGTACAGCGATATCACCCTTTGCGCCTGTGTAGCCCTGGATAAGGGCATTCGAAGTCGTTGCACCTCCTACCGCATAGTCGTAAAGGGGCAATGAGAGGTTAGCTGCTACATACTCTGCCCAGACGATGCCGTTCGAAAAGCGACCCTTGTAGCTGAATTGGTTGTTACATGAATTGAACTAGAACAGACATAGCGGAAAGGGGTTCACTGACTATTTGTCTGTAGGCCAGGCATTATTCGATACTCGAGCAGCCCCGTTCCCTGCAATTCGCATCCCGTCAGCTATGTCATCCTGAACGCAAGCCCGTCGAATTACCACCGATCGCTTACCGTTGTCGCTGAAAGAGTCACCGAATACTACAATGCTGGAGATGGAAGAGGCTTTGACCTCACGTGGCAACTGCGTTGACGGCAAAACTGCAGCGTAAACCGTTGCGAGGAACGCAATCCAAACTCCATGACTGAGCATTGTCATGTAGGCCGCTCTATGATTTCAGTTCTTTATCTGGATGTTGGTCAAGCTTCCAGTCGTCTTGATGTACGCATCTTTGGAGCAATGGAGATTCATCGAGAGTTTGCATGTTCACAGAAGAATAAATGCGACATCAAGGTTCACCCAAAGAAAACGTCGACCTCAAAGTTTGTCCCGGATTGCCGGATCAATCGAGGCATTGGACGTACGCGTTCATCATGTTATGACGCGAACTTGGTTGGTAGCGTCCCAGGCTCAAGCGTCAAAGAGCATTAATAATGCAGCTTAGATGTATCAGTCCAGCCTACGAGACTGGTATCGCACTAATGCACATAAGCTTACGGCTCGAAAGTAAGCACTTGAGGTGATCTGCTTCACGAGAGAGCTAGTCACAGTTATGCTTGAAGCTCCAGAACCGGGACCAACTGGAATGCAATGTTTCTAAGATTCCCCAACTCTGCACGGGTGCAGCAATACAGCACTCTCTGGCTCAAAATGAGCGTCCAGGTCTGAGACCACGCCTGTGCTTCTGAGGTTCGAAAGCAGTTCTTTTCGGGTTTTCAAGATCTTACATTCGGAGATCTTCTCCGCATTCCCCGTCTCCTGAGTCCCGCAAAGCACACTGCCGGCTCGACTCACCTCTACACATTGCATGATGAAATCGAGAGTACTCCATTTCGCTTGGCGACTGGCAAGATATTAATTACCACAACACTATCGCTCTAGTATTTGTGGTCTCACCCTTTCTTCCCAAAATTTTCTGCCGGACTGCCGCGTTGTACTTGTGAACCCACAAGAGGTCCAGCAACATGCTGGAAAGAAAAAACCCCATGCAAGCTGTCCACATCAACGTGGGGTGCACACAGCGGGACACCAAATCCCTATGGAACTAGATGAGGAGCCCATTTTCGGGAATTTAGGGAATGAGAGCCCAACATCTTTGGAATGAATTTCTGGGGTCGAAATTTGAGTACGTCCAAGGGCAGACTCTCGATGCGTCCAGAATGTAGCCAAAGTGACTAGAGTCTAGGAACTCGTCTCTCACTCTTGAGATTTCAATGTTCGTTGGTGTAAAAAGAAAGCCGGCTTCGCTGGTGCGCTTGTGACAACTGGATCCTACCACAAATTGCCTCATATACAGCACCCTTTGCGCCAATTTTCAAGCTCAACCCGCGCCCGCTGGCCAGATTACAGGACCACTGCACCACGGGGTTCCGGCACACCAGAGCCGGTCCCTCCGGGTTGTGGGCGTCCGGGACCGGCCCGCGGATCCTCATTTCGGCCCCCAAACGTCCCCACGAGCGACAGAAGCCCTATTCCACCCACAAACGCAACATAGTATTGCATCTCGCCTTCGACCTCATCAATAACAAGCTCAGTTCGAGTTCCACCGCCCTGATGGTCTAGCGGTATGATTCTCCCTTAGGGTCTTCACGACACGTCTGGGAGAGGTCCCAGGTTCGAATCCTGGTTAGGGCCCAATGCTTTTGCATTTCGAGGCAACAAGCTGCGGATCACCTCTCTTTTGCCTCGGAGCACTTCCGTACACGTCAATTGCTCTTGGAGAAGATTATTTGATACAATTTTTGCTACACTAGCTCTTATCTATTGATATTTGTTGACCCAAGCCAAAGCGGTTTTCACATTCTCTTCCCCATCATGGGTTTGCTGGACTCTATTTGCTCGTAATATGAGGATACACTACTTCAAACCACTCGCATAGCACCTCAACGTCTTCACTGAAATCCTTTGAATCCTCGCTGCGCTCGAAATATCGTTTGTGCCCGTCTCTCCATTCTTGATAATTCCCCTCTCCCTCCGCAAGCGCGAATCCCTCCCTTACATCCCGAAACTTGCATCTCTCAAACGACGTTGTCTTGATGATAGCCTTTGGTTCTCCTTTGCCGTCAAGTATAACGGACAGGTCACCAACTCCCCAATGAAGCGTTTCAGGGATTGGCCAGGTTGTTGTAGATGTTTTCTTGCCCTGAAGCAGAAGATCCAGGAGCTCGTCTTTCAAGGCTGGATTGTCGCCGAAAGCTGTTACATCCTTGGGTGGCGAAAGAGGAATATTGAGCTCAGCGGAGACTTTGACCATGAAGGTGGCAATATGTGGGCTTGAAGGGTCGATCTCCGACATTGTGGTCGTGTTCTGACGATATTTCCCAATTGCCTGTGGGTGCTTCTTGCTTATGAATGGCAGTCCCTTAGGGACAAAGCTGAGTTTACTAAGAAAAGATTACCCCACTTAATGAATTTAGTCTTTGGTCTCTTGAACCATAATTATTCTTGAGTAAGTATCTCGATTTAGAGAAGGGTCTTTGCCTCCTTCTTAAAGGTGTATTGGTGGCGCTGCTCAAATCGCGCTCTATGTGTTGAGTCTCATCGGGTTAGTTGTGTTTGCCGCATGACTCACCCCGAAATAGTATGAAGACACCTGGCGACATTTCCAGCCACAGAATGGGCTGAGCTGAATGACAGTGCAACGAACTATGGGTCGAGAAAAATATACAGTGTCTCTCATAACATGAAAGTTTGTATCAATTAAGGCCTCGTTGATGAAGTAGGTAGGATGTGCTCATCTTGGAACAAGCGACGATGTAGGTAGTTAATGCGGCAAGTGAAAGAGACAACGAGTTTCGTTGTACGCCGAGTAATTGTAATCACGTCAAGATACTTGTCACGTCAAGGCTGCTGTGGTACCAAGAAATTTTTCCGAGAACACCACTCGAAGTTAAGGTACTCAGAGCCACCGCGCGATGATCAAATGCTGTGCCACACCAACACCAGTACGGATATGCGAGCACATATCACGTATCCGCTGTCGATCGTTACACCGTTACACTATATATACTATCGGATTAGAAGTCTAATTCGACCTCGGTATACGGCCGAGGCTACGCAGGGGCCAACGAGGGGCCCTATTTATAATTACTTTAAACTACTTAACTTACGGTTAGAACCTCCTTTTTATACTTTACGTAGTATATTAGAATAGTTTAATTAACTTATTTTATTAACCTATAGTTCGAACTAATTAACTAATATTTTTATAATAAGGATGTTAATACTAATTAATAATTAATTTTTATTATTATAAATTAATAAAGTATTTAATATAAAAAAGACGACCTCTTCGAATAAAATGCGATAAGAGAATCAGACTACTTAACTTTATAAAAAATAAGTAATAAAACGCAGAATTTTTATAATAAAATAAAATAAAAGAATTATAACCCTTATCTATTTATAAAAGGCCGACGTCTATTATATTAAAATAACCCCTAATAATTAATAGAAATATCGAGATAACCGAGCTATTATTATCGACCTTATATAATCCTTTTTTATTAATTAACTTACCTATAGCCGGCCCGTAATTAAAAATTAACTAAATTAATTAATTAATTAGTAAAAAGAACTACTTATATAACTACTTACCTAATTAATTAGTATAACGAACGAGCTCGAGGAGTATAACATAAAAAAGTACTATGGATCGAAAAAAAAGGATCCTTAAGTATAATATACTTATTAAAAGTATTAAGAAGCGTAAGTATTACGAAACTAAGAAATTTATAGTATATAAAAGGACTACCCCCAAGGGGCTTATAAATACGACTTCAAAGCCCGTAATTTAGATCATCTCCTTATAGCCCTCTTAATTATTTTTTTAAATATTATTCAAGAATACAATAAAAAGGATAGTACGACGAGGAAAAAGGAGATTTAAAAATTATAATAACTATAATCCGTAAATTATAAATATTATAAGTATTAGAAGTTAGCTTAGTAAAAAGATTATTATTTTTAAAAAGATCTTCTCGCGGCCTCTTATTAAAGTTACGATTATTATAATAAAAAAAAGAACACTTTAGAAGTCCGCTAAAAAGCTCCTTTTTTATATTACTAGTTCTTAATATAAAAATTACTAATTTAAAAAAAGTAAGAAGTAAATTACTAACTAATAGTAATTTATTTAATAAATATATATAGTGGTTTTTTTCCGGCTTTATAAGCGCAAAAGATCGACCTTAACGGGATTACGTTTTTAAAAGAAATTATACGATATAGTACACTTTTTAACTATATAATACGCGTAATATACCCTAAGTACGTGCTTAATATAATATAGTAATTTTAATACGAAAACCGCTATATAATTTAGGATAAGTAAGCTACCTTCTTTACTTACGTAGTAGCACTGGCTAGAAAGGTCGATAGTAAAAGTTAGTTATAAAGGTTAAAGGCGGCCCTTAACCGTAGAAGTTCTAAACTTTAATAGTAACGTAGAGGTTTTTAAAAAAAGGGCTAAAAGAGCTAATATCTAGCTACTTTTCGTACTAGAGCTTATAAAAATTCTTTTTATTCTTATTATTTCTAATATTATCTAAAGCTACTCTCTATTTAAACTAAATAAATTTACTAAATAAACTTATTAAATAAACTTATTAAATAAACTTATTAAATAAACTTATTAATATATAAATTACTACCTCGTTAAGAACCTACTCTACTAAAGATGCCCCTCGATAGGTCCTCCCTTCTAGGGCTCGACAGATTCTTAGGCCCCCTCGACGCCCTAGTTATTATAACTAACGTAAATATACTTAAGGAGTAGCGTAATACTTTTTAATAATATAAAATCTAGCTAAGTAATAATATGAACGTTGTAAATAACTAGGCTAATATAAATATTAAAATCTAATATATTAATATTAGTTTAGAAATTATATTTTATAAAACTAAAAATCTTTTTAATACGGGCTATATTATAAACGTAAAGGAATATACAAGGGGTCCCTTAATTTTTAATAAAAAGGAGTATATAATATAGGATCTAGCTATTTATGCGGGCTAGTACTAGGAGGTCTTATATACGTTAGAGTAGGTATAGCTCGCCCTCTAGACGGGCGGCAGAAGGTCGGGAGCTATTAATAAAAGGGAGATAACGGTCGAGTTAGTTAACTACTATTTTAATTAGTAGTTAGGTATAGAGCGCAATATACCTAGTTTTCCCTAATACGTAATACACGGTACGGCCCCGGCAGATTGCTCCGTCGGGGGGATTTAATAAACATATATACTTCTTAGGTTTTTAATTTTAAAAAAAAAACGTTACGTAATTAAGACGTTATTAAGCTATTTATAAATCTATTCTTAATATTAATTAATTAAGTAATTAGAAAAAGATTCTTAAAATAGTATTTAACTAAGAGGATTAAGAGTAAATAATAATAAGGCTCGGTATAAGGAGATAAGAAGAAGCGGGAAGGTCTTAGACTTTAATAAATCTAATAACTAATAATAGTACGTTATTACCGAGGTTAATAAGTAGCTCTAAAACGACCTTATTAAAATTAAATACGTTAGCTATTATAAATCGAAATATAAATTAAAGAACGACGAAAAATAAGTTAGTGTATAGTTAAAGAGGAGGAATTCTTATTTTATATAAATAAATAGAAATTAAACCGGAATATTAAAAAAAGTAAGTATATAGAGATTTTAATAATCTTAATAGCGAGTAAATTAACGTAATATTAGTTTATTTTATAGAAATTTATATTTAAAAAGGGCTCGAGGGGTAACTCCTATTTTATAAAATTATTAACGACCTAAGTAATTAAAAAGATAAGTAATTTATAAGCGCTAATCCGAACGTAATAAAAAGGGTTATTAAATTCTTTTATTATCGAGGTATTTTACTAGCCTAAGTAGTAGGACAAAGAGCTTATAAGACGCTTATTATTATAGTTATTATTAATAAATTTATATTATAAAATAAGAATTAAGTTAACTAAGTAGTAATAAAATATAACGACTTTAATAAAAAAGTAAACTAACTAGAATTTTTATCAAAAATTACTAATAGTAATATATTAGCGCCCGCTATAATAAGGGCTACGAAGATTATATAAAAAGAGCGATTACTAACGATCTTATTAATCTTAGTAACTAGCTTAGTAACGTTATTAATACGTAGTTTATTATATATTAATTAGAGAGGTATGCGATTAACTACGTAAAGTTAGTACGACTATACTAATACGTAAGAGATATATAAGAATATTAACCTAATAGTTATTATTACGAGGTAATTTACTAACCTTATAAAGATCTTTCTTAAAGAGAAATTATACTTAAAAAGGAAATACGAGGTTTTATAAAAAACCGTTATAGTTTTTTATAAATATTATAAAAAAGTCGGAATCTAAGAGTAATAATACTACTTAGTAATTAATATTATACTAATTAATAAGGCTATAGATTATTATTATAAAATAGTACGTATTATTAACTAAACTAACTTTTTAAATATAGTTAACGTAGTTCGAAGTCGTTTTAAGACCTAAAATAGGAGTTTAGAGCTCTTATCTAAGCTAAGGGTATTATTATTTAAGTTTATAATTAGAATAATAAAAAAAAGTCGAGGCTAGAGATCCTTAAGGAACTTATTAATTAAATTAATAAGTTAATAAAGACGTAGCTAAATAAGGGGATAAATAAGTAGAAAGTTAGGTATTTTTATATTATTATATAGAGAGTTTTAGAAATAAGAGTAACTCTATACTAACTACTTAAGTATTATAAGACCCTTTACTCGAGGCTAAGGTCTAGTTTTAGTATTAAAATAAGGATACTTTAATAAACGTATTTATAATCGTACGACGGCCCTTATTAATAATACTAAGTTAACTATATATATAGAGGTAAGGGGAGAGACGCTAAGTATAATAACCGCTAGGCTAAAAAAATAAACTCCTTAACTAGTTACTAATTAGAGTTAAAATAGGGGTAATAGAAGGGGAAGTATTTTATATATAAAAAGGACAGCTGTTAATTAAGTAATTACTTAGGAAAAGAGCGTACTAAATTATATAAGTAATATAAGAAGTTAAGAATAGTAAATAATAAAACTAGCCCTTATTAATTTAATTAATTTCTTATTATATATAAGGGTAGATTTAAAAGTATAATTAGCGGCCTAGAGGATCCGTATATAATAAAAAGTTTAGAAAATAAGGAAAATCTTACTCTATATACTAACGAAGTAGATTTTAATAAAATAGATAAGATTAATTACTCTTTTTTTACCCCGTTAGTTTCTAGAGGATATACGAGGCTAAATAAATAAAAAGTAGTAAAAGCTCTTAATAAGTAGGCTTTTATCTACGGATAATAAGGGAAGATCCTTTAAATAATAAATATAAATTTATAAACGAATCTAATAGTACTAAACCCTATTTTATTAATATTTAAAAAAGAATTAGTACTTTTCTTAATACTTAAAAAGAAATAAAGTACTAAGTAATTTTAGAGGTATTTAGAGGGGTCCTTTTTATACTCCCTAAATTACTTAAATACTAAGCTCGTATAAGTATTTTATACTGACGAACGATACGGCCTAGATATTTTTTAAAGGATTATCTTAGATATAAGAGTATTATAATAATTAATTAAAAATAAGAAGTAATTCTATATACTCTAAAAAATATCCCTAGTTATATTAAATACGTTAATAATAAGTATAATAAAGATTAGCTTCGGCCTAAGTAAAGAAATATATGCTCTAAGTATAGTAAAAGTTAATATATACTTAGGTACGATAGTTTTTTATATCTTACTTATTAATATACTATTTTTATTATATTTAAAGGATATAGACTAATTAAGTATCGTATTTAATAATATAAAAAATAGATTATTAAATAGTAAGTAGTTTATACTTATTAAAAAGCGATAGGGGTATATATTTATAAGGCTCGAATTAGATATTAAATTTATTAACTATTTTATAAAAAGAGAGCTTAAACGATTATATAAATACTTCGGCTATTTATTAATTATAAAACTATATAACCTCTTTAAGTAATTAGAGAACGATATAAAGATAAGAACTTTAGAATACTTAATAAAAATATATTATTAATACTAAATAAACGCCTAGAGCCCGCGTAGATTTAAGTTTAAATTATATAACGAGCTTAACTTTAATTAAGAGATTATTATCGATATTTTTTACTTAAATAATTACTTAGTACTATATATTATTAACGAGACTATATTATTTTAAAAAAGTTAATTCTTTAGGGACCTATTTATTAAATCTATTTAGTTAACGCTAAAGAGAGCGTAGATCGATATATACTAAGGGCTACTAAATAAGATTAGGACCGATATAAGTACTAGTTTTAAGTTAGCGGAGTTTAGAGATAATACTACTATATATAGTATATAACTAAAAATCGTACTTATTAAAGTATACTATAATATTAAGAAGGTAAAAAGAGCTTATTAGTAGTTAAAAAGAGTGTTTAAGATTATTTATAATAAGTACCCCGATACTACGAATAAGGAGTATTTTTAAATAGTATTTAAGTACTATAATAATACTATAGGCCTAAAGGGACTAGTTCTAACGCTTCTCGTATTCGGAGTATACTTAAGGATAATAATAGCCTCGTTATTATTATTAAATATAGCTTAGCGAGCTTAGGTAATTAATAAAATAATAAAAGTATTCCGAGAGACGAATATAAAGTACTAGATTAATAAGATTATTACTATTTATAATAGGCTAAATATAAGCCCTAACCTCGATATATTACTAAATTTAAACGTTAGAGTATAGAGAGAAACTATTAAATAGTAGTTAGGCTTATATAAATTAGTTTTTATTAACGAATATTTATATATCGTTACTAAAGACCGAGACTAACTATTTAAAATATTAATTATAGTAATACGACCGTACTATACTAATCTTAGTAAGGAGATATTAGCTTAATAAGAAAAAGAAGAGCTAGAGGAATCCCCTTAATAATATAAAGAAGAGTAAAAGATTATTTTTAATAAAATTATTATAATAAAATAAATAGATAATAACGGCGAGGAAGAAGCGATATTTATACTACTAAAACGTATAAGAAAACCTAAATAAAGGGCACTACTTTACTAATTTATTATTAATAATATTATAATTAGTATATTTTATATAGTAAAAGAGAAGGCTAATTTTATACTTATAACTTAATTATAAAAAGATAGTATAATTATAATAACTAAGAGACTTTTTAAAGGATTAGACCTAGTAGAAGTAGAGATATTACGCGATCGAGGGGTTTGTTAATTTATCCTTTACGATCTAGTTAAATATACGAATTTATATATTTTTAAATTATATATAGTGGTTTTTTTTCTAGCTTTATAGGCATAAAAGATCGACCTTAACGGGATTACGCTTTTAAAGGAAATTATACGATACGGTATACTTTTTAACTATATAATACGCGCAATGTGCCCTAAGTACGCGCTTAATATAATATAGTAATTTCGATACGAAAACTACTATATAATTTGGGATAAGTAAGCTGCCCTGCTACTTACTAATAATAGGCTAAGCGATATACTTATATAGCGGCGCCGGCTAGAAAGGTTAATAGTAGAGGTCGGTCGTAAAGGTTAGAGGCGGCCCTTAATCGCAGAGGTTCTAAACTTTAATAGCGACGTAGAGGTTTCTAGAGAAAGGGCTAAAAGGGCTAATATCTAGCTACTCTTTTACTATACTAGAGCTCGTAAAGATTCTTTTTATTCTTATTATTTTTAATATTATTTAAAGCTCTATTTAAACTAAATAAATTTATTAAATAAACTTATTAAATAAACCTATTAAATAAACTTATTAAATAAACTTATTAATATATAAACTATTACTTAGATAACTAGTTAGATAACTAGTTAAGAGATTAGCTAGTTAAAATACTACTTCGTTAAGAACCTAAAGATGCCCCTCGATAGGTCCCCCCCTCTGGGGCTCGACAGATTGGGCCCCTTTAACGCCCTAGCTATCGTAGCTAACGTAGGTATACTTAAGGAGTAGTATAGTACTTTTTAATAATACGGAATTTAGCTAAGTAATAGTACGAATACTATAAATAGCCAGGCTAATATAGACGTTAAGATTTAGTATATTAACGCTAGCTTAAAAATTATACTTTATAAAACTAAAAATCCCTCTAATACGGGCTATATTATAAATATAAAGGAATATATAAGGGGTCCCCTAACCCTTAATAAGAAGGAGTATAAAATACGAGATCTGGCTACTTACGCGGGCTAGTACTAAGAGGTCTTATATACGTTAGAGTAGGTATAGCTCGCCCTCTAAACAGCTAGAAGCGGCAGAAGGTCGGGAGTTTTAATTAGTAGTTAGGTATAGAGCGCAATATACCCAGTTTTCCCTAATATGTAACACACGGTACGGCCCCGGCGGATTGCTCCGTCGGGGGGTTTTAAATTATATATAGTTCGAGAGATAAAAGGGAAGGGTACTCTATAGCTATATAAGAAATCGAGGTACGTTATATAAGGGTACGGTAACGTTAAAAAAGCGACGCTACTTACTTAATTACTTATAGTTTAATACTATAGTTAGTACTTTATAATAGTACTAATAGTATTACTATAATAGAGAGGATACTAGATCTAGAGTCGTAATATTACGTAAGCGTATACCTAATTAGTAACTAGGCTTATAAAGAAGATCTTTACTTACTTTTTAAAAAAGATAATTAGTAAGTATTTAAAAAGTATGATTATCGAAGTACTTAAGCTATTATACGGCCTTACTAAATCGGGTACTTATTAATAAGCGACGTATTACGATTTTTATATTAACTAATTATTAATAGTTATATTAATATACGATCTTTACTTCTTAATCTCTATATATATAAACGACCTTTTTAATATTATTAAAATATAAATAAATAATACCCTAGGTTTATTAAATATTGAATTTATAAAAAAGGAGGATAAGGAGCTTTATAAAACTAAATTTATAACTAAACTAAAAGAGATCCTAATATTAAAATCCCTATTAGCGTTTAATAAAGGGATTTTAATAATTAAGGGGGATAATATAGTATTTTAGTAAAAGGGGTAAGGCGAGAAAATTACTTTTATTAACTAAAAATCCTCTAATTATAAAAAGTAATATAGAACTAAGCTCGCTTAAGGAGTATATATTGCGAGTATTTATTAGCCCAAGGCTATTTTTAACTATACTAAAGCTATATAGATTATAGAGTTTATAAAGAGCGATTTTAATATTTTTAATTAACGACTATAATAATAGCGAGAATACCGTAACCGAGGTCTTATTTACTAGCTTATTAAGCTTATTTTAGCGAGGCTCTACGTATTTATTAACGGATTATTTATAAATAATAATAACCTAACTTTATAATTAGGGTATATTATTATCCTTATTAACGAGAAGCTTAGTTAGGACGAATTTACAATCTAAGGTAATATTATTTACTATTTATTAATAAAAAGTAAGTAAGTAATACGTAGTATACTCGCATTTAAAGTTTATAATATAATTAATAGCGTTAACCTTATTTACGTAATTTTAATTATACTTAAGAGGATTATAAATTAACTTAACCTCTTTACGATCTTTATAATTATTTATACCGATTCGTACTTATTATATAAGTACCTTATTAAGCTAAGTACTACGAAAAAAAAGAGGCTTATAATAAATATTATAGCCCTTAAATAGTTATATAAATCACGAGAAATTCTTAAGATCTATTAGATTAATAATAATAATAACCTTACTAACGCTTTTATAAAAATAATACTTAATAAGAGATTAAAATAATTCGTTAGTAAAAGAAAAGTAATAATACGAATAAAGGGATACGTTATATAAAAAAAGTAAAAAAAAGAGGTAAAAAAAAAACGACTTAATAAATAGGCCCGAGGTTAAATTAAATTTCTAATTACGGTAGTAGTAGTAGTAATAAAAGTAGTAATTAGATTAATAAAAAAAGAGAAAGTTAGTATTAGATTAGAAGTCTAATTTAACCTCGGTATACGGCCGAGGCTGCGCAATAGCTAACGAGGGGCCCTATTTATAATTATTATAAACTACTTAACTTATAATTAGAACCTCCCTTTTATATTTTACGTAATATATCAAAATAGTTTAATTAATTTACTTCGTTAACCTACGGTTCGAACTAATTAACTAATATCCCTATAATAGGGATACTAATATATACTAAAGAACTAAATTTAACTAACCGACTAACGGCGCAGTTACGATAAGTCAGGTTACCCTCGGAAGCCCTGCACAACCCTTGCTCGCAGATCCAGAAGCCGCCAGATCCCCGCCCAAAGTTCCCACAAAGCACCCGCAACGAACGGCTTTCTCGACCCGTTTCTGCAAAGCCAAGCCTGAAGGATGGAGAATCCCGATGCAGAGTCCCGCGGGGGCATGCACATATGAAGAAGGCGGCCGACTCTACATCAGTCTTGTTCCTCGGCCTGCGATACCACCGTTGGCCTGAGAGGGGTATTTGATCGTGGAACCAATGATGGCCCTGCCTTTTGTCATTTTACGACCGCGGCATATGTCAATCCTTGACGGGTCCTCCCGTTTTACTTATGTATAAGAGAGACGGTGGTTCGGCACTCTTGTCGCTAGAGAGAGCTACGAAGGTGACTTGAGAGAGAACCCGCAGATTCTGCCGGAACATCAGAGAGGAGACCGCTCAAATGGGCTTTTTCGCAGCTTCGGGGGTCGAGAGCCCCATGGCAAAGATGTTCCGCCTCTTGGGTCTGGCCGCAGCACTTGGCATCGGCTACGTTTTGGCTCGAATGGTCCAAGAGCGAATGAGGTTTCGCAAGCTTCAGAGACAAGGAGTCGTGAGTTTTCAAGCACAATTGGGAAACCAGGCTTCTAACACGACATAGCCAATGATGCCTCACTCGCTTCTATTTGGCCACTTGCGCCTACTCATGAAGCTCACCTCGCACTTACCCAAAGACGTACACTTCAACTACTATGCTCAAGCCATCGTCGACAACTGGGAAACGCTCTTCCCCGGCCGGACATCGTGTCCCTCAGCAGTCTATGCCGACATGTGGCCTATGGGTCCTCCGCTAGTTTTCACTGTGCACCCGGAGGCAGCAGGCCACTACATGTTCGACGCCAGCGTGCCGCGTAGTGACTGGACCAAGAAGGCATTGGCCCCGATCACAGAAGCAATGGACCTCGCATGTTTGGTAGGCGAGCCGTGGAAGACGTGGCGCGCGAGGTTCAACCCCAGTTTCAGTAACAAAAACGTTCTCGGCCTTGTTCCCGGAATGTTGGAGGATGTCGAGGTGTTCGCCGATATTATGCGGGAAAAAGCTGGCGTCGACGGCTCTTGGGGTGATGTGTTTCCGCTCGTGGAGACCACGACCAACTTGACCATGGATGTCATCGGCCGAGCGGTGCTTGATATCGAGCTTCATGAGCAGACAAACGGACCTAGCAGATTCAGAAGTGCTCTCATGGACCAGATTTCTAGGGTGATTCTCCATCTTAACATTGTCACCATGTGGAAGTGGTACAGCCCGTGGCGGCTGGCTGCTATCAAAGAGAACAGGGAGACAATGTACAGCGAACTACTACCATCGATCGAGCGATCCCTCCAAGGATCAAAGAAGAAGGAGGGGCTCAAGACCATCATCGACTTGGCGCTGAAGCCCATGTCTGGCGTGGTTACTGTGGACCGGTTATTTTTAGAGACAGTCGTCTCCCAGCTCAAGATCTTCATGTTTGCCGGTTACGATACGACGGCCACGGCCCTTTGCTGGGCGATACACTGCATCGCCAAGAATCCCGAAGTTGGCCAAAAGCTACAGGCCGAACACGACGAAGTCTTGGGCAAAGACCCCGCAGATGCAAGCGCCAAGATCAGAGAGTCGCCGCACTTGCTCAACTCCCTTCTCTACACAGGCGGAGTTATCAGGGAAGCACTGCGCTTGTTCCCCGGTCCTCCTGTCATTCGAGACGGACAATCGCATTATCGCATCACCGATAGCATCACAGGAGAGCAATATCCCACCGGCGGATTCCTCATATGGGACGGGTTGCGTTCGCAATCTCGCAACGAGGAATTGTGGCCGAGAGGCAACGAGGTCGTGCCGGAGCGATGGATGACGACAGACCCGGAAGATCCATTGCACCCAAAGAAGCACGGCTGGAGGACCTTTGGACTTGGAAGCCGTGCCTGTATTGGCCAAGAGCTAGCCGTGGTTGAAATGAAGTTGGTCCTGGTCTCCCTCGCGCGCAACTTTGAGATTGACTGCGCCTGGGATGAGTGGGATGCCCTCAAGTAAGTTCCCGAAACCGCACACCTCAACAACTCGTTCCATCATGGGGACCTAAACGCTGACTCTATGCGCAGCGGGAATACCAGAAGCCACAAAATGTTTGTGGAGGGAGACCGGTGCTACCAGACTGAAAAGGGCACACCGCAGATTTCTGACGGGATGCCGGTTCACGTCAAGCTGCGACAGAGGTCTGACTGAGTGTTTCGAGGTGCGTTGACAACTTGACAGAAGTGACGTGCGGGGGAAACAGTTCGGGGAGGTCGGGCATCGGTGTCGTCGTAATCCCGCCTTGCTCGCCATGGTGAATGCGCACGCGGGGAAAGTCTCGGCCAGGTCGAGGACTCAATGTTCGTCCGGCTCCAGCGGGGCTTCGAAGGTTAGCGAGGGTCGGAAGGACGACATCGGACGAAGAGTCATACGTAGTACTCGCCGGATGAGTCGGAGTTGCGACGATGAGATAGAAGCTTGAGGTCTAGTTCGTTGCTGTCGTGCTGAGCGCTTTGGGAAGAGCTGGGAGTGTCGGACACGGCTTCGTGAGGCCGTCATCTACCAGAAGCCAGCTCGAGAATATGACTTGATGATTCACAATATCTGTGCTCGATCAGATCCGACGGCAGCGTGTTCACTTGTCGTGCCGCTGCTCCATCGCCGGCGTCTTCAAGATCGGCCGGTATGCCAAATGCCTCCCGGGCCCGATCTCGGATGCCCACGAAGCTTCCCGCATTCTTGCGGGCCGTTTTCCCGTTCTTTTAGTTCGACCTAGGAGCGGTGCTGATGATGAGCACCGACATTACTTATCAGCACAGTTTCGTGTTCATCGAGAGGTGATTCGTCGGACTGTAGACGCGCTTGACTTCGAGTAGGCTCGGCATCAATAGGTTGAAGCCACTATTGGAAGGTTCCTCTTGCTCGGTAACGCGGTAATGCGTCTGGACTCTGTAATGACGGAATCATGTAATGAGACAAAGATGAAGGTGTCTTGTCATGTCATTGTTGAAGTTTGAGATGACACTGAAGCGCAGGAAGAAGCGAGAGAGAACAACTTAGATAAGCAGACCTTATTTAGAGTCCACGGCGCCCGATTGGCCTGGTCGCATTTGCCCCGCAGAGAGTGGGCTTTTACTTGAGGGATTCGGGGCTTATTTTCAGAAGCGACCGGCCGATCTTCTTTTGGTATGGTTGCGTGGATGGGAGTAGGTGGCTGATGGTGACACGAGCCGTGTGCAAGGGAGGGTGGTCACTGCGAACCTGGACACGAAGACACGCCGGGAAACTGTGTATTATGCTGCGTTTCTGGTCTCAGGCTCTCTTGTTCGCTTCTGAAACGAACACCGTCGAACGACAACGTCACGCTATGTGGCTCGGGATTCAGTTCCATGGCACATCACCTAGTCCGCCCACCTAGTCGACACGACGGCGCGGGGACTATTCGTACGCAAGCTCACATTACTTGAGGAGGCTCGTTCCCTGACATCAAACATACCTTACTATCGACTCCCTGTCTCTTCATAGGCCACCTCGCATCTTTACGAGATAGTTGAGAAACGCGTCTCTCAGGGCGCATCTCCACCTCCATCACACAACAACCACACAGCCCTAACAACTCGCTTGCTTGCTTGCTTGCTTGTTCTTGTGGCGCGCAAATGGCTCGACTTGGGGTAGCAAAGGTTAAGACGGGCTGTGTAACCTGCAAGTGAGTCCGGCAGCCCAGCCGCAAGCTCTAAGGCATCATTCATACCTACACGTACGTTAGAGCTAACCAACCTAGAATCCGAAGAGTCAAATGTGATGAAGCACGCCCGGCATGCAACAGGTGCGTCAGCACGGGCCGGAAATGCGATGGCTACGTGACACCGCCAACGGGGACATATTCATGGGCTCAGCTGCTCCGCATCCATCCGCCTCCGACCCAGGCCGCATCGGACGCAGAACTCCGGGCCTTGAGTTTCTTCCGCAAAGTCGTCGCCCCCGTCTTGTCCGGGCCCTTGGATAGTTACTTCTGGACTCATCTTGTCTCTCAGGTCTCTCACCAGGAGCTTGCTGCGAAACATGCCGCATTGGCCATCAGTTCGCTGTACGAGAAGTTCAAGGAGGATCCCCTAGACCGGCATTCGGAGAAGAATTCCTTTGCGGTTGCGCATTACAACGAGGCGATCAAACACCTGCGAACAACAAACAACCAGGAGACGGTCCTGTTTGTGTGCATTCTCTTCGTGTGCATCGATATGCTTCGTGGCGAATGCAAGGGTGCCATCGATCATTGCAGGCATGGCATCAACATCCTTAATGGTTCCAGGTCTACATCGCGATTCGTTCGAGAGCACCTCACGCCGGCCTTCTGTCGCCTTGGAGTGTTCCCTTTCTTCTTCGGTGCCCGACCGGAAACGTTTCCGGCCATACCAGAGTCGTATCCAGTTCCAGTACCCCCCTTCTACAACTTAAAGCAGGTTCAAGCAGCGCTGGATCCGTTACTCGTGCGCGCGATTCGCTTTGTACGGGCCGCTGACGAATATCGCCTCGGTGACGAGACGCATCCCAAGCCGGACATGTTAACAATGCAGGAAAGAGATGAGATGGACGGGTTGCTAGATGACTGGGCTGCGGCATTCCAAGCGTACATGGTGCAAAAGTCCCCGAATAATTGCCAGCGCGCCGCCATGCGAGAAGAGCTCGTTGAACGCCTACTTGAGATGAAATGGCACGTAGGCAAGATTTGGCTCAGCACGTGTTTTTCTCGTGGCGAATTGGTATACGATCTACATCTGGACAAGTTCCAACGGATCATCGAGCTTGGCCGTGAAGTCGAAACTATCTTCCGAGAAATGTGGCAGAGGATCGGACGGGCCAAGTTCACCTTTGAGATGGGTTTCAGCCCACTGCTAGGATTCGTCTTTATCAAGTGCCGGTCCTTGTCACTGCGAATCGCCGCCTTGAGTCTCATGAAGACGATTGCGCACGAGAGGGAGAACCTCTGGGACTTCAACACTGTTCTGGCGTTCGGACGCAAGATTGTCGAGTTTGAGCACGAGCTGGACCTCGGACACGATGAGCATATTGCCAATGTCGTCGATGACGGGACGTTACCACCGGAAGGACGGCGAATTAAAGATTCGGCTATGCAAGATGAGGTACGCTTCGTCCACGAGAAGAATAGCGGTATCGCCATGTGGAAGAAGGTCGCTCTCTTGATGAGGGAGCACGGAGGGCCTATCACTATCCAGGAGGAGTGGTTTCGAGTACAATTAAAGCGCAAGCCATGATTATCTAGTTGCTATTTTTCGCCCAGGGCCTGCTTCCCTCTGCACGTCTCTCTCGATGAGGCTAAACCTCTCGAAGGAAGGCTACGCCTCACACGCGGCCAGGTCTCAAGCTACCGTGCTGACATTGCAGGGGTGCACACTCTACATTGCTATCATCGACAAGCTGCGCCCCTTGAGAGTCTACGATTGGTCGGCTCGCTTCTTTACATAACAGCTGCGAACGTGGGGGGCTGTGCATCGCCAGGCACCGCGATTATCGACATTCACTTACACCAGCGATGAAGGCCTAAGAATCTCACTTATAAAGGCGAGAATGGCAGGCTTCGTTGTGAAGATGAAGAAAATTCAACATCATCAAGCTCAATTCTCCTCGTTATTCCACATCTTTCGACACTCATCACGATGCACTTGTCTTGGATCACGTTGGCCGCGGCTGCGACCGCCCTGGCTTTGCCATCAGGACCTTCACCCACGCCCACTTTGCCAAATTCTTTGGCAAAACGTCAAGACTCTACTGTAACTTCTTCATCAACATCATCTATTCCGACGGGAGACTTCATCGCGACAAAGTACATCACCATTCCCGGCGTCACGAATAGCTACGCCACAGTCCCAGCAAAGACCATCGATATCGCCATCCCAACGTGTGTCCAGACGATCGAGCCCGATGCCAATGGCTACATCCCACCCGGCGAATGCGGTGCCATCTGGAACTACTACCCTAGCTTCGCGGCTGCGGCGGTGTTTGCGGCTCTCTTCGGCATTTTGACCGTCGTCCACATCTGGCAGGCCGCCAAGCACAAGAAGGTTCGTACGTTTCAGCATTGCTAGTAAGTCGACGTGAGTTGCTTAGTATCTGACTAGCATCTAGAGATGGTGTTGGGTTATTATAATGGCGAGCATTTGGGAGACTCTGGCCTTCATCTTCCGAGCTGCAAGCAGCAAGAATCAGCAGAGTAACGGCATCTACCTCGTTTTTCAGATTTTTATCTTGCTTGCGCCTATCTGTAAGTACAAAGATCTGAGCTGCATTTTCACTGAAAGAAGTCTAACGCTTTCTCAGGGGTAAACGCCTTTGCATACATGACCTTGGGCCGCATGATTTACTTCTTTCACCCCTCGCGCTCTCTCCTCCGCATTCCCGCCGCAACATTCGCCGCGATCTTTGTCGCACTTGACATCATATCATTTGCTGTTCAACTCACTGGAGGCAGCATGGCCGGCCCAACAGCGCCACCCGCGGAACAGATGAAGGCGATTCATATCTACATGAGCGGTATCGGACTCCAAGAGTTCTTCATCCTCATCTTCGTCGCCCTGGCATTGAAGTTCCAGGTCGAGACGCAAAGCCTAGACAAGCTTTCCGGGAAGCAATCCCGCTCCTGGAAACCTCTGCTTTGGGCGCTTTACTTTTCCCTCGGCATGATCTCAGTACGGATCATCTACCGCCTGATTGAGTTTTCTTCGGGCCATGGGATTGACAATGTCTTGATTACACACGAGGCTTACTTCTACGTCTTGGAAGCTTTGCCGATGCTTCTCGCCATTGCGGTCTTCAACGTGGTACATCCGGCTATGATGATGAATGGTGAAGGGTCGGACATGCCCGGGTTTTTTGCAACCATGAAGCATGGGCTGTCTAGGAGGAGGGGAAGGATTCCACTGGGACAGGATCCGGAGGGACACGAGCTTACTAGGAGAAGCCCTAGTCCATGAGATGACAGAGAACCAAGTGGTCGGGCAAGGAAACAGCAATCAACTAGAGAGAGCTCGGGGGTGGGCTTTAGGAGTCTAGGAGTCTAGGCGTCGATGTTCGAAGCAAGTACCAATGGTTCAGGCTGCATTCACATTGCGGCGTCGGTTCGTTGTGGCTGGGAGCTAAGTGAATGCTGCAGATCGAGACACGTCACTGTGGCAGTGCACGCACAAAGTATATGAGATCAGGTTGTGGGAGGAATGTTCTTCAGTGATTCAGTGTTGGCTTTAAACGCCGAAGGGATACGATAAATATATTCAAAGCACGAAGTACTTCTAAGCTTGATTGCCTCTTTCTTTGCTTCACCCGAAGACTTCGAGTCTGTGCAGAAACTCTGCAGTACGACAGCGCCAGAGGAAACCTGGTCAGCAGCCCGCTTGGTAACAGACACGGTCAACTCAGCGTCTCAGCTATCGTAATGCCTTCTCAAGATTCTAGTCCGCCACGGCGGCTTTTCCTCCAGATGTCAGGAGCGCCGGGCGCGGGCAAAAGCACCACAGCAAATCTCCTAGCCCAGCCTCTTGATGCCGTCATCCTCGATCTTGACGTTATCAAGTCCTCTCTCCTCGATGATGGGGTACTATTTGAGCAGGCCGCAAAGCTAGCTTACTCAACGCTCTGGGCGCTCGCCGGCAGCATGCTCATACAGGGCCGCAATCTCATTGTAGACTGCACCTGCAACTACGAAGAAGTAATCACTAGTGGGAGAGCCCTGGCGGAAAAAGTAGATTTTGAGTACTGGTACATCGAGTGCAGACCTCAAGTCGACATTGATGTGCTAGATGAGAGATTGCAGAAGAGGGTAGCGATGAGAAGCCAGCGTACGGGTATATATAGTCCTCCAGTTGACAGCAATGCGTGCCAAGGACGAGACGAACAGGAGGCCTTGTTTCGAAGATGGATTGAGAACCCGTACAGACCCGACGGTAACGTGGTTGTCGTCGACACTTCGAAGCATCCAGACGAGTGCCGAGAGCAGGTATTGGAGGCAATGGAAAAGTGACCAAATCCAAAGCAGTCGAGGGGAAAGAGGGTGAACTCAGATGACAAGGAGCTGGCCCTAGCAAGTGGACATGATCAGTTGCCATTTCAGATTGTATGTATCCTTGCTCCGTTTATGTCCAAAGGGTAAACCGACAGCACTATGAAATCCCTCCCATGAAGTCTAGTCCATCCATACCAGTCAAACCCATCAAGTACATCTGGTCATCATTCCATGCAAAAGATGGCAGCCAGGCTTCTTCTCCCGTGGGCAAGGGCATCAACGTGGTTTCATCAGCTGCCACCCCTTCCGGCGCTGGCATGCCGAAACTCGAGGCTGACATCTCTTGTAACTGGAGAGCTGCTGCTTCTTCCCATGGAGACGAGAGCATGATGTCTGGTGATATCAATGGGCCATGAGCAGGAGCCGGCGGCTGCCCCGACTGCTCCCCCTCGAGATCGGACTCGTCGCTCGAAGGGCTGCCAACCACCTCAGCAGTCGCCAGCCATTCTGCCCATCGTCCATAGCCCTCTGCCTGTCCTGATGAGGCTTCTTGAGCCTGACTCATCTCTCTTCTCCGAGCCATCACCAGCTTGGACCTAGCTTCATTCGTGAAGGACTGTAGGGCCTCAACGAAGCGGACTCCCATCTTTGCTGTCGTGTTCCCGAAGCTGGACATCTTGCGGAGACAGTCAAGTCCAAAAGCCACCCGCCCCTCGTACCCAGAATCACGGTCCAGGATTCCGGCAAGGAGGACGATAATCGTGGCAATGCTGCATCCTTGGAAGTCTGTGAAGGAGAACCGCGCCATATTGCCCCCGCGACAAAGGCCCTCGAAAAGTTCCAGCATCTTCTTGGCTGCTTTGATGCATGCTTCTGAGGACTGCTCTACGTCTCTAGGCACATCGGATTGACCGGCGCTTGCGTGGAAAATCGTTTGCAGACGAGCGCGGACAACAGTCACCACGGAGACCTTGCCCATGTCGATCCAGGCGAAGTAGTAGTTGAGGTGCAGGTGGAAAACGGCGCGATAGCTGGATGACTTTGGATCGACATTTTGCAGCTTGAGTGATGACGGGAGCCCCTTTTTCCATGCCTTGAGAGATATTCGGGCATCTGTGGGACGTCTTAAAGCTCCTGTGTGCGAATGATTGGTATTCGACCATCCTCTGCTGAGCACATTAGCCTTGGGGCATTGTTTAGGACTACTCAAGTCAACTGACCCAGGCTCTGAAAGCTTGTCAATGATTCTGACGAACGCTACATTTGCTATTTGATGCTGTAAGTTGTCAAACTTCTGAGACGCGTCCCGTGAAGTTGGTTTCGGCAGACCCGCTGTGATGATCTCCTGGTCTACGGATCGCGGTCGATTGAGCTTGATGGTGACCGTTCTATCGCTGTTAGCGCAAGTCTCGAGGCATGGTGCAGCATAAGGAGATATACCTTTCAAGGGAGTAAATCGACCACCAGAGCCTCCGTCTGGTTTCCTTCTCGTCCTCGGTCAAAGAGGGGTCGTCAGGTTCTTGGTGGAGCCCAATAGCCAGAGCCTTTCGCAGTGCTAATCCCATGTACACATAGGAGGCACTGATGGCGCTGGCCGGCATTAGGTAAACGCCCAGAATGAAAGTCGCTTGAACTGACTTGATGCAAGGCCGGTCTAGTAGATCAGAGATCAAAATGCGAGCCTGATTGTAGAATACCCGGCCAGGATCAACGCTCCGATCTTCCGTCGAGGCTGCACTGCTCAGGTCTTCCGGTCTTGCCAGCGCTGTCCACTGGCTCCCTAGCGCGAAGACTGCCAAGACAAGACAAACAAAACCGGCATCTTCTCTCAAAGTCGACTGTTCGTCATTATACAGTTGATCGAGTTCTGCCATGAAGTGGCTCTGGTCAAGGTAGAAGAAAATATCGGTCCCGTAAGCGATGCAAACCGACACCAGAAAGTCGGCGACACCGCGTGGGGGAAAGCTCTTCACTGCTCTCTTGATGCGCCTACGCTCGGCAGGATCAGCTGGAGGTGTATCCGATATTCGAGGCTGCAGGCTTGCTAGATCCTGATCTCCCGATGGTGGCTGTGAGTCGAGACAAAAGGCATCCCGTAGACGGGATAGGAAGCGCGGCCACATGAAGGCTTCTGAAGGCGCGCTATCTGCGGGAGAGAACTCGTCGTTCATGCTTTGACCCAAAGGTGTATTGAGAGTAAAAGAGACATCGTTGTTTGTCCGATTCGACTCTCGCTCTGGAATGCCGATAGATCTTGTGCCCGCGGTTATTGAAGTTATTGTCGAAGTCGAGGACTCATGTTCTTCACCAGCTGGGCTACGCTCCCGTTCGAAGCGGCATGGATGAGATCCCTCAGTACATCGCACACATACACCAGAAGGAGTCTCGATACATTTGTTCTTGCGTGCCTTACATCGATCACACGCCCGGGGTGCCCGCTTTCGAATTGCATCCGGGACTCTACGGCGGCGGCGGCGGCGCTCTGCGGGAGACTCCATTGGCGGAAGTGTCGCTTTCATATGACGAACATGGAACCGTCATGATGGATGAGAGTCTATTTGGTCTTCGAGACTCGGATAACTCTGTGATGACCGTTCAGTGCTGGGAGGAAGTTGGTGTGGAAGAAAGAAAGATGTCTGGAGCCAGATGGTTGTTCTGGGGGTCTCTCCGCATTTCGGACGCTTTGCCGATAAGAACAGACCCCACTGTGGCGGCAGGGATCACGCGTCGAGGTGAAGCTGTTCGGCGATGTGAAAGGAAGAAACTGTTCACCTCGCCTCACCTCATTTAGGAGAGTACCATTGTGTTTCCAACCCCGTCCCATCCCGTCGGTATTGGAGAGGGATTCCGACTTTTCCTGTCACTGGCCTTTCTCGCGAATGAAGCCTGCCGGTCACGCGTTAGGGCACAAGTTCCATGGACTTTACGAGGTTACCTCGACGCGTCGCTGACTCTGTTATGCTCAGCTGATTGTACGTCATGGTTTCTATTGCCTTTTTTTTCCTTCTCATCTCATTACGCAGTTTCCTTGATTTCTGCGGTTCTATGAGCTGCTACTCTTCTCCTAAGTATCTCCAAATATTCCAAGTTCCAAACAGATCTCACAACGCCGGCTTGATTCTGACGGGTACTGTGGCATCCTCGACCAGACCGCTCCATCTGCTCTTGTATATCCTGCCTTCTTTCAAGACACCAAACACGTGAGCCTCGGGGTCATCAAATATGGATACATTCTCGACAGGGTTGGCGTCTGTGATGAGGAGATCTGCCTCGAAGCCCTCCTTAATCTGACCCAGCGAATCCTTTCTGCCGGCCATCTTTGCGGCATTGAGCGTCGCACTCTGCAGCACAGCTAGCGATGGGACAGCTCTGCTTCTCAACGAGAACTCAAACGACTGCGCTGCTCCGAGCGGCCCAAGAAGGTCTGTACCGAAGCAAATGGTCACACCGGCGTCGTACGCAGTCTTGAGCGCCACCAACCCGGCATTGAGCACCTCCTCGTTCTTCGACATGGATTCGGGCGGCAAATAGCCCTTCCACTTCGGAGACGCCATCTGAGCGTATGTGATGAGGGTGGGGGTAAGATAGACGCCCTTCTCCGCCATGAGCTTCGCCGTAGGAGCATCGACAAAGTTGCCGTGCTCAATCCCCCGCACACCGTTATCGATACAATGCCGGATGGCTTTCGTTGTGTATGCGTGGGCTGTGACGTAGGTGCCCGCGTTCGAGGCACATTCGACCATGGCTCGGATCTCAGCGCCGGTGAATTGGAGGTGGTCGATTCTGTCGGTTGGTGTCGAAACACCGCCGGAGCCCATGATTTTGATAAAGTCGGCTCCGCCGCGGATCTCTTCTCGGACGGCGGTCATGCACTCCGGTACGCCGTTGCATAGCCTTCCGAGCCCGTTTGTTGACCCGCCGCAGCACTCGGAGTGATCGTGAACACCACGGATGTCCCCATGGCCGCCCGCTTGCGACAGGGCATGTCCCGCGATGAAGAGCCTCGGGCCGGGAAAGATACCGTCGTTGATGGCTTCCTTCAGTGCCTGCTGCGCACCGCCGCAGTCTCGCACACTCGTGAACCCGCGGTGTAGCATCTGTGCGGCGACGTATGGTTGGCGAAGAAGTGAGACATCGTTGGCGTTGCCGAATGCTTTAGAAAGGTCGCCGAATCCAGGGACCGCGACGAAATGGACGTGTGAGTCGATGAGGCCCGGGCAGATGAATTTGCGGGAGCAGTCAATCACCTCGAAGCCTTGTTCCACAGCGGTCTTGATTGCTGAGTCTGTCGAGTCGGTGATTGTGTCTATGTAGCCATCTTTGAGCTGAATCGCCGCGTTGGGGCGCAGGCTGCCGTCTGCCACGTCGACGATGGTGGCGTTGGTGAGGACGTATCGTCGGACGGGGCTACGGAGCCAGGGCTTCAAGTCGGCTTCGGTGACCATGATGAATGTCAGAAGACTTCTGAAAGGTTAGGTTGTCTACGCCAAGCTTGGAATGGAGGCGGAGGTGAGGGGAAAGTCAAAAAAAAGGAGCGAAGAGTTTACAAATGCTGAACTCCAGTGCCTGCAACTCGGATATCTGCTCACTCTTTTCCACAGATGTTTATTTATCCGATTGGCTTCATTTCACGGCACTTCGTCATACTGCAATTATCAACCACTTACATTTGACATTACTCGACTTATCGGTAGCGTGGCAGTCTATCATCGGGAACCTGGTTAGCACGAAGCCATGTTGCCGATACCCGCGTCGGGTATCTGTCACGAACCTCCTTTGTCGTCGGCAACATGGCTCGCCCCACCTCCGGTATCACCGCTATCTTCACTAGTCACATCCAATCGAAGGGATTTCTGGAGAATGTCCTGATATGCATCTCTTAGTGCGGGGGATGGAAACATAACCCCGGGTCGACAGATGACATGCCATGCGACATGTGGAGACGACGAACACGTGGATCTTAAAACCGGCACTTCTGCCGTTCTCCGAGAGGGTGGGATTTCTAGAGAGACAGTCGACGAAGGCTGTTTTGACTTTGACTTCAGACTTTCCAAACGAGCACTGGCAACAATGGCCTCGTCCGGCGATACCAAGATCGATGCGATGATCAAGCAGCAAGGAGGCGGCGTCCCTTCAGAAGCAATGGAGGAGAAGACTGGACAAATTGTTGATCTTGCGGATGGCTATACCCCTGAAGAGGAAAAGGAAGTTCTCCGCAAGATCGACCTGGCCATCCTGCCAATGGTGAGTAACTAGTTTTAGCAACCATGACTGATGAACAACTCGACTGATTTGCTTGTCTAGATGTGCTTCGTCTTTTTCTTGCAATACTTGGACAAGCAAAGTCTTAGTTACGCCAGTGTAAGCTGCCTATGTTCTGGAACCATCAGATGTTGCCCCAACTTCAAGCTGCTAACCACAAGTCGATAGGTGTTCGGCCTCATCACCGACCTGAACCTGACTAGCACGCAATACTCGTGGTGTTCATCTATCTTCTACGTCGGTAAGTACATCTGCGATGCTCCCCGAGCTATCCAGTTTATAACCATCGCGGAACAGGTCAGCTGGTATCGGAATATCCTTTCATCTACTTGATGAGCAGATTCCACCTTACCAAGTTTGTCGGAGTCACCGTGTAAGTCTATCCCTGTCTGCAATCTCTTTATACAGCTGCTGACATCCCCTTTCGCAGCGTCATCTGGGGCATTATCTGCATGTGTCTCGCGGCCCCGCACAACTACGCCGGCTTTGCTGCCGTTCGATTCCTACTAGGCTTCGCCGAAGGGGCCGTCTCTCCCGCCTTCATCACAATCACAAGTATCTGGTACCGAAGCAACGAGCATGCCCTCCGAACAGCGTAAGATCTCCCAAAGCCGACGTACATACCGTGTTATTGATAATAAATAGGCTTTGGATCACCATGAACGGCGTCGCTCAGATCTGCGGTTCCCTCCTGATGTACGGCATCGCCAAGAACACCCACGCCCTCGCCCCATGGAGAGTGTTGTTCCTCGTCTGTGGTGCAATTACCTCTTTCGCCGGAGTTCTCTTCTACCTCTTCATGCCGAATGGCCCCAAGGATGCGTGGTTCTTGGACGAGCGCCAGAAACAAGTCCTGTCTATGCGTATGGCCAAGGACCGTGAAGGTGGCGACAAGACCTCCTTTTCTATGACGCAGCTCAAGGAGGCTGTATTTGATATCAGAACCTGGTTTGTGTTCTGGTTCGGTGTTCTGGTCACCATGCAGTCTCCGGTCCTTACGGTTCGTCTCATCTATATCTCAAAATTGCGATAACAGCTGACCGTGGATGCTTCAGTTCGCTTCACTTGTTATCAACAGCATTGGCTACGACAAGTACCAGACCATGCTATACACTGCTCCATCTGGTATGTCTTCGGATTACATTGACTAATATTTGTATCTAATATCGGTTTGTAGGCGCCGTTCAGATTGGGATGCTGTGGATTGGTGTCTGCGGCTGCATGCTCTTCCCCAAGCAACGAAGTCTGGTGGCTCTCGTCCTCATCCTGCCGCCCCTCATTGGCAACGTACTTCTTATGAAACTGTCCACCAATGCCGGATGGGGTATGATTGCTGCATCTTGGATTGTAAGTCAAACATTCTCGATACTGTGTCCTGGCATCTTACTGACCTTGTATGCTCAGGCATCGTGCATTACCGCCGTATGGTCGATCCTTCTCTCCCTTACGGCATCAAACGTGAAGGGAAACACAAAACGCGCCATCGTCAACGCAATGTTCTTCGTTGGGTACTGCGCAGGATGCATCGGCGCACCTCAGCTTTGGACCAAGAAGCCGCGCTATTTCAACGGCGTTGTCACAGCTATCGTCACGTGGTGCTTGCTGTTTGTCGAGGTTGTCGTGTACAGATGGCTCTGCGCAAAGGACAACAAGAAGAGAGATGCTGCTCAATCTGATGGCCAGAATATCCAGAGCCAGGATGAGGTCGTCTTGGATGCAGGTGGTGCTCCTGAGAGTGACTTGACAGATAAACAGGACAAACTCTTCAGATACAGTATCTAAGTGCGCGATGGTATAAGGGAACTAAGTAGACACAGAGGTGATCTGGCAAGAATGGTTTTGGGAGAATATAGCTACTCCGCTGTTTCATGGCTCTTTAGTAAAGCAAATGTTTAATCCCTATCCAATGGTTGATCATTGTTCAATGATCACAAAGGCCCATGAAGCACTCTTCTCTACAACACCATTAGGTGAACGTTAAACATTGGTTTCATGTGACTGGATTGCACAACAAACTGGAGAACATATATACATTTAAACAAATAGAATTATGAATGGTGAAAATGTTACGATCTTGTAGAACTCGTGATCCTTTGTTGTTGTCACGGGAACCACGACTGGCGTGGTGTGTAGGTCACTCTAGATATCCCTTCCACGGATGTCTGCTGTACTCTCTGCGCAGTTTCGGACCGACCTGTGTCTGCAATCAGCGATATGGCAAACCATTTAGCAGACTTGTGGCGACTTACCTTGTATAGTATGATAGGGATAGGGATAGGGATGAACAGAATCGGCAAAAATCCCAGAAGCGAACTCGCCCATGCAGCCCCCAATTTGGTATACATTTCGTTTGCGAACAACCGGAATCCCGCACCAAAGACGCTTCTGAAAAAATCATTGCCCGCAAGGGCTGAAGCTGCAACATTCGGATAAGCGTCTGGCAAGTAGTTTACGACCGAGTTGAACAACAAGAACGACCCGATACTGAACGACGCGGAGCCGATGATGGGCATAATCCAGTGAACATCTGGTATTGATGACCAACCGAATCAAAAGGGGCAGATGGAGATGGCGAAGCCGCCGATGAGACCAGGGGCTCCAAGGGTGCCAGAATACGTTCTGAGACCTCAATGATTGCGGAGGTTCAGTTTTATGTTATGAAGAATTGACACTTGGGGTGGCAGAATGGGATATGAAGGAGAATTTCTACGCAGCCGTCAATGGCACTGTCCTGTATCATATGAGCCACGACGATGCATATATGTTTATTAGATGACAGCTAGAGGCGTTGGATGCCTCAGATGGGCTGTTAATTCCTAGCAACATATCCGTGTCAAGCTAGAACTACTCAACCTTGCTATGTTGGCTCACTTGAGGACAAAAGCAATAACCCAGCCGGACTTTTACCCTCAATTGGTGAGATGCGCTGTCTCCATGTAAGTGCTGCATCCGCTCTGCAGAAGATCCAGATATTTGCTACAACTAAGCGCCGCCAAGCTACGTTGGTGCCAAAATACGATAAACCTCAGAAATCCCGCTTCCTGGGATGGCATCATCTGAAGGCCTCCTGTACCTCGTTTGAATCCCCTCAGTTGTGTCAGAAAACAGTTGCAGCGCGTGCAGGTATCATCATGTCCGGCTCAATTAGTGAGGTCGAGGCACAACCCGTCCAGCCAACCGCGGCATCTACGGCAGACGTCCCATCAACATCAGCCGACATCGAAGTTGACAACGAAGTAAGAGTGATTAGGGTTCGTATCTTGAAGTTCTACAATAATCTGCCGTGACTGATGCGTTTCTTGTGAACAGAACGATGCCTCGACCATGGATGATCGCATGTGAGTCCAGTCCTAATCCTGAAACCGTCAATTACAGGTTCGGTCCAAGCAGGACTAATGGGAATTTGGACCAGGTCTTTTTAAACTGCCTCTCTGTTTTCATCAATGGTGGATTATCCGACTGAATGTGGTCGAACTTATCACGCGTTTCGAGCTGGCTGTGAGTAGCATTAGCTGATCCGTGTCGTCCCCATTGTGAGCGACATATCTGGTAACGACATACACAGCCTATAAGTTTCCAAATAGCGAGGTAAAGTTTTCACAATATCAACTTCTTAAAGCTAGAGTCACTGATTGCAATATTCTTTATAGAGAGAATCCGATAGACTCGGATCAACGCATACCGTGATGGTCAAGACCATTGGCAACACGCTCTTCCTTGCACCATTCGACGAAACTAAGACGCATCGCATACTAGACATAGGCACCGGGACCGGTAGTTGGATGCTTCTATGTGACCCCAATGCTCGTGAACGAGACTGATAAGTCAAAGCACCCACTTTTGGGCACCCCCCCCTTTTGGGCACCCTAAAAAATCCCTCCCAGCCACTACATTAAAACCCTACCTATTATTTTAATTTAATATAACAATTACAAAAATCATCTAAATATATTCCTTTATAGCACACATACTAATTAATAAGTAATAGTATCGTATACTAAAAATAAACTTTAATAAGTATGTTAGTATCCCTATTATAGGGATATTGGTCGATTAGTTCGAACCGTGGGTTGACGAAGTAGGTTAATTAAACTATTCTAATATACTACGTGAGGTATAAAAGGGAGGTTCTAACTATAGGTTAGGCAGTCTGTAGTAATCGTAAATAGGGCCCCTCGTTGGCCCCTGCGCAGCCTCGGCCGTATGCCGAGGTCAAATTAGACTTCCAATCTAACAAAGTACTTAATACTATTAAAAACGGTCTTTTTATTAAAAGGGCCTCGATCGAGTTCGGGGTTCTTAAGATAATACTTTAGGGTCGAAAAAGAGGCTATTAGACGAGGGCGAGGGTATTTATAAAGCTTTAAAAGCTTTTTTTATAATAAAAAGATTAACTAGCTTAATAAATTCGAATTTAATATTACTTAAGTATTACATTAATTTATAAATAGGTTAGGGAATTTACTAAGCGAGTTCTAAAATCTTAGGGAGATACTAAACTACTTAAAAAGAAATAAATTAACGCTTTTATTAAAAAGAATTTATTAATAAGGGTTTAGAGAAGTCGTTTAATAAATTCGCGCCGTATTAATAGAGCTATTACTAATATAATTAAATTATAGTTTAAATTACTTAATATATTAAAGATTAATAGTATTAAATAGGCTAATAAGTATAATATAAATAAGACTAATATAATAAAAAGTAAGGGAGCTAATAAGCTAGTCTTAAGCATAGTAGAGGCTATAGTAATATAAAAAAAAGAACTTAGTTCGCGTACCTAAGTAACGATTATTAAATATATCTTTACTAATAGTAGAGCTATTAAACTACTAGTTATTTATAAAAGAAAGTCGGTCTAATAGTAGTAGTTCCCTCTTTAACTTATCGCTTATAATAGTTAAAAGTTTATAATAATAGATAATAGCTAAATAACTAATAAAACTACCCTTTACTAACTAAAAGAAGTGTTCTTATTATAAACTAAGACCCCCCCCTATTAGGGGGCTTAGTAAGCTAAACTAGCCTCGATTATTAATACTAAATAGGTATAAGAGTTATATAATAATAGAATTTATATAAGAGTACTATAAAAATAACGTTTATTTATTATTTTTATTATTATATACTTCCCATATCCTCTAGTTATTAAATATAGCTATCTTTAGGCCTATTAAGTTCTATTATAAAAAGGAGCTTAGTAAAGAGGATATAATAAATAATTTTATTATTATTAAAAAGTAGTACTTCTTAAGCTACTACTAGCTTACTCGTTTAGCTAGTTTAACGTCGTTAAATATATAAAGTAAGTAAAAAGTAACTAGACTATAGCTACTTACTATAGCTAAGCTACTTCTTAACTTAATAATCCTACTTATATAAATTATACTATTTAAAAGGGGTATAGAAGCTAGGTAAACGACTAGTAATATTAATAAACTACTTAACTAGGTATTAGTAACCTTTATTATTAACTAATTAATTTTTAAAAAGGTTAGCGAGCTCTATAATTACTTAAAGCTATTTATAAAGCTTAGTTTAAACAATAGTACTTAATAACTACTATTTAAAAAAGTAAAAAAGGTTTTTAAAAAATAGGCTTACTAATTAGCTATATCTTAGTACTAAATTCGAGTTCTTAAGGCTAGGATTAAGCGCATAAGGCCTAAGAAAAAGAAGAGTATATTAATAAACTTAAATACTAAGTTCGTAAATATTTAAGATATATAGAAAGCTTAGGAGGACTTTAGTAACTATCTAGTTAGTCCTAATCGACTCACAGAGGTCGAATTATTTAATAAGAATTTAGATTATATTATTATAGTAGTAGAAGGTAGTTAATTAATTAATTATAGTTAGTGTTAATATTTAGATGCTATGTTTTGTTAGGGTGCCCAAAAGGGGGGGGTGCCCAAAAGTGGGTGCTTTGACTTAATGTTAATGTAGGGGCAACCGAGATGGGAGATTTCTTCCCTAATGCCGAGGTAACCGTAATTGCTTTGAGTCCCATTCAGCCGTCTTGGGTACCTCCAAACGTCAAGTTCGAGGTCGACGACGTCGAAAGCCCCTAGGTAGGGAACAACAAGTACACCTTCATCTTCAGCCGTTACATGGCTGGCTCTATCGCGGACTGGCAACTGTACATCAGCCGAATTCTTAAGTAAGCGGTCCCTTAACCACCTGCACTTGAAAGATGAATAGTAACAATGAGACTATTTAGGAACCTGACGCCTGGCGGCTGGGCGGAGTTCCAAGACTGGAGTCTGATGCTAGACTCAGACGATGGGTCCCTCAACAGTACCCAGACACACCGATGAGCCACCCTATTCATGGAAGCCTGCGCAAATCTTGGACGAGACGGAGCTCCTGGATCAAGTTTGAATGCATGGATGAGAGACCTCGGCTTTCAAAACGTCAAGCATCGACATTACAAGATTCCCATCGGGCCTTGGGCAAAGGATCCTTCGCTCAAGGACATTGGCATGGGCAACCTTATCCAGATGCTCGAAGGGCTTGACGCATTTACCCTGAAGCTATTTTTCACCGCACTGGACTGGACTAGGGAGAAGGCGCTTGTGTTGCTCTCGCAGGTCCGCCAGGAGATGAAGGCCTGCGAGACGCACGTCTACCTGCACTTGTGAGTCTTACTGAAATGCCCCCCTTGCCTGTTGCACTTGAGAAGAAAAGATTGGTTCTGACAAGTTTTACAGTCATGTTGTCTACGAGCAGAAGCTTGAGCAACGGGAATAAAAAGGGGCCGCTCAGTGTACGTTATGGTAATGGCTGCTACTAAGAATAGAGTGCTTTAGCTCCTCTGTCCTCTGTTGTATTCAAGAACCCGACATTTCGTTCAGTTGCCAGCTATCCTGATGCAACGAATAATTTTGCCAACATCACAACTTGTCGGCAGCGCCCACCGCGTCTGATTCCGCCTCCCGACTT
The DNA here is from genome assembly GCA_030869315.1 of Colletotrichum cuscutae. NCBI lineage: Eukaryota > Fungi > Ascomycota > Sordariomycetes > Glomerellales > Glomerellaceae > Colletotrichum > Colletotrichum cuscutae. Next base: position 62,618 of record MPDP01000057.1, on the reverse strand, counting down.
CTTGGGATGTTGCTTAGCCCCTCTGTGTAAGTCCTACTAAGGCAAGCGACGTTGCTCAAGCCAAAACGCAACAGGATGGACGTCATCCTGCACCAACATAGTAGCGGCGAGATCATTGGCTTGGAAATCGGGTAAGATCTCTATGTTTTTCAAAAGAAATGGCCTTTCCCGCTAAACCCTGGAGACCAGGAAACCGAGATGGCTAAATTAGGGCGGGTTTCTCTTTTCTTGGCATCTCTCACCCCGCAAAGTGACAGCGTCGCATTTGACGATTTAAGGTAGCGGACGTCAACCCGCCGAGGAGTTCCTGCAGATGGCTGACACTCTCCTCCCGCACCAATGATTCGAAGTAATCCAGAAAGGCCAAAGGAGATGCCTCAAGAATATTCCAGTATATGTAGCTGAAAGAGTCCCCGTGATAATCGATCAGATTCCCAAAGTCTGAACCAAGCTCTCAATTCCCCGGGCTGCCTCTGCCAGTGCTTCTTCGACGATGGTGTCGACCCGTCTTCTGCTGCTCTCAGCAGCCCTACTCCTCCTCACCTCGGCCGCAACCATCAAAAAATGCCGCGAGGAAACCTTCCAGAACCCAGTCCTCTACGAAGACTACCCTGACAACGACATCTCCGTCGGCCCAGACGGCGCCTTCTACTTCTCCGCCTCAAACTTCCATTACAGCCCCGGCGCCCCGATCCTCCGCTCCCTCGACCTCGTCAACTGGGAGCCCGTCGGGCACTCCATTCCCCGTCTCAATTTCGGCGACGGTTACGACCTCCCGCCCGGCGGGCCCCGTGCCTACCGAGGCGGTACCTGGGCCTCGACGCTGCGGTACCGCGAGAGTGATGGGTTATGGTACTGGATTGGGTGCACCAACTTCTGGATCACCTGGGTCTTTACTGCTTCGTCCGTGGAGGGGCCTTGGTATAACCGCGCCAACTTTGGTGGTGGGAATTGCATGTATGACAACGGGCTGCTGATCGACGATGATGATACGATGTACGTGGTCTACGGCAACGGGAAAATCAGCGTTTCGCAGCTCGCTGCCGATGGTCTTAGTGTTGTGAAGACGCAGCAGGTTCTTCAGGCATCGGATGTCAATACCGAGACGGTGGAGGGTAACAGGATGTACAAAATCAACGGAACGTACTATATCCTCAATGACCAGCCCGGATCCACGACCTACATCTGGAAGTCGAGCAGTCCGTGGGGTCCTTACGAAGCGAGGATCCTGGGCCAAAACATTGCGCCGCCGCTAGAGGGAGGGAACTCACCCCACCAGGGAAGTCTCATTGAGACCGCGCAAGGAGACTGGTACTTCATGTCATTCACATGGGCGTATCCCGCGGGCCGCATGCCTGTGCTGGCACCCATTGTCTGGGGCGCGGATGGCTTCCCCGAGATCGTGAAAGGAAGCAACGGTGGTTGGGGCTCCTCCTACCCTCTACCTCTTCCATCTCAGCCCTTGTACAATTGGACGCGGACCTACACGTTTGAAAGCGAACTCGGTCCCACCTGGGAATGGAATCACAACCCCGACGTCGCGAGCTTCGAGGTCAACAACGGCGTGATCCTGCGCACCGCCAGCGTCACTGAAGACATTCACTCTGCAAGAAACACCCTCACCCACCGAATCCACGGAGAATTCCCCAAGGGAACCGTCGAAATCGACTTTAGCAACATGGCCGACGGCGACAAATTCGGGCTGGCGGCGTTCCGCGACCAGACTGCGTATATCGGTATCCACCGCAACGGCAGCGAGTACACCCTCAAAGCGATCCAGGGTATCATCATCGACGCGGAGTCGGGTAATCCCGTTGACCCAGGCAAGGAGGTAGCTTCAGCACCTGTGCCGAGCGGCGCTGCCAAGATATGGTTCCGGGCTGAACTGGATGCGCGGCCGACGGGGACTAGGGACGCCGACTTTTTCTACAGTTTTGATGGTGTTGAGTTTACCAAGCTTGGTGATGCGTATAAACTGAACTCTGGGTGGGAATTCTTCATTGCGTATCGCTTTGGTATTTTCAACTTTGCTACTAAGCAGTTGGGAGGCTCGATCAAGGTGAACTCGTTCACTGCTGCTTGAGACAGCAGTTAAGACTATCATGCATGTGTGCTTCATTCGAATATATATCTTTACCAGAGTACATAGCTAGTTGCAAATATTTAGGAGTCTCATATTCCGTTCTTGAGTATCAGAATTTAGATGAGAACGACTCTCATTCGTCTAGCCATCCATCAAAATTCTCACTTACCAATGTATCTCGACTAGGCCAATACTAGAGATTGGAACCTCCAAGCACGGCAACTTCTGAGCAGATTCAAGAGCCCTCACTATAGTAAGGCGTGAAGCCCTCATCTTTTCGCTTGCGAAATCAAGGGCTCATCCAGGCCTGATCTCAACTTCGACGGTATCTCACCGAACCCCCGGAACCTTCGGCATCCTCACCGACTCAGGTGAGCGCAACGCCCTGCCATCCCGAGAAGAAAGTGGGGTGAAAACGATCAACATAAAGAAGGCCCCGAAACGGAAACCTTCTAGAAAACCTGAACGAAAGACGTCATCGCATCCCATCCCCCTCTCTCGCCGACTCCTCCGGCCCTGATTCGCCAGACCGTGAACACCCTTCAAGATTGCCACACTGGATCGACCCGTTGAAGAACATTCAGGTCCATGAATCGATACCTAGCACGTTCTGCCCAGGGACAAGCCCTGAGACCCTGGGTCTACACATTTGAGACTACATCAAGCAAAAAAAAAAAAAAAAAAAAAAAAAAAAAACAAGGCTCTAAGATGCGAAAGGGACGTTTTACGTGTGAGTGGACTTCCATGCCGTAAGAATGAACAAGTTCCTTACCATCCCACTCCCGTCCCTCGAGTCGAGAGTCCGCATATGTGTGTGTGTGTGTGTCCAAGTCACCGAGTGTCCCGAGCTCCTCACATCAAAATCAGGCTGAGCCACGAACATTGAAAAATCAAACACGGCAAATCCACCGGACAAGTTCCGCTGACCGCGTTCCCCACCCCGTTCTGGACATGAAGGAGCGGTCGGCGTTTAAATGGGCAACCAAGGGCGGGGCCGGGTATGCAAAGGACGTTGGTTGAGTAAAGAGCTCCAACGTCACCGCCGTTGGTTGCTGGTCCCTTTACCCAAGGATTGTATGTATCTGAGGGACCGCGCGAGCCCACACCCAGGCACTGTTTCACACCACACACTCCATCCAATGCCGATGCTGCTCTCTCTAGATCAAAATTTTCCGGGACCTCCTCCCACCTTCACCTTGATCATATCCAAATTAGGCATAACAAAGAGAGGATCACGGATCATCTGACTCCCCATCCTCTAAACCGCCTGTATTATCCCAGTCTGGTTTGGCCTGCCCCCGTGCCCCCATGGGGGCGGACGGGTGTGCAAGGCGGCCGGAATGGAGGTTCTTGGCAATTTGAAAAGTTCAACGCTTCTCTAACGGGGGACCCAGAAAAACAACTCCATTAAGAAGAGAGAAAATACTGCAGTGAAAATCTCCTCCCGAAAAAGGGGGGAAATGGAGGCACGGAGGAGTACTAAGGGTAGTCCCTGTCCACTTTGTACAGTCCAGTACAGTGTCGATTGTTTGGCTGGGCGCAAACTTCACAATGGGCTTTTGTTGATCAGACGAAAGCTGGAGGATTGGCTTTTGGTCGGATGTACCTCGGCGACGTGGTGTTTCAACAATACTCTACGCTTGGATGGCAAGGCTCGGCGAATTTGGGATAGGTAGCTGCGAATGGCCTCAACGGTTCGTATTTTGAGGATGGGAATCTGTTTGGTGCTTAACTGACTGCAGCTGTTTTGCGAAATAGATCACAATAGCAAATGACGACAGGTGGTTGTTGTAACTGAAAATTTGAATTTAAGCACTGGGGGTATCATTCCGATGTACATGACCGCCTTCGTCTCTCTCTCTTTTTTTTTTTTTTTTTTTGTTGGTATCCTTGCCCGATGCGCCATAATCCATAGGCGCCTCCTGGCAAAATGCTGCCAATGGGTTGCTCCTAATTCACTGTTTCCAAGTGTGACAGGAAGCCAATACGGATGCACACTGCTGCCAAGTGTATATTGTCGATACTTTTAATTTTTCGACCCGAAGATGCTGGAAAGCTCAAAGACATTTCGGCCTTTAACCGTCGCAGATATCCTCGAGCTCAATTGTGTAGAGAGCTTAGAAAGCAGGCTCCTCGTTGGTAGGGGGCCCGGCGTAGTTCTTCTTGCCCCAGGCAAAGTACCATCCACCGGAAATGAGGCAGGCGGCGACGAAGACGGCGGGCGCGTAGTTGATGGTCGTAGGGGTGACGGGAACGAAGGTGGGCATGCAGAACAAGGGCATGGCAAGAGCAGACCAGGCTGTCAAAGAGTTAGCTTTGGACCTAATGATGAAATTTGTTTTGGAAAGTGTACTTACCGAGAGATATGACGTTGGCGGCGACACCAAACTTGCCGAGGTTGAAGGGGCTGCCGACAAGGTGGGTGCGGCCGTTGAAGAGACTGATACCGATGGGAATGGCGTACGAGGCAGTCAAGCAAATGACACCAACACCGGAGAAGGCGTTGAAAGCAGCGCTGGAGCCGAAGTAGATGACACCGAGAATGATCTGGACAACCATGCTGAGCATCATGGCGTTCAGGGGAACGTCCAGCTTGGGGTGGACCTCCTTCCACCAGCGGGAGCCAGGGATGGCACCATCACGAGCGAAGGCCCAGGTGCAACGAGAGGCGGCGGTGGTGCAGCCGATACCGCAAAGGATGGCCAGGACAATGAGAGGAAAGAGGAGTCCGAAGGCACCGCCGGATGTTCCCATGGCGTCCTTGACGATGGCGGGGACGGGCTGACCGGAAGCCAGGTTGATCAAATAGGTGATGTCGGGGAGCACGAAGACGAGAGGGATAAGGAACAGGAGACCGGCCAGGGTGTTGAGGCAGACGGTGAGGACGAGTGCCTTAGGGACCTGAGTAGCGGGCTTCTTGACCTCCTCGCACATGGAGATAACCATGCCAGTGGACGAAGTGGCGTATCCGGCGTGAAGGAGACCGACGCAGAAAGACCATCCATCGGGCCATCCGGAGTTGGCCTCGAAGTGGGTGAAGACGTATTTGGCATCGTGACGGCCGTTCTTGGCGACGACGAGGACGGAGATGATGATGGCGAAGACACCAGCGAATGTCCAGAAAATAGCCGCGGACTAAGTCACGAAAAGTTTAGTATGCTTTCATTTCACAACTATATAACACAGGGCACGCGGGAGCAGAAGCATTCTTACATCAAGGATGGGCAGCCACCTGTTGCCGAGCGAGGACACAATGTTGCAAATGAAGGTCAAACCCAGGAAGATGAGGAAAACCTGGTACGGCTCGCCAGCAAGGACGCCGACACCAGGTTCCGACTCGAAAACGTTGACGCATGCGACGATGAACAGAGCAGTTCCAAAGTTCACGGCCAGAGTGATGGTAATGTTTCCCACCACGTACAACCAGCCGCAAATCCAGCTGGCCACGCGGCGGTACTTGGGAGAGGAAAGCATGAAGGCTTGGTAGTAGACACCTATCAGAGAGAAGTCGTCAGCATAAAGTCCGGGTTTGGCGAATTTCGGAGCCGGCCGGCCGTCGCAACGGCAAACATGACGGAAAAGAAAAGCTGGTAAGTACCTCCGGCAGTAGGGTAGACACTGGTGATTTCACCGAGCGAGGCAGCGACACAGATAATGATCAAAGACACGCCGAGCCATCCCCAGATAATGTTCACAGGACCACCGCCAGCCAAGGGGTAGATCATGGTAGTGGCAAGACCGTAGGGGATAGCAGCGAGGACGAAGGACATGAAGGCAACCTGCAGCGTTGAGCGATTACGCTCGAGCTCGGGCTTGTAACCCAGAGACTCGAGCATGTTATCGGCACCGCCATCGTCGGAACGGGAGGGTCGGGTAGTGTAGCCATCCTTGATATCGCCCTTGTTGAAGCCGAGATCGTGCTCGCGAGCACCGGGGTCTTGCGAGAGCACATGCGCCATGATGAAAGCCCGTTATGTTGTTTGACTATACTATCTGTCGAGTAGCAAGCCAAAATCGGGCTCCGAGGCGGCGGGAGGGAGGACGGGAAAGGAGAGAAAGGTTAAAAAGGTGAGACGACTCTTCCAATTGACATGAGGGACAGTGAAGGCCTTATGTGATTTGGAAAGCCAAGAGGAAGGGAAGTTTATTTGGGGGAGAATCGGCCGTGTGTAACTGGAACTGAAGTATTCCAGAGCCGAGGAGATGGTAAGACGAAGAGTTTAAAAGGAAGGAGGAAAAGAAAAAGAGGCAAAAACCGGCAAGGGTCGAAAAAATAGACAAACAAGACAAATCAGACAGACAGGCTGCCGGAGACAGATTGACAGACAGAACAGCCGGCAGGGAAGGTCTCGATTGAGTTGAGGCAGTCCTTACTCCTCACTGTACAACTTCGATTCAGTGCCGTCCCGTACTGGGCTATCAGTCGGTCCCTCTCTCACTCCTTGGTGTCGCGTTCGCCGGGATGGGTGAATGACGTCCATCTCATTGGACATGGACGTAGGCTGCGGGACCAAACTCCCAAAGAGTTGTAGTGTACTTTCGACACCCCCATGCCCATGCCCATGTCCTTTGCCCCCCTCTCAGCCCCTTGTCCGTCCGTATGTAGTCGCATGTCTCGTCCTATCAGTGCTGTCCCTGTACCTATCTGTCCATACAGGATACAGGCGCCGTGTGCACTGCTGGGCGCGGGCGGGCTCGCACAATGTCGATGAAGGGTTTCTTAGCGTAGGTTCCCTCAACTTGTGTCTGTTTATCTCTCGCGGCCTCTTTGGTCTGACTCGGGGTCCCCGGTGGATTCGACCGGTGCCACAGCAATCTTGTTGCCCACACTCTGACCTCCCAAGACTTGCCGGGCAGTCAGCGCGGGTAGCATGGGCGCTCTCTCTCGCTTACGGACGACGTCCTGCGGCACAGTGAAGGGCAAAGCAACGCCGTGCAAGGCAAGGCCGAGAAGATAGAGCTGAGGTGCCTGGCATGTGGCCAGCGTCAGCCGTATCGAAGCATTCAAGCATCGCATCGCTCGCAACAGCCGTATCTGGTGTGGTGCCAAGACCCAGGCCGAAGAAGTAACCTGTAAGAGCGCGTGTAGAGCCAGACGGTGTCGGCTCTGGGCCTGGTTGCGGTAATTTGTCCCGCGCTATCGACCGCAGGGCTAAAGCATATTGAGCCCATCGTTGGAACACCCGACCCAAGGTAAATGGGATTTATCGGCGGTACTTTGGGCTCTAGCCTGTCAGCCTGTCTTGCATTTGCATTTGCATTTCCTCTGCCCTGTATCCCTAATCATCAGCCGATTGGGCTGCGGCCCTTTGGACATTGGTCCGCGCGCCTTAGGACTTTGCTCCGCGCCTGTGTGTCGCACGACTTGGATTAGGCCTGAGAGTCCCATGGAGAGTGGCGGCGGGATGGCGAGACATTGAGACTTTGCAAATCCTTTTCCCGCACTACAGTGCCGCGGCTCGACAAGTGGTCAAGGTTTGGCTGTCCGCTAGCTGACGCTAGGAACCCATGGAGGCATTATTCTTCGTGTGTTCTTCGCGGCTTCTTGCGCATGTGTGTTGTCCCGCACGGGTGGGTTGGGGGCGATGTACGAATAATCAAGCCATCCGTACTCCGTACTTGTTGGAAATGTGTAGGTACTTTGAGAATTGAGACCTTGTCAACGCTCTCTTCCAGGTTTCTCCTCAAAAATTCTCCTCTTTTCCCCTCCCCCGTCGGCGCCGAAAGGGATGACCCCGAGGAGCCGTGAAGCCGCGAGGCGTCGGATGAGGCTCCAACGTTCCACGTTGTTACGCTTTGTGGTTGCGGCTTGCGCTCCACGTCTAATAATCCTCGTCGTGTCGAGGGGAAACAATCAGGGACCGAGTGCCTAGAGGCAGCGGCAGCGGCAGCACAAAAAAATCGTCAACCTCTGAGACAGCAAAGAAATGATCCATTTCTCCATCAGTCCTCATCCTCGACCGGCTCAATGCACATAATGCGTAATGACGTAGTGCTGTGGTCCCAGTTGCCCGACTAGCGCCGCATGCTCTCCACGCAAATGCAGACCGTTGGTTCGCCCGGTGCGAGTCGTGGAGTCTCTCAATCTTCCGTCTTGCCGTCTTGATCCCGACGACGGTGGAGGACGACACGGTTGGCGGTCGCAAAGCGAGCGAGTTAGCGTTTGAAAAGTGAGCCAAGTGGACGCGCTTGGATGGAGAGAGAATGGAGAGAAATGGAGGAAAATGGAGGAGACTGGAGCAGATGGGGGGAGAGACAGGGGCTCCCCCCGTTCTGCACAGGGAATCCCAAGGCTGTCTCTGCGCCCCAACACAGGGTCGGGGGGCACACCTTGAATAACTCCCTGATACAACCAAGCCCACTAGGATCGTGAGGCCTGCAAGCTCCCGTGGGAAGTGGTTCTGAAGTGGCTCTGAGGAGGCCCTGAATAGGTGCTGATGTCACAGAGGGTACTCCAGTGATGATCCGCCCACCTGCCGCACCAAGTTAGAGCCAAGCCGAGTCGTACGTAAGAGTATCTCTGCGCCGGCTTAACGCGGGTGAGATACTTGTCGGTGACAATCGTCGGTGGCTGTCAGTCTACCATTCATGCCTGTCGTCGGGATGCGAGGAAAGCGTTCGATTCCTTGATGGGAAAGACAGACGAGTCGTCAGGCCAAGAAATTTCTCCCTCAGCACCTATCGAGCCGGCTCAGCGCCAAACCCGGCTATCTGGTGGAGGGAAGCCAGGCCAGTCCGGGGGGATGACACCCGATCGCAGCACACGCGACAAGGACGTCGACGTTTGTCCCGCCATGCTGGGTCGTCCACTTGCACTGAAGCCTGAAGGCTCGCTGATGGCGCAATTGGTACCCTTAGACCCTGGAGACCCTGTCCACTGCCAGGCTGAACAGGAGGGGCACACTCACGATACGTATATACGTATCGAATCCGGGGAAAGGCTGAGATGGCATGATGGAACAAATCAATAGCCTTGCATCATGATCAGCTCAATGGCTTTCCAATGAGGCCCAACGAGGGCAGCAAAATGCGCAACGCCTCGCTTTTGATGGAAGAGGGTGTGGCGCGCGCGATGACGGTCGCTGGTGAAGTGGGGATGGCGAGAGCGAGATTTAACACACCGAGTGCAGACCGACAAATTGCTTGGCGGAGTCCCGAAAGAAAGCGTATGAATCGGGCAAAGTAAAAGGTTCGATTGCCTGTCCGGAGAGCCCGACACAACCACCACTAGAAGCCATTTGGACGAAGTGACGTTGAATTTGAGACCTCGCATGCAGAATAAGGATACCAGCGTACAGGTAGGTGTACCTGGTCAGTGACTTTAATAAGGGTGATCGAACGCCCGCAGACACGCGCGCAGGGTCTCGAGAACGGTTCCTCCTCATCCTTCGCTCCCGTACGTCAAAACATTTAGGTGCCGCTGAGCCGCAGCTGGAAACGAATTAGCGAGGGCATCACATGGCGGTGACCAACAGCATCCATGAACCGACATTTGCCCTGGAAGAGATCTGCGTCTAGATTCTCCGTTGCAGTGCAGTGCAACAGTATGTAGATAGCCATGCGGGAGCCGAGAGGGCAAGGCAAGGTACATGGGGGAGTCGGGAGTAGTCCAGGACGGGAGGGCGTCTAATAGGGAACCACGCCGTAGGTCTTCGAGTGAGGGAGGTTGTTTAGAGGCGCCAAGACCACGGCAGCTGTCGATGAGAGCGGGATGCGACGTGGAGTTGAAGACCAAGAGAAACACGTTCGCTGGCGTATTTTGACATGAAATTGAGTGGAGTGAACCTCGCCTCTGTACCTTACGGAGACATCCACCGCGGGCCTGAGAAATGCGGCAAGATGTCGTCGGATCGGAAGCACGTGGTTGCGTCCAGATGGAGTGGGCGGGAAGGTGCATCTCAAGAAGGGGGACATCGCACCTTCCCTTCCTTCCACCTGCAATATCTTGGAGAACAAACGGAAGGTGCGCAGGTTCCGTCGTCGCACCTGCCTCACATCGTGGCTTCCTCAAGGCTGACAGTGACCAGACCCACCCCGTGCCTTCCTCCACCGACGCCTTGGATCCTCTCCAGCCTTGCGGCAACCGCATCTCTCTGACGCCTCCATCTTTCCTGGGCCATCGCCAAAGTCTCCCATTTTCCATTGACGAAGATCCTTGCTCCTTGCTCTAGACATGGCCATGTTAGCTCGACTGCAGGATGCGAACTACGGCTGCATCAATCCTTGAATCTTGAATCCCTTGCCATCGACCGGGACCAAGGCACATGTCCTATGTATATACGGATAAGCCATACTCTATGCCGTCTACACCACTCGTGCGATTAATTCACGGAGTAATGTCACCCAGCGAGGCAATAAACGCTGACAGCCGGGGACGCTCACATGGCTCTGTACGGAGTAGACGAAGCAACCAACATCTCATCGGAACAGATCCTTGATACAGCGTGCTGGACGGCACAAGGGCATCGATACACCATGGGCTAAGGTACTGATAGGCAGAGAAACATCAGTTCCGACTCTACCAACTCCGTACCCTGTTGGCGAGGTACTTGCGAGAACGAAGGTGGCCGACAAGCAGACCGCCCTGACAGGAGTGACGACGACGTTTGGCCCTGAACACATCTCCAACTACCGACTTCTAGCCCTCGGGAATATCGATCCTACGCAGATCACGCGACGTCTTCCCAAATCCAGGAAACTCAGCCGGTATAGACTGAGCGAGACCAATGGCTATCCCGGCATTTACAAACACGGGGCGGCCTACACGCCGGGAAACCGATTTGATAACGCCACAAATGTCTCCTGACCAAAATGTCAACTTGTCGCAGACCGCGCCAGTGCGCCTCGAAGATGGGACTATAGCCGCCAAACACCACCCGCCTCGGTAACTTGAAGGCATACGGCGTAGCTTACCATTCAGACCAGGGACTCGGGGAAAGACATCCTGCTCATCCGCGCAATGTACGACTATCCGAACTGATACATTACGGGGACTTTGCTGACCGTGGCCATCAAGAAGCCCACTCGATGTAGGGGCGGAAAGGGGCCTCCTCCATCACTGCGTGGGGGACCTACCGAAACCCCAGACTGCTGTGGTTGCTTATCTCAAGGCTCAAGGATGGAATTGTGGACGCCGAGGAATCCCTTTGAACCCCTTGTCGCTCCTGGTTGCCTGGGTCGCCGTTCGAAAACAGCAATCGCCTATCGCCCGAGATAAGACGCTGTTAGCTTTACGAAACAAGTCTGCGGCCAGACCTTCGGAAACAACCCAAAGATACGACACCATTTGGAGGTTGACACTCGCAAGCCGTACTCTTATCTGGGCGGCATGCGCATCCGTCGAGCACCTTGATCGGAGACGATACTGCTTCCACCGCCCACGTGGTCGGTGTCTGCGAAAAGCATCCGACGTCCAATTTCTGGGCCGATCGCGATGGGCAGCAAACGGCACAGCTGTGATCTTACGAGACAAGATACGCTCAGATGCGCTGCGCATGGCCAGCTGTTGCTTACAGTCCCCAGGAACCCATATGGTCTAGTTGACGATTACGAGAGGGAATTGGGACGCGCAGCAGTAGGATGATACGACGCAAGACAAGGCATTGCGGAGCAGAGCAAGTCCGCACGTCAAGAAGACCAGTTCGTCCAAGAGGCTCGAATCCACAAAGTTGCGTACTGCGTACTTGCGACGGTCGGCAACGATTGGCCAAGAACCGGACCACCAGTAACTAACAACTGTCGGGTCTCAACAATTGCTCTGCCGCTCTGACAGACATTTCTCTTTGGCTTGATGTCTTCGTCAGTCCCAGTATTCAGTGCAAAATACCGCGTTTCACCTCGGTACATTGCACCTCTGGACCAGTGGGCAGTGGACTACAGCGCTAGGCAGCGCTGCGCAGTGCGCACATGCCTGCAGCATCCATCGCCCCTGTATTTTGAGGACCTTGGGTCGCTTGGGTCCCCCGTTGCCCCCCGAAGCTAAGGCTGCAGCAGCGCAATCTTCATGAAATGATGGTGCGTTCCAACAATTTCAGCGAGTGTAACATCTGCGTGGAGACAAGTCGACAGCAGCTGGGAAGACCGGTCGGAGGACGTCCGGAATGGGGCAAACATCAATCCAGGCCCGGACCCACAGTCGGGGATGAATCGGGCGAGAAAGTGGCCTGTGCACGGAGGAATACCGTCCCTGGTTGGTCCACGGCACATTGTCGGTGACGGCCCCACCAGTGCAGAGTTCTCACAGGTCCCTCGTATCCGAAGAACCCACTTTGAGCCGTTTCTGCCCCATCTACTGGTCCGTTCCGTTGCACTAACAATTTCTGCAGACGGAACTCAATTCTCGAGGTACGTACCCAAAAAGACGCATCGGCGGAGTTCACCGAATTCGTCAAATCGCACCAAAAAAATCATCGGACAATGGATATCAATATCACCACGACATGCAAAAAGATGTTGTTGAAAGGGACGAGACTCGAACTCGCGCGGGTTGCCCCACCAGGAAACAGATGTTAAGCTGACCTTAACCTGGCGCCATAACCAACTCGGCCACCCTTCCAATGCTGAGAAGATCTCTGGAAGTTGAGTGATGGGCCGAAATTAGGGCTGATATCCTAAGCTTCTCTACCTGTGCCAGCCCGATTGCCAAGCAACAGATGCTAGTGATCCTCAACTGCGTGTGATGAAGGCACTCTGGAGAATCACGCCTCTAGGTCCCAAGGTACGAACTGTGTCTTGTAGCACAGATCTCGAGGATGGGATGTCAGAACTTGATCGTCCATCTCTATACTCGACCGCATATCCGGGGAGGGTCTAGTACGATACTTGGAGTAGACTGCATTTAAGCAAGCTCTCATCTCAGCCAAAGCAAGATTACAAAGCGCACAATGCGTTAGCGATTCACCCCTTGACCAAGAACCTCTAACTCGACGTTGATGAAGTATCCAAGCTTACTGCCGCCCAATGCAAGTCCGTGGGCCAAGCCCAAAGGCAAGAAATAAACGTTGTCGATCAGTGTTGTCTTCTGAATCCAACCATCTCTCAGGAACGAATTGCCATCCGTCCGGGAACGTACTCTCATCCAGGCGATGCATGCCAAAAGAGTTACATGCCAAGATCGAATTTTTGGGTATGAAATATCCATCAATAAAGGCGTTCTGTTTTGGCGCGTAACGTGGAAGCGACATCGTTCCTGGGGCAAATAAACGCAAGCCCTCATGAACAACAGCGTTGAGATAGGGCAGTTTGTGAAGAGGCCGATCATTCCCTGCTTCGACAAGCTCGTTGTGAAGTTTTTGGACTCTTTCCTCGTGTTTGGGCTGAGAGAGCTCCCAAATGAGCCAACACAAGGTATCACCTGTAGTTTCGATCCCAGCGCCAATGTGGTCGAGGCATTCAGCTTCTGCCAGGGGCCTGCTTACATGGCTCGATTCTAGAAGCTTTCGTGCCACGGTGAAGTCGGAGTGGTCTCCGGTTTCCAACAAGCTCTGCACAAACTTTCGCAAAAAGTTGCTTTCTTGTTCCAGGTCGACCAGCTTCGGGAACAAGGCCTCCCAGAGTGGTGATAGTAGGGGCAGATAATAGTGCAACAAGGTTACTGCTAGACTTGTTAGTGTTAAGAACGCATCCCAAAGAGTTTCTTGACTCTAAAGCGCATTTGATGAGAATCTACCTTCTCGGGTTTTGGCATAAGATAGCAGCTTGACCATCTGCCGGTCACCAGCGTCGACAAGTGAGTCTGTTCTGTGAGGATGAAACAACATCCCAGTCACACAATCGAGAGCGTATGCATGCAGGTAAAACTAATCTTTCAGCGGACACAGTCAGAAACCACATTCATGCGGGTGACCTCGGGTATCTCACGTAGATGTCCGCCGTATCTGGAACCGCACACGCCGCCCCAAAGGCTCCTGCCCGCTCGTCTATCATCTCGATGATCTGAGGTCGGAGAACCGATGAGTTGGAGTACCGGCCATCGAGATGGCGCCGTATAGTGCTATGCTATCATCGGTTACGTTAGCCATAGAGCACGGAGCTTACATTTGGAAGAGAGTGTCATAAGTACGGTATCTGAGTCGAGGGCTGTGAACAGGTTGCTGCAGATGTTAGAGTCATGAGCACAAAGAGTGTCAAAAACAAACCCGCGGCAAGGCACTTACATGTAACCGTCTTGATGAACGAGAGAGTATAGCTCCGTTTTTGGGAAGTCCTTACTTCCCGAGCCGTAGATTTGCTTTGCTGCTGTGTAAGGTAGCTTGCGAACGAAACCTCGTTGCACGCGATTTGAACGACGGGTCCATATCGAAGATGTAGGTCATCAAACCATTCTCTTTTCTGACCGAACAGTTCACGATGTTTGACAAATAGGCTTGTGAACTTCAAGTGCCAAGGGCTAGGGATCTTAGCTGTCGCCTGGAGATGGAGGGTTCGTATCCAATGCACAAAAGAAACCTGTATTGATCGGGCAATTGGCATTGATCGCAACTTGTAGTGCTGAGGAACATTTGCGGAGAAGCCCGGAGCAAGACCAGTCCGTTACGACGCAATGGACTTCGCCTTGGATGATCTTGCAGTGAATACAAGCTTGGTCTCTTGTAGTCCAATGACTGGGAATCGCCGAGATTCCATGCACGACTCTACATCAATGACTCACTGTCCGATGCCTTGGCCGCCGGACATGCTTGCATCACCCGAGAAACGTGAACAGCCCTGACATTGGGTATAGTCGGAGGATTTGTTGTCGATGCTGGGATCTTGTGGGTGCAGTATCAAGTTGAAATTGCCTTCGGAGTTCTCCTCCTACTCGAGATATCATTCTTACCGGAAACATTCTACCCACGAAAATCTATATCAGACAGTGTCTTACTGGACCAAGAGTGGGACATCGTCAAAAGAACAAAGAATTTGAGGCTCTGGGTAAGCCTTTTTGCACCGTGGCTGTTTCAAAATCCTCACGATTTTGCAGGGAGTACGGCAGCTTCAAGTAGGGTCAAAGAGGCGGATGTGTATGACGGCCATCCACTTCATGAAGCTTGTGGCCCAGCCTCGATTTTTGTGTGCAGTCATTCCTTACATATTCTTCCAGTATTGGTGGTAAAATACACTACCAAAATCTGGTGACAATGTTACGAGAGTCCTTTATCTAGCGGGATCTATCCAGGGTCGTCTATTTTCTCACAATGGGGCCAGTGGCATATGCCCAATTCAGCACCCAAACTCAGGGTTTGCTTTGGCTTGGCCTCAATCTAGGCACTGGTACTATCGAAATGGTGTTTTCTAGTCGGATTCTTGACAAACTCGCGTCTCAGCTCGCCAGAAGCAAGACTGATATAATTGCACCCGCGATGTATCTATGGCTTGCATATCCCGCGGCACTACTCGGGGCGGGAGGATGCATCTTGTGGGGTATTTTGATTGATCGCAGTTGGCATTTCATGATAGGAGAGGTCGCTTTGTTCATCTGTGAGAAGACAACCCCTCATCCGGGAACCCTTAACTAATGTATGGCGCAGTCGCTGCAGGATTCAAATGGGAAACGTAACAGTGATAACGTACTCGATCGCTGCTTTCCCAGATCAGGTCCTAGAAGTCATATCCTTGTATGGGTTTCTCTACAACGTGAGGCGATCTTTTTGTGCAGTATGTACTCTAGGAGATGCAAAAAGAACACAAGCTTACTCAATATTATGCGGCCTATAGATTTCTGCGTTTCTTGTTCCTTGGTTCGTCAATACTTGGGTTGAAGCTGTTGGTATGGTACCCGCCTGCCTCTCAGCCCAACATAGACTAACAAGTGGGTTAGGTTTGACCTGGAGTTTTGTCACCCAACGTCTTATCACTCTTTTGGTAATCCCATGCGTCTTGATCCTTCAAACGTGCGGTCGAACGCGAGCAAAACACGGCCATAATGCGGCGTAGAATGCCGTCTTCCGTATATGAAGCGGTTTGACTCGGAGACATAGGGGGGGCGACAATGTCTTTCAAGTACGGGCGATTAGGGATAGTAGCTTCCGACTGCAACAAGTTAACTTAAACGCTCTGACAAGACTAAGCGGGCGCCGGTCTAGCAGGATAGTTTGTAAACATTGCCTGATGGAAATTGAGGTCAAATTTTGAGTAAGATAACGCCGAATCCACAACTTCTCCCGGCGACTAGGCCCCATCAAGACGACCCCCGCCTACTTCTAGCTTGGATTTCGCTTCGCTGACCAGAATCAGCGAGTTCGTGAGAAGATAATCGCCGTTATCGGGCTCTGCTCGGTTTGGTGCATATCTTGGTGCGAACCCTTCTTCCCAACCAAGACATCGTGCCCTTTCGCGAGTCGCGTTCGCGCCGTCGTGCGCTTCGAGCCCTACTCCGTGGCCACCAACTGCCATATCGTCGTCCTCCCGTTGGCAATTTGCGTTACCATAATCTTTCCACTCATCACCATACCGCCCGTCACCATCGAGGGTATCTTGCCGCGTTTCGCAATGCCTTGGGTCGACTGATCGAAGCACATGCCGTTGTTCGCGTCACGAATTCGCAGCTTTCCCCCGTCTGACTGAACCGTCGCCACGAATGCACAATTTCCAGGAACGCATCCGTATACGCATTCGTCCATCTCGAGTTCCGCCCTGTTACCGCTACTCGGCCACCATGTTGTCAACCTCCACCTTTGCGGAACTTCGCCATCTACGCCGCGGGAGACCATTATGACACGTCTGGCATCTGTGACGAGCTGCACTGGTTCCCACCCGCCGTCGTCCATCGCCGGCTGAGCCTTCGATTCGCCAATATACGTCCATGTTGCGACATCCCGGCTCACCAGCCTCCCCGAACGATCCACCGTTGCGAGTCGACTTGAATCCGTCGAAAATGCGAACTTGGATACCGGCCGGCCGCTGGTCACTTTCTTGCTTTCGCTAATTGTCTGCACGTGCGTGTTGATGATTGTTTCCCAAACGTCCACACACCCGGCCGATATCCACGCGAGTAAACGACCATCAGGCGAAAATTGTGGTGAGTGGAAGTCCAAACCCGTCGTGAACATTGCCTCAGGGGCTTTGCCTGCCCAGTTGAACGTCCATACCTCGCATTTGGACCCCGACCGGAACGACAGCGCGAGAACGTCGCTACTTGTCGGAGAGATGGCAATGCCCGTAATGTGGTCGAGGACTAAGTCGATTGCGATGCGCTGAGGAGGCAAGTTGAGCTTGACGTTCCAAATGAGGATGTCGCGCTCGCCGTGTACTGTCGCGAGAATGTCTTCCGATATACTCAGGAGTCTGATGTGCGACGCGATGCCTTGCCCTGACGGCACTGTTTGTGAAAATCTGTACTGCGCGTATATGGGCTCATCCAGGCTGTCCTCACGACGCGTCATGACAGTGTCGTGAGGCATGGCCTGCGGACTGTCTGATGCGATTGGAAGTATTCACGCATCCCTTGGTGGGCGATGAGGCTGTGAGAGATTTCACTGAGGTATCCCACAACGGGCCAGTCTATTTTGGATGGGTGTCTCGCGGCGCTAGTAGCTGCAGCCTGTCAGACCGCCACGAGGTCGGCATCCGAAGCTGCCTGCATGCTCTCAGATACGCACGACCATCCCGGGTGAAACTACCTGCCAAATTGGGGCTTACATGAGGTCTGAGCCAGAGACAAGAGACTCTGGTGGTCAATGAAACATCGGAGTGACAGCTTTTGGGGGGAAGCCTTTGTGCTGAGAGGCTTGGATTCAAGTTATCCGCCGAGGAGATTGAGAGGTGGTCGGCGATCATGGAGATCATGGGTTGTCAATGCCCAAGCACAGTAGAGACCTTGAATCTTATCAAAGGATTCATGTCATGATGTGAGTCCGTAGTTTTGTTTTCGAGTTCGGGCTCCCATGATTTCCAACTTTGCCTCTCCGCGATGCCACATGAGCCGGAAGACATCCATCACTTGACAGAGGCTTAGAGGATGCGAGTAAAAGTCTCATCGGTGTCAAGATCTTCGTGTATCATGGCCATGATTCTGAGGTCCATGATTCTGAGGTCCATGAACTGCTTTCTACTCTGGGCCAAGTTCAAACATGATTGTAGCTACAATCTGTCAGGAGAATTTCTCCCCGTCTGTGGGTGCATGCCGGAGTTTGGAAGTCTCACCAGACGTGACTTGAAGACTTTGCGGAACCAGGGACGAGATGCAGCAGACGTATAGCTTTTCGCGTTGACGTTGACTGAATCTTATATTATTCAGTAGGTACGGAGTGGAGGAGAAAGAGGTACACTCCCTCTTGTCCCGGCACCTTGGCGCGGTTCAAACCGTTTCCTGCTTCGATGCAACGGTTTCGAGTTGCTCTCAGTGATATTCGAC
Organism: Colletotrichum cuscutae; assembly: GCA_030869315.1. NCBI lineage: Eukaryota > Fungi > Ascomycota > Sordariomycetes > Glomerellales > Glomerellaceae > Colletotrichum > Colletotrichum cuscutae. The sequence continues at coordinate 44,202 of MPDP01000057.1, read as the reverse complement.
GTGGGCTACCTCACTATGTTCCAGCCATGATGCCATACCTCTTGATGCCGGTACCACTATCAACATCTTTACTACCACGGTGCCCTCAACTTCTGAATCTATGTGGTCTCCCTTGATAAGCTAGATTATAAGCCTGGATACACTCAGCTGTTGATCGGCTCAGGACAAAGACCTGACACCTCTCACGAAGCTGCTTTCAGGACCTCGGCCTGGATGAGCCCCTCAACAAAGCGCACAATGCCCCTCACTGCAAGTCTAGCCACTGTATCGCCTCCCTCTAACTCTGCGTTGAAAGAACACACGACCAAAGACGTCGGACTTGTCTTCGTCGGAATCGTCTCCAAGCACCCTACCAAATCTTGCTCATTCAACCCCCCCGGAGAAGGAAACTCATTCACCCTCCCGAACGACTCATCCAAAACATCGAGATCGAGATGGATATGCGTCTTCTCGAACCTCCTCCGCTCCAACAACACCCCCAGTTCCTTTGCGAAATCGACTTTGCTCTTCTCGTCACCCCAGATAACATCCACCCCAGCCTCCGTCACTGTCTTCCTCTGCAGCTCAGACACGTCTCTCAGGCCGCAATACGCCACTCTATCAAGACTCAAGGGTTTATGCTCCGGCACGGATTCCATCAGCTTATGCCAGCTCATCCCAGCCGCCATAGACAGCGCCATTGCATCAAGGTACCCATTCTCGTTTGTTGACGGTGTATCCAGGTCATCGTGTGCGTCTATCCACAGCAGGTTCAAGTCCGGAACGGAGGCGTTAAGACCTGCTGCCACGGCGGTGCTGGCGTAGCAGTTCCCCGAGAGGACAAGCGGGAAAGAGTGTGCGGCTACGGCCTCCGAGACGGCGGTGGATATGCGGCGGAGGAGTTCAAATGTGCGGCCGATCTCGCCTTCAAAGGCGTCTACAGGACCGATGTTGACGAAGCGGATTGGGGCTAGGGATTCGAGTTTGTCGGCTAGGCCGTGGGAGAGGATGCGGTTGGGGCCGGTGCCGACGCGGTGGTTGGGGATGCCGACGTGGTATGGCGAGACGACGATAGTGACTGAGGTGTAGGACATTATGTTTGGTTTGGTTTGACGATGACTAGGGACTCCGATGTGTAATGCGGCCCTTTGGGTGTTCATCTTGGTTGGGGCCGGGGACTACCTAGTTTATTAACCACGTCGAGGAGTCGGCAAGCTTTACCTCATAAACCGAAAGTAGCATTTCTTTCCCGCGATCTTCTGGTTCCACTCTCTGTGTTGTATGTTGACGCAGCCGGAAAATATTTCACGCATTACAAAGCAGTCTTCTGAGTCGGTCCGTCTTGGTGTTACTGTCAGGGCATACTGAATTCTGTCCATATCATCAGCTAAGATTTGCTGAGTTTCAACATTGCGGAGGAGAGTGACAGCCTTGGGCCAATGGAGATGTCTTGGCAAAACCGCAAGTCTCTCTGCATCGAGTAGAGATATCAATTACTGTCAACCTTAATTGTTCGAAATTTGTCGGATTGGAAGTCCAATTCGACCTCGGCATACGGCCGAGGCTGCGCAGGGGCCAATGAGGGGCCCTATTTATAATTACTATAGACTACCTAACCTATAATTAAAACCTCCTTTTTATACCTTATATAATAATATGAATTTATAATTAATTAACCTATTTTATCAACCTATAGTTTAAACTAATTAACTATTATACTTAACGTATATAATAAGCGAGTAGGCTAGATAAGCGAGTGAGCTACTTAACCGCTATTAAGCTACCTATATTACTATAATACGCATTTCTTTATTAAGAAGAATAATAGCGCTAACTAAAAATACTTAATTAAACCTAGTTATTTAGGCTATTGAAAAAGACCGAAATCTTATTATTTAAGCTATAATAAGGATTTATAATATTAGTTATATTATTTTAAGTCGTAAATTAAATAGAATATTATTTTAATATAGTACTATTCTTAACTTATAGAAATTAATTATGTTCAAAAAAGAGAAGCTAATTAAGTATATTCTTAATTTAAGTTCTTAATCGTTTCTTTTTTACTTTAATAATATAGAAAATATAACTAATTAATTACTCGCTAACTACGATGCGCCCCCCGTTAAAAAGCGCTAGGTTTTTAACTTTATTAAGTACTAACTATAGTTCTAAACGCGATTTTCTTTATAAATATAACTATAAAAAAGCTTAATATAAAGATCTAAATATAATAAATACGTAGTTTTAGCTTAAAGCGAATATAATTATAAAATATAATATTATAAACCCGGATATTTATAACTTGAATAAGATTAGTTTTATAATAAGCTAAATTACTTTTAAAATAGTTATAACGAGTACTAAAAAGTATTTAAATATAAAAATAATATAACTTAGTAATTATAAATAGTTTATAATTATTTAGGTTATTAGCTCGTTTAGCTATAGTATTTTATTATATATTATTATTATAAATAAATATTACTTTTTTATTTAGTATATAAAATCCGGTTAATTATATAATTAGGTTATTATAATATTTAAAAATAAATAGATAATGAATAAAAAAGGCTTAGATTAGGTAAAATACTTTAAATAGTATATAAAACTATATATAAAAGGTTATAATTACTTTTTTATTATTAATAGATATAAAAGTTATTACTTTACGGATTTTAAGTTATATTATAAAAAGAATAATATTATTACACTTTATATACTAGCTTATTTATTTTATTTATTATAGCCCTTAGATATTAAATATTTTAAGCTTTTAAAAACGGCGTATAACTAAGAAATTAAAATAGAATATAATAAAATAATATTTATATTATAAAAGAGGACTTTTTTTTACGTTTTATAAAGTATTTATATAAATAATTATAAAAAAACATTTAGAGAGAATTTAGAAAAGCCGGGCTTATATTTTTAAGTATAAAAAGTATACTATTTAAGCTAAACGTAAAGTTATATACTCTAATATTTTTAAAATCTCTCTTAATAATACTACTAACCTAGACTTCTTAAATACTAAATAACTTAATAAAAATATTATTATAGTCGTAACTTATTAAAAATCGAATTTCTTGTTATTAAAATAGCTTTTAAATTTAAATTATTAAAGTTATTAAGTATTTATTAAAGGGGGCGCGAGGATTTATATATAAGACTATTTTATTAAAGTTAAAAAATTATATTTTTTAAGAGGAGAATAACTTATTTAGCTAACGTAAAAGGGTTAAAAAAACATATTTCAAATAAAGAGGAAGTTTTATAGTAGCTAATAAGGAAGATTTTTAATTATAAAAAAAGTAATAACTTAGATTAAAAAAGAAATATATTAAAATAGCAATTATTAACTAAGAACTAAAATAGGTTAATAACGATATAGCGTTTATAAAAATACTAAGTATAATATACGAATATATTAAATCACTAAAAGATATTTAAAAAAGAGAATACTAAATAGTTTTAATTAAATTATTTTTCTAAGTAGTGCTTTTTAATTACAAATATAATATAGTTGCGGTCGGGTAGTCTACTCGCTTATCTAGCCTACTCGCTTATTATATACGTTATAATAATATTATTAATACTAATTAGTAATTAATTTTTATTATTATAAATTAACAAAGTATTTAATATAAAAGAAATAAGTTTTTTGAATAGAACGTAATAAGAGAATCGTATTACTTAATTTTATAAAAAATAAGTAATAAAATAAAAGTTTTTTATAATAAAACGAAGTAAAAGAATTATAGCCCTTAACTACTTATAAAAGGCCGACGTTTATTATATTAAAATGTAATAATTAATAAAAGTATAGAGGTAACTAAGTTACTATTATTAACCTTATATAATCCTTTTTTATTAATTAACTTACCCACGGCCGGCCCGTAATTAGAAATTAATTAATTAATTAGTAAAAGAAATTATTTATATAAGTACTTACTTAATTAAGAAAATTAATATACCGGCGTTGTAAATTAATATACTAGCGTCGCTCTTATACTAGCGTTACTATTCTACCTTTTAATTAGTTTAAAAAGATTTATTAGTATAGTTAGATTTTATTAAATACTTATAAAGTATTTTAAGCCTTTATTCTTTTACTCCCTTTATACTTAGGTTATATTATTAAACCTCGAAATCTAACTTATAATATTTATTTATAATAATTTTTATAATTAGAATTAAAAACGTTCCTTAAAGCTAATCTTAAAGTAATACCTTTATTAAAAAAACTTCTTTTTTTATAAAAACGATTATTAGTTAATTATAGCCTCTTATTATTATTTAGTTAACTATTGTTATTTTCTTTTTTAAAAAGTAATTACTTTAATATTAGTTAATTTTATAAAATTAATAATTTTAAAAAATAGTACGACTTTATTACTAAGCTCCTAATTAGTATATTATAAAATACGTAACCTCTTATAAATAATTACTTTAATATAAAACTTATATTATATTTTATTTACTATTTCCTTAAAAAAATAATAGAAACTTAATAAACTACCCTCTTATAACTTTTCTTTTAAATATAACCCCTCTCTTCTTAATAAATAATCTTAATAACTTTCTTATTTTATAATAAAATAACTTAGTAATACTTTTTAGTTTATTAAATAGGTTATTAATATCAATTAAAAGTTAATAATAGTACTACTTTAAGAATGGAAATATATTTATTAATAATGTTAAATATAAATCCCTAAGTTAACTTACTATTTTATTTACTCTTATAGCTATTTCTTATTTAAAATAATATATCTTTTTAAAACAATAACTTTTTATTATACTCTAAGTAACCGATCCTCTTCTCTTTTTATAATTAAAATTCTAAACTTATTAATTTTTAGTAATTTAAAATAAATTTATAATACCTTTCTTAACCGAGTCAATAACTTTATAAAAGCTAATAAATTTAGTATTATAAAATAGAATCAGTATAAAGCTCGAGGATAGATTATTTAATATACCTTTTAATATAATTAGTTTAGTAAGGCTAGGCTCATATAAAATATTAATATTTAATAATATACATTTTATAAATATAGTTATAAATAGTAAGTTATTACTAAGGTTTAAGAAGAGGATAAGTAGTTATTATATTATTATCTAAACCCCTAGTATAAATAATATAATTATAGCCCTAGTTTTGAATCTTTTATATACTTTTTAAATTATAAGCTTATTAGAATAGTTAAGAATATTATTAAAACTATAAACTAACGAGTTAAGATTTAGGCTTATAGTATATATATTATTATTTAAAAATAGTTTTTAGAGTTCTTATTTACGTAGTAAAATGTTTATAATACTAGAGCTTATATAAACTAAAGAAACTAGCTAAATACTCGCTAACTATAGTATTAATTAAGCTATTTGATAAATAAAATATTCTATACGTATTAAAATAAGTAAATAACGAGCTAAACTACCTTATTAACTTTATTTAGACCTTTTTTGACTATTTTTAAATATAAAAGCGATTTTTTAAAATAATTAGTTTTAATAATATTTATAATATTAATTATTTTAAGCTCCCTCTTTTTTAAGTTACTAAATAGACTTACTTTAAATCTATTTATAATACCGCGTTCGGCCTTATTAATAACGAAAAACTAAAGGGTTTTCGGTTTTTTTTAGTAAGTATTTACTAATTTATAAACTAATACTTAGTTTATTACTTTATTATTATTATTATAAATTACGATAAGTAAATAAAAGTTATACTAAATAAGTAGTCCTCGGACGTTTAGTAATAACTTTATATTTATTATATTAATTTTGATATTATACTTAAGGCTAAGTAAAAATAGGTTAAGGACCGTAGTTATAATAATAATAATAATAGGTTTAATAACGAGGGATATTAGTATTACGACTTAATATATATAACTAACTTAAAGGCTAGCTTACTAGCCGCGGTAGCTAGGTATACTACATATATAAATAAAATAGGAATATAGCTACTCCTATAAAACAAAAGAACTATAAATAAGTTACGTACTAATAAAATAAGGATTGTTTTAAATTAGAATAATTAGGGACGACCTAAAGGATAAAAAATAAATTTAAAAATAAACCTTATATACAATATAAACTTAAGCTGGGTTTAAGAATAGACGTTTTATAGGTTTTTTAATAATTAACTTAGTATTAAATCTTATAATCGTTTTTGATTATTTTTATTAAAAACCTTTTTAATAAAACTATAATTAATTACTAAAGCCTTATTTACTTTATAACTTAAAAATATAGTTTTAAAAAACCTATTTATAGCTATAATACTTTTTACTTAGTACTTATAGTCTTAACTTTTATTAATATACTTATTATTACTAGCTAGTTATAATACTTTAATTATTGTTATTTAATAAGTTAACTTTATAAAACTTACTAAGTAATGAAAAGAATAATAATATTTTTTAAAACTTTAAGCAGTTACCCCTTTATCTAATTTTAAATAACTTATTAACTTAAATAGCGAGCTAATTAAATTTAAAATTAAAAATAATAAAATATTTAATATTACTTATAATTTTAATAATAATATAGTTTTTGAAAAGGTAAATTATAAAGAAATATAACGTACTATTAAAAAAAGTAATAAATAGAATAAAGAACTTGAAAACCTATTTAATAGTAACTCTATTTAGATAGCTATAACTCTAACTAAAAATAATAAAAATATTACTATTTTTTAAAATATAATTAATAAAGTAATAATTAATTTAAAAATTAAAAAAAGAAAAATAAATAATTTAAGATAAAAAGTAAGAACCCTCTAAGCTATTATTAACATTATTAAAACTTTTATAAATAAATAAAAGAAAACTTAAACTTAATATACTTATTATATTTAATAAAATTACTAAATAGCTTAAGGGATTTTAATTTAAATTAAAACTTATTAAACGTTCTATATTATTAACTTTTATAATATAACTAAATAAGTTATTTATATAATAACGTTTTTTAAAAAACGAGCTTTAAAATGGTTCGAACTTTTTCTAAAAGATTCTTTTAATAGTAATAGTTATTTATTGTATTATAAAAAAATAATTAAAAGTATTTTTAATAATATAATAGGATTTTAAAACGCCCTTAAATCCCTATTTTAAAACTTTAATAAAAATAATAAACTAAAAAAGACTTAGTTAACTTTTAATAAACTAAGTTTACTTTATACTATATTACTAAGTTTAAAAAACTTATAGTACGACTCGATTTTATTAAGAAAATTGATTTTTCTTTTATTCTACTAAGGATTAAAAAACTAAAATTAAGGACGAATTTAGTAAAATAGAAATATTAATAAGTTTTTTATAGTACGTCGAGCTCGTTATTAAAATTAATTCTTAACTATCTAAATAATATATAAAAAAAAGTATAATACTCTTAAACTAATTCTAATTTCGAAATATTCAAACTATAATAAATTACTAAGTAATTACTAAAATAACCTAAAAAACTAATAATAATAAAGTACGTCCTATAATCAATATAGAGAACCTATAAATCTTAGTATTATTAAATATAAAAAACTATAATAAAAGAAACTTTAAATACTATGATTGTAATAAGCTAGGATATATAGCTAGAGACTATTAATAATTTCGATATATTTAATACTAACCTAGTTTAAAAAAACAAACTAATATTATAAATAAAACAGTCCTCTATAAATAACTTTTATAAATAGCTTATTATAATAATAACTATTTTACTTACTAATATAATAAAGAATAAATAGAATAGTACTTAAAATAATTTAAAGATAACGGATAATTAGGATATAATACTACCTTATTTCTAGTTAAGACCCTAATAGTAATAATAAAAAATAAATATCTACTTACTTACCTTATATTATTAAAATAATAATATCGAATATATTATTATACTTTTTTAAATTTATAAAAATATAAACAGAAAAGTAAAATAGACCTTATTATAAAGGATATATTTTACTTTTTTAAAGAACAAATCAAGTAAAGATACTTAACTAAAATAAAACAATAACTCTTTAAGTTAAAAAGAAAGACCTAATACTAAAAGAATTATACATAACCTCGTTTATATAATATAATAAAACTATATAAACTAAGAATAATCTATCGAGCTTAAAAAAAACTTAATTTAAATAAAATTCTGACTATGTTTATTCATATAATATAATAATAAATAATAATAAGAAATTTATTTTTAAGATTAAAACGTAATTTAAAAACTTTATATATAAAAATAAAATCGAAATATTTCAAAGATTAACTCTTAATTTTAAAATTATAAAAAAAGAAAAACATTAATGTTAATTTTTAGAAAAAAAGAAAATATTAAAATAAGAACTACTTCTTTTATTTTAATAAAATAAAATTACTCTATAATTTGAATAAACTCCGTAATATTACTTAATAACGTATTCAAATAAAAATTAATTATAAAATATTACTTAGTATTAATAATACTAGCTTTAAAAAAGATAATAACGAACTATAATATAAATATATTTATTAATTTAAAAACAACTAAACTATTTAGGTTTATAAAACTAAAAAACATAAAAGGGTTATAATAAATCCTTATATAAATAAAAACTACTCTTTATTTAACCCTAAAGATCCCGTTTATAAAGAATTATTTCAAATAAAGGCTTTATAATTATACTTAATCTTATTATTACGACTTTTATAAAGATCGGATTTTTAAATACGACTCAATATAGTATTAGAACATTACAAAAATAAACTTAACGGACCCTAACCTAGGCTATAACTATTTACTTATAGGTCTATAAGACTAGACTTTTAAAAAAAGAAGTTAATATTATAACTTAATATATATAACTAATTTAAAAACTAGCTTATTAACTATAATAACTAAGTATAATATATATATAAATAAAGTAAGAATATAGCTACTCTTTATAAAATAGAAAAACTATAAATAAGTTACGTGTTAATAAAATAATTTAATACGATTTAGGGGCTAAACAATTATTTAAAATTAAAATAATCGGGGATGACTTAAGGCATAAAGGATATATTTAAAAACGAGACCTATATATAATATAAACTTAAGCTAGGCTTAAGGATAGACTTTTTATAACTCTTTTAATAATTAACTTAGTATTAAATCTTACGATCATTTTTAGCTATCTTTATTAAAAACCCCTTAAATAAAACTATAATTAATTACTAAAGCCTTATTTATTTTATAACTTATAGATATAGTTTTAAAAAAGCTATTTATAACTATAATACTATTTACTTAGTACTCGTAGCCTTAACTTTTATTAATATACTTATTATAACTAGCTAGTTATAATAATTAGTTAGTAATATAAATAATAGCTACGCTAAGTAATAAGAATAAGGCCTATATTAATACGCTTATTAATAAGCCCCCCCTTTATACATATTATAAGGTCTTTATAATATAAAAGCTTATTATTTTGATTAAAACTAAGTATACTTTTAAAAAAGCCTAGACTAAGCTCTATAAAACGTTTAATAATTAATACCTAATTCTCTAGTACTTCTATATAATATATTTATTTTTAAAAAATATAATAAGCCCGTTATTTTATTTAAAATACTAGAACTTTAGTGTTCGCATTACTTTTAGTACTAAGTTAAGTAATAATAATATTAAAAATTATTTTCTAAATAGTTTTAGTTATTTATATTAACTTCTTAACGTTATATAAAATATAATTAGTAATTAAGAACTACGTTTTTACTAAGTTTATATAGAGAACGAGGTATTTATAAACTAGGAGTATATAAGTATTCGCTTTAAGTACTCAAGTAAACTTTAAATAATAATTTTTCCAAAGTATTTTATTTTAATTAGGATATAAGGTTAGTTTATAAAAAGGGTAATACTATTTAATAAAGAGCTATTTTTAAACCCCCTCGAATTTTATAATTTAAACTATACTATTTTAATTAAATTAAATATCCTATATTATTATAAGATCTATTTTAAAAGATGGAATTTAATTACTTTTAATAAATAAAAAAATACATTTTTAGTAACGTTTTTAAAAAACGTTTTTTTTTAATTTATGTTACTAAATCCTTAATTTTAAGATTATTATATTTCTTGATAATAAGCTAAGAAAATATAGTATAACTTATTTTATTATAACTAGCCTTATTTAAAAATAGCTAGTTAGTTAGTTAAGTTTATATTATTTATAATAACTAAAATATAAATAATAAGAAGCGAGGCTACTTATTTAAAAATAAGAATAAGTCGACGCTAACTAGGTTTATAAAGAAAATAAGTTAGTTAAGTTAAAACTAAATATAGAGCTTATTTTAATAATAAATAAAGAGCTAGTTTAATATTCTTAATAAAAAAGGATAATGAGGGATTATATAAGTAAATAACTAATATAACTTAGTATTTAAAGAAAAATAAAATTAATAAAAGACAATTTATAATAATAATAAATTATTATAATTACGTCAAAAAAGGTAATTAAGTAAATATTATTATAATTTATTTTTTATATATTTTAAATATATAATAAAAAAGGCTTCATTTATTTGAGATGTATAAAAGTTTATATTATTAACTTATTTAAGATTTATAAATCTTAAATAAGTAATATAGTAGTTTAGAATAAGTACGTAGGTTATAGTAATACTTTTATTTTTAAAAGCTTTAAACTAAATCTTAAATTAAAGAGGATAATAAGAATAGCTATATTAGTATAATGATTTTTATTATTTTTATAAAAAGGTACTATTTTTTTAAACTAATTAAAAAGAAAAATAGCGACGCTAGTATAAGAGCGATATTAGTGTATTAATTTGCGACGCTAGTATATTAATTCTTTTTATTTGATAAGTTTATTTATTTATATATTCTACTTTTACTAACTACTCGGGCGGTTCTTAGTATTATTTATATAGTATTAATACACGGTATTAGTAAATACTTATACTATCTCGCTAAACTATTTTTTTTTTTTCAAATTTTCTAACTTTTTAACTTTCCCTTTTATAAAGTTCATAACTACGGATTATTAACGGCTTAATAAGTTTATTTAATAAGTTTATTTAGTAAGTTTATTTAGTAAGTTTATCGAGTTAAAATAGAGAGTAGCTTTAGGTAATATTAAAAGTAACAAGGATAAAAAGAATCTTTATAAGTTTTAAAAAGTAATAAATATTAGCCTATTTAGCCCTTTTTTTAAAAGGTTTCTATATGATTATTAAAGTTTAGAACTTTTATAGTAAAGAGCTGCCCTTAATTATTGTAGCTAACTATTATAGCTAATTATTATAGCTAAGTATTATAGCTAACTTTTATTATTAATCTTTTTAGCTAGCGCTATTATTAAAGAGGGCAGCTTACTTATCCTAAATTAAATAGCGATTTTTATATCAAAATTATTATATTATATTAAGCGCCTACTTAGGATATATTACGTATATGATATAGTTAAAAAATGTACTATATTATATAATTTCTTTCAAAAGCGTGATCCCGTTAAGCTTGATTTTTTATATTTATAAAGCTAAAAAAAAACTATTATATAAGGTTAATATAATTACTCTAATATACGAAAAATGCGTAAAGAAACCGACGTAATAATTATTATTATAAAGTAATTTACTAACCTTATAAAGATCTTTTTTGAAAAGAAATTATAATTAAAAGTACTTTTACGATATTTTCTAATTATTATAAAAAGTTAAAATCTAAGAGTAGTAATACTACTTAATAATTAATATTATATTAATTAATAAGGCTACGGATTATTATTATTATTAAATAGTATATATTATTAATCAAACTAACTTCTTAAGTATAATTAACATAATTCGAAGTTATTAAAACCTAAAATAAGAGTTTAGAGCTCCTATTTAAACTAAGGGTACTATTATTTAGGTTTATAATTAGAATAATAAAAAAGAGTTAAGGCTAAAGATTTTTAAAGAACTTATTGATTATATTAATAAGCTAATAAAAACGTAACTAAATAAGGGGACAAATAAATAAAAAGTAGGGTATTTTTATATTATTATATAGAGAGTTCTAGAGGTAAAAGTAACTTTCTATCAACTACTTAAGTGGTACGAGACTTTTTATTCAAAACTAAAATACCTTATTAAATATACTTATAATTTTATAATAGCTTCATTAATAATATTGATTTTATTATATATATATAAATAAAAAGAGAAATACTAAGTATACTAGTTACTAATTTCAAAAAATAAACTCCTTAATTAGTTATTAATTAGATTTAAAATAAAAATAATAAAAAGAAAGGTATTTTATATATAAGAACGACGGTTATTAATTGAGTAATTATTTTAAAAAAGAACGTACTAAGTTATATAAGTAGTATAAAAAATCAAGAGTAATAAATAATAAAACTAGCTCTTATTAATTTAACTAATTTCTTATTATATATAAAAGTAGATCTAGAGGTATTAAACTTAATAAAAATATAATTAATAACTTAAAAAACCTATATATAATAAGCAACTCGAAAAATAAAGAACATCTTACTTCTTATATTAATAAATTAGATTATAATAAAATTAATAAAATTAACTACTCTTATTTCGCCCCGTTAACCTTTAAAAGATAGATAAAGCCAAGTAAGTAAAAAGTAATAAAAGTTTTAAATAGGCAAGCTTTATATATAGAAAATAAAAAAAGATTTTCAAAATAATAAATATAAATAAATAGACGAATTTGATAGTACTAAATTCTATTTTATTAACGTTTAAAAAAAATAGTACTTCTCTTAATATTTAAAAAGAAACGTAGTACTAAATAATTTTAAGAGTATTTAGAGAGGCCTTTTTTATACTCCTTAAATTACTCGAATACTAAGCTTATATAAGTATTTCACACTAGTAAATAATATAGTTTAAATATTTTCTAGGGGATTGTTCTAGATATAGGGGTATTATAATAATTAACTAAGAATAAAAAGTAGTTCTATATACTTTAAAAATATATTTAGTTACATTAAATATGTTAATAATAAGTATTATGAAGATTAACTTTAGCTTACGTAAAGAAGTATACGCTTTAAATATAGTAAAAGTTAATATACGCTTCAGTATAATAATCTTTTATATTTTATTAATTAGTATATTATTTTTATTATACTCAAAAATATAAACTAGTTAAGTATTATATTTAATAATATAATGGATAGATTATTAAATAACAAGTAGTTTATATTTCCTATAAAGCGATAAGGGTATATATTTCTAAAGCTCGAATTAAATATTAAATCTATTAACTATTTTAAGAAAGAATAAGCTTAAGTAATTATATAAGCGCTTTAATTACTAATTAGTTATAAACTTATATAACTTTTTAAATAATTAGAAAACGTTATAAAAGTAAGAGTTCTAGAGTACTTGATAAGAATATATTATTAATACTAAATAAATACCCAGAGCTTATATAAATTTAAGTTTAAATTATATAATAAGCTTAGATTTAACTAAGAGATTATTATTAATATTTTTTATTTAAATAATTACTTAGTACTATATATTATTAATAAGGCTATATTATTTTAAAAAGGCTAGTTCTTAGGAATTTACTTATTAAAACAGTCGAGTTGATATTTAAAAAAACATATATTAATATATACTAAAGGTTATTAAATAAGATTAAAACTAATATAAGTACTAGTTTTAAATTAGTAGAGTTTAAAAATAATATTATTATATATAGTATATAACTAAACGTCGTACTTATTAAAGTATATTATAGTATTAATAAAATAAAAAGAGTTTATTAATAATTAAAAAGAGCGTTTAAAATTATTTATATAGTAGTTTTTTTCCGGCTTTATAAGCGCAAAAGATCGACCTTAACGGGATTATACTTTTATATAAAATTACATAATATAGTATACTTTTTAACTATATATAATGTATAATATACCCTAAGTATGCGCTTAATATTATATAGTAATTTTAATATAAAAACTATTATATAATTAAGAATAAGTAGGCTACCCTACGGTAGTGCTAATTAAAAAGATTAATAATAGAGGATAGCTATAAACGTTAGAAATAGCCCTTAATTATAAAGGTTCTAAACTTTAATAGTAACGTAGAGGTCTCTAGAGAAAGGGCTAAAAGGGCTAATATCTAGTTACTTTTTATACTAGAGCTCGTAAAGTTTTTTTTATCCTTATTACTTTTAATATTACTTAAAGCTCTATTTAAACTAAATAAATTTACTAAATAAACTTATTAAACGAACCTATCGATATATAAACTACTACTTTATTAAAAATACCCCTTAATAAGTATAAGAGATTGGGCTATAAGCACTTAATTAGCGAGACTATAATATAAGTATTAGTATATTATAAGACTTAAGCTTATAGAGTCCTTCGTACGGGCTCTGCTTTATAAAAAGTTCTTTTTTAATGTAATCCATGCACTAGTCGCTAACTTATCGGAGACCTGTTGCCGTACGCATCCCGAATCTATTATAATAAGTCCCCCCCTCTAGGGCTCGATAAATTAGGCCCCTTTAATACCCTAGTTATTATAACTAACGTAAGTACGCTCAAGGAGTAGCGTAGTACTTTTAAATTATATAAAGTTTAGTTACGTAATAATACGAATATTATAAATAACCGGGCTAATATAAATATTAAAATTTAGTATATTAATACTAATTTAGAAATTATATTTCATAAAGCTAGAAATCCTTTTAATATAGGCTATGTTATGAATATAAAAAAATATATAAGAGGACCTTTAACTTTTATTAAAAAGAGTATATAATACGGGATTTAATTACTTACGTAGGCTAATACTAAGAGATTTTATATATATTAAAATAAGTATAGCTCGCTTTTCAAATAGTTAGAACTTGGAGAACTTTATATAATGAAAAGTCGGGAGCTATTTTAATTGGTAATTAGGTATAGAGCGTAATATACTTAGTTTTCTATAATATATAATACACGGTACGGCCCCGGTAGATTGCTCTGTCGGGGGGTTAAGATTATTCATAATAAGTACTTTAATTTTATAAATAAAAAGTATTTTTAAATAGTATTTAAATATTATAATAATATTATAAGCTTAAAAGGGCTAATTTTAACGCTTTTCGTATTAAGAGTATACTCAAGAATAATAATAGCCTCTCTATTATTACTAAACATAGCTTAATAAGCTTGAGTAATTAATAAAATAATAAAAGTATTTTAGAAAACGAATACGAAACGCTAAATTAATAAAGCTATTATCATTTATAATAGGCCGGATATAAGCCTTAACCTTAATATATTATTAAATTCGAATATTAGGGTTTAAAAAGAAATTATTGAATAGTAATTAGGCTTATATAAATAAATCTTACCAGTTATCTTACTAGTTATCTAGGTAGTAGTTTATATATTAATAGGTTTATTTAATAAGCTTATTTAGTAGGTTTGTTTAGTAAATTTATTTAGTTTAAATAGAGAGTAGCTTTAGGTAATATTAGAAGCGATAAAGATAAAAAGAATCTTTATAAGCTCTAGTATGAGTAATAAATATTAACTTATTTAGCCCTTCTTTTAAAAAGAAAAACCTCTACGTTATTATTAAAGTTTAGAGCCTCTATAGTTAAAAAAGGCTACCCCTAACTATTATAGCTAGCTATTATAGCTAACTACTATAACTAACTATTACGGCCGACCTCTATTATTAACCTTTTTAACTAGCGCCGCTACTAAAGAGGGTAGTTTACCTATCCCGAATTAAATAGTAGTTTTTGAATTAAATTTATTATATTATATTAAGCGCGTACTTAGGATATATTATACGTGTTATATAATTAAAAAGTATACTATATTATATAATTCTTTTAAAAGCGTAATCTTATTAAGGTCGATTTTTTATACTTATAAAGCCGGAAAAAGAACCACTATATAAACTAATCTTAGTTAACGAACGTTTATATATTATGATTAGAAATTAATATTAATTATTTAAAGTATTAATTAAAATAGTACGACTATATTGTACTAATCTTAGTAAAAACAAATTAACTGAATAAGAGAAAAAGCTAATAAAATCCCCTTAGTAGTTTAAAAAAGAAAATTATCCTTAACGAAATAATTATAATAAAATTAATAGATAATAATAATAAACAAAAAATAACCCTTATATTACTAAGACTTATAAAAAAGGGAATTAATATACTAGCGTTATAAATTAATATACTAGCGTTACTCTTATACTAGCATTATTATTCTATTTTTTAATTAGTTCAAAAAAAAGAAAGTACCTTTTTATAAGAATAATAAAAGTAACTATATTAATAGAACTATTTTTACTATCCTCTCTAACTTAAGATCTAGTTTAAAGTTTTTAAAAATAAAAATATTATTATAACTTATATACTTATTTAGAACTATTATATTACTTATTCAAAATTTATAAATTTTAAATAAGTTAGTAATATAAGCTTTTATAAATCTTAAATAAGTAAGGCTCTTTTTTACTATATACTTAAAATATATAAAAAATAAATTATAATCACGTTTATTTAATTACTTTTTTTAATATAGTTATAACAATTTATCATTATTATAAACTATTTTTTATTAACTTTATTTTCTTTTAAATACTAAGTTATATTAGCTATTTATTTATATAATTCCTTATTATTTTCTTTTTATTAAGAACGCTAAACTAGCTTTTTATTTAATATTAAAGTAAGCTTAATATTTAGGTTTAACTTAACTAATTTATCTCTTTTATAAGCCTAGTTAATATTAACTTATTTTCATTTTTAAATAAATAGCCTCGCTTTTTATTATTTATATTTTAATTATTATAGATAATACGAGCTTAATGTTACGAGCAGGTCAGGGCAACTAACTGTGGCACAAAGCAAAAGCTTCGATAATAATAACTCTGGTATTATTGTCCCCTGTTCTGCACTATATAGGTACGCTAGCTAGTACCTAACTAGTTAAGCTATAATACTATATCTCCCCTCTAAGAAGTATGTCCTTATACCGAGGACTAATCGGATATATTATAAGTATAAGTAGGGAAACTCTAGTAGTAGTACGAGGCGACTAGTTTTATACGTGCTACTTACGGTTAGGACGCTCTATATAGTATAGGAGGTATAATTATATTATTAATACGGCGTATGGGAATTAAACTTATAACCCCTCTATATAGAGTAGAGTTATTATTATATTATGAGTAAGTTAGGGTAACTAACTATAGTATAAAGCAAAAGCTTCGATAATAATAACTCCGGTATTATTGTCCCCTGTTCTGTACTATATAGGTACGCCGGCTAGTACCTAACTACTTAGGCTGTAACACTTAACTAGTTAACTAGCCTTTTTTAAATAAGGCTAATTATAACAAAATAAATTATATTATGTTTTTTAACTTATTATAAAAAGATATAGTAATTTTAAAGTTAAGGATCTAGCAGTATAAATTTAGAAAAAACGTTTTTTCAAAATATTATTAAGAATATACTTTTTACTTATTAAAAATAGTTAAATTTAATATTTTAAAATAGATTTTATAATAATATAAAATACTTAGTTTAGTTAAAATAGTATAATTTCAATGATAAAATTTAAAGGGGTTTAAAAATTGCTTTTTACTAAATAATATTACTTTTTTTATAAACTAGCTTTACATCCTAATTAAAATAAAATATTTTTAAAAAAGTATTATTTAAAGTTTATTTAAATATTTAAAGTGAGTACTTATATATTCTTAGTTTATAAATACTTTATTTTCTATATAAGTTTTATAAAAGTGTAGTTTTTAATTACTCATTATATCCTATATAATGTTAATAAGCTAGTATAAGTAACTAAAACTATTTAAAAAATAATTTTCAATATCATTATTACTTAGCTTAGTGTTAAAAATAATACGAGTATTAAAGTTTTAATATTTTTAAATAACGTAACGGGCTTATTATATTTTTAAAAATAGGTATATTATATAAAAGTGTTAAAAAATTAAGTATTAGTTATTAAACTTTTTATAAAGCTTAGTCTAAGCTTTTTTAAAAATATGCTTAGTCTTAGCGAAAATAATAAGCTTTTATATTATAAGGACCTTATAATATATATAAAGGGGGGTTTATTAATAAGCGTATTAATATAAGCTTTATTTTTATTATTTAATATAACTATTACTTATATTAATAACTAATATCTCTTATTATTAAACTTACTACTATTATTACTATAACTACGGTTCTTAACTTATTTTTACTTAGTTTCAAGTATAAACTAAAGTTAATATAATAAATATAAAGTTATTACTAAACATTTAAAAACTACTCGTTTAGTATAGCTTTTATTTACTTATCGTGGTTTATAATAATAATAATAAAATAATAAATTAAATATTAGTTTATAAATTAGTAAATACTTATTAAAAAAACTAAAAACCCTCTAGTTTTTTATTATTAATAAGGCCAAACGTAGTATTATAAATAGATCTAAAATAAGTTTACTTAGTAATTTAAAAAAGAGGGAGCTTAAAGCGATTAGTATTATAAGTATTATTAAAACTAATTACTTTAAAAAATCGCTTTTACATTTAAACTTAGTAAAAACAGGTTTAAATAAGGTTAATAAAATAGTTTAGCTCGTTATGTATTTATTTTACTACGTATAGGATATTTTACTCCTTAAATAGTTTAATTAATACTATAATTAGTAAGTATTTAGCTAGTTTTTCTTAGTTTATATAAGCTCTAGCGTTATAAATATCTTATTATATAAATAAGGACTTTAAGAACTACTCTTAGATAATAGTACGTATATTATAAACCCGAATCCTAACTCGTTACTTTATAATTTTAATAATATCCTTAACTATTTTAATAAGTTTATAATATAAAAAGTATATAAAAGCTTTAAAACCAAAGCTATAATTATGCGATTTATATTAAGAATTTAGATAATAATATAATAACTACTTATCTTTTTTTAAACCTTAATAATGACTTATTATTTATAATTATATTTATAAAATTTATATTATTAAATACTAACGTTTTATATAAACCTAGGCTTACTAAACTAATTATATTAAAAAGTATATTAAATATTTTAGCCTAGAGCTTTATACTTATTTTATTTTATAATACTAAATTTACTAACTCTTATAAAATTATCAACTTAGTTAAAAAGAATATTATAAGTTTATTTTAAATCATTGGGAATTAAAAAGTTTAATATTTTAAGTATAAAAAAAGAAAAGAATTAGTTATTTAAAATATAATAAGAGGTTATAGTTTAAAAAAATACTTTATTTTAAGTAAAAAATAGTTATAAAAGCAAATGGGTAATAAATTAACTTAGGAACCTTATATTTATTATTATTAATAAATATATTCTTATCATTAAAGTAGTATTATTATTAATTATTAATTAGTTTTAATAACCTATTTAATAAGCTAAAGAGTATTATTAAATTATTTTATTATAAAATAAAAAGGTTACTAAGACTATTTATTAAAAAAAGAGGGGTTATTTTCTAAAAGAAGTTATAAAAAAGTAGGTTACTAAATTTATTATTTCGGTAAGGAAATAGTAAATAAAATATAATATAAGCTCTATATTAAAGTAATTACTTGTAAAAAGTTACGTATTTTATAATATACTAATTAGGAGGTTAATAATAAAGTTATACTATTTTTTAAAATTATTTATTTTATAAAATCAATTAATATTAGGGTGGCTATTCTTCTAAAAAGGGAGATAATAATAGTTAGCTAAATAATAATAAGAGGCTATAATTAATTAACAAACGTTTTTATAAAAAGGAAAGTTTTTTAATAAGAGTATTATCTTAAAATTAGCCTTAGGAAACGTTTTTAATTCTAATTATAAAAACTATTATAAATAAATATTATAAATTAAATTTTGAAGTTTAATAATATAACTTAAGTATAAAAGAAACAAAAGAATGAAGGCTTAGGATATTTTATAAGTATTTAGTAGAATTTACCTATATTAATAAATGTTTTGAAACTAATTAAAAAGTAAAGTAGCGATACTAATATAAGAGCAATACTAGTATAATAATTTACGACGCTAGTATATTAATCTTTATAAAAAAACCTAAGTAAAGAGTACTATTATAGTACTTCGTTATTAATAATAAAATAAATAATATATTTTATATAGTGAAAAAAAAGCTAATTATGTACTCGTAATCTAATTATAAAAAAATAATATAATTATAGTAATTAAGAAACTTTTTAAAGATTAGACTTAGTAAAAGTAGGAATGTTATATAATTAAGGGGTCTATCGATTTATTTTTTATAATTTAGTTAAATATATAAATTTATATATTCTTAAATAACGTATAGTTCGAGAGATAAAAAAAAGGGTACTTTATAATTATATCAAAAATCGAAGTACGTTATATAAGGGTATAGTAACGTTAAAAAAGAAAGGTTACTTATTTACTTACTTACGGTTTAATACTATAACTAGCGCTCTATAATAATATTAATGATATTATTATAGTAAAAAGGGGTACTATATCTAGAGTTATAATATTATATAAGCGCATACCTAATTAGTAACTAGGTTTATAAAGAAAATACTTGCTTATTGTTTTAAAAAAATAATTAGTTAGTACTTAAAAAGCACGATTATTAAAGTACTTAAGCTATTATATAGCCTTATTAAATTAAGTACTTATTAATAAGTAACGTATATAAACGACTTTTTTAATATTACAAAAATATAGATAAATAATACCCTAGGTTTATTAAATATTAAGTTTATAAAAAAGAGGATAAGAAACTTTATAAAGCTAGGTTTATAGCTAAACTAAAGGAGTGTTACGACCTAATATACATAACTAACCTAGAGGCTAGCCTGCTAGCCACGGCGGCTAGGCACACTATATATATAAGTAAAATAGGGACACGACTACTCCTTGCGGAGCAGAAGAACTATAAATAAGTTACGTACTAATAAAATAAGAATTATTCGGGATTAAAATAATTTAATATAACTTATAGGCCGAACGATTATTCTATATTAGAATAATTAAGAACGACTTAAAAAATAAAAAATATATTTAAAAATAAGACTTATATATAATATAAACTTAAGCTAGGCTTAAGGATAGACTTTTTATAACTTCTTTAATAATTAACTTATTATTAGATCTTACGATTATTTTTAGCTATTTTTATTAAGAACCCCTTTAAATAAGACTATAATTAATTACTAAAGCTTTATTTATTTTATAATTTATAAATATAGTTTTAGAAAAGCTAGTTATAATTATAATACTATTTACTTAGTATTTATAGCTTTAACTTTTGTTAATATATTTATTATAACTAGCTAGCTATAATACTTTAATTACTCCTATTCAGTAAGTTTATTTTATAAAGACTAACTAAATAGTACGAACGATATTTTTTAAAGCGACCTTATTCACCTCTTTAACTAGCCTTAAAAATAAAGGACCCGTCCCTCTTAAAAACCTAGATAAAGAAATAAAGAACGCTAAAAGTTCTACGGAAAAACTCGACTTTACTCTAGAGATCTATGCTATTATATAAAGACGTTTTAAGAAAAACGATAAAAATATTACTTAGATATAGGCTATATTTAATAAAGTTATAAGCTACTTAGAGACTAAGACTAGGGAGGCCGAATACTTAATTTAATAAGTTAATACGCTTTAAAAAGTTATTAATATCGTTACTACTCCTCTTTAAAAAGGATGATAGAAACTTAAACTTAACGTACTAATTACTTATAATAGTACTCTAAGAACACTTAAAGGATTTTTAATTTAAGTTAAGAATTATTAAAACTTTTATTACGGGGATTTTATTAATAAAACTAAGAAGGCTATATACGTTACTAGCCTTTTTCAAAAACGAGCCCTTAGATAGTTTAAACTAATTTAAAAAGAATACTTTAATAAGGAAAAACTTAATAAATATTATACTAAAGTACGTAATATTTATTATAGTTTTAACGGATTTGAAAAAAGCTCTTAGATCTTTATTTTAGGATCTTAATAAAAAACGATAAGCTAAATACGATTTTATATAGCTATAATAAACTAAGTTAATGAAAAGATATTTTATTAAGTTTAAATATTTTAGTATCTAACTAGACCTTATAAATAATACTAAGATACTTATATTTTATTAAGGACTAAAGGACGAAGTTAAGAACGAACTAATCCGACTTAATAAACCTAACGACTTTTTTTAGTATAGTAAGCTCGCGATTAAGTTTAATAATCGATTTTATAAGGAAAAAAAAAGAAAAAAAAACGTAAGTAAGAACCTAACTCTAACTATAAGTACTAATAGTAATCCTAGCGTAGTTTCTAAACGAACTAAAGATCTTATAATAATTAAAATAATAATTAATAAAGTACTACTTACGGATAGTACGGAGGACTTATAGACCTTAGTATTACTAAATACGAAGAACTATAATAAAAAAAGGACTTTGAATACTATAATTATGATAAACTAGGATATATAGCTAGAGATTATTAATAACCTAAGCGTATTTAATACTAACTTATTTTAAAAAAGCGAGCTAATATTATAAATAAAGAAGTCCCTTATGAATAACTCTTATAAATAGCTTATTCTAACGACGACTATTTTATTTACTAAGATTGTAAAGAATAAATAGAATAGTACCTAAAATAACCTAAGGATAGTAGACGATTTAGGTATAATACTACCTTATTTCTTATTAAAACTTTAGTAATAATAGTAAAAAAAAAAGAATACTCGCTTACTAACCCTATATTTTTAAAGAGAATAATCTTAAATATATCATTATACTCTCTGAGATTTATAAAAATATAGAAGAGAAAGCTAAAATAGACCCCGTTACGAAAGATATATTTTATTTTTTTAAAGAACGGATTAAGTAAAAATACTTAGTTAGAACGAGAGAATAACTCCTTAAGTTCGAGAAAAAAGGACTTAATATAAAAAGAATTATAAGTAACCTCGTTTATATAGTACGATAAAACTATATAAACTAAAAATAAACTACTAAGTTTAAAAAAGAACTCGATTTAAATTAAAACCTAACTAAGTTTATTTATATAATACGACGAGTAGATAGTAATAAAAAATTTATTTATAAAATTAAAAAATAGTTCAAAGACTTTTTATATAAAAATAAGATCGAAGTAATTAAGAGATTAATTCTTAATTTTAGAGTTATAAAAAAAGAAAAATTAATTTTAACTTTAAAAAAAGATACTAAAATAGGACCTAGTTCTTTTTATTTTAATAAAGAAGAATTACTTTATAATTTAAATAAACTTCGCAACGCCGCCCGACGACGTACTTAAATAAAGATTAATTATAAAGTACTACTTAGTATTAATAATACTAGCTTTAAAAAGGATAATAACGAACTAAAGTATAAGTATATTTATTAATTTAAAAATAACTAAACTATTTAGTTTTATAAAACTAGAGAACGTAAGAAGGTTATAATAACCCCCTATATAAATAAAAACTACTTTTTACTCGACCCCGAAGATCCTTTTTATAAAAAACTATTTTAGGTAGAGTACTTAGATAATAAATACCTCCGGTACCTCGTATATAAATAAGATAGCCGTTTCTACTTATAAAAACCTAATAATAAACTTATTAAGGATGTTTATATAGAGGACTAGCTATTTAGTTAGACATTATTAAGCTTTAATAATAATAATAAAGTAATATTTAGCTTAAACCTTAGTTTTTTTTATAAAGTTCTTTAATAACCAGTATATAAAATAAAAAGATTATAAATATAACTAATACTAAATTTACTATATTAAAAAAGCTAAAGTATAGAGGGAGTATTAAGAGAAATACGAATAAAAGAACCGTTTAAAAAAGTAAATAATAAGAAACTAAAAAAGCTAATTACAAAAGAATAATAAAAAGCAAAAATAGAAAAAAAGTTCTTATATATAACTAGATAATATAACGACGTATATTTATAAATTAATTTTGATATTTATAAACGAGGACTAAACGCTATTATTAATAGTAGTACGTAAGAAATTTATATTTTATTAAAGATAATAAATAAACCTAACTTATTATAAATATAAAAGGATAATTTATATTAATTATAAATAGTAAAAAGAGAACGGGTTAATTATAACTATAAATATATTACTTAGGAGACCGTATACCTCTCGATATATTTTAATAATTAATAAAAATAATTATAATATAATATTATAAAAATTAGAAATATCGACGTTATCCTAGGGATTTCGTAGTTGTAAAAGCATAACTTATAGATAAATTAGATTATTAACTAGGTCCTCTAGGAAAATCTAGTTACTAAATAACTTAAAAAAAAAAGGTTTAAACGGATTTTTAATACCTCCTAAAGAACGAGAATAAATATAATATATAGTTTTTATTAAAATAGTAAAAAGTTTTAAGAAGTTCGTATATAATAATAATAATTAAGAATCGTAATAACTCTAAACTATACTTAAAAAATATCGGATATATATAGAATTATTTATAAAACCTAAAGAAATAGGATTATTAGAATATAGTAACTAAGATATAGAAATTAAACTTAAAAAAAGAGTATAACTTAGGTTTTTTTTAGTATACTTAATAAATTAAGAAAAATAAGAGTATTTTAACGAATATATTAATAAGAAACTTGAGAAAGGATATATTTAACTATCGAATTCTCTCGTAAGATTCCTCTTATTTTTTATACTAAAGAAAGGTAAAAAATTAAGACTTATTATTAATTATAAAAGACTTAATAAAATTACGAAAAAGAATTACTATCCCTTACTATTTATTACTAAGCTTAGGTATTTATTTTATAAAGCTAATTAGTTTATTATTATAAACCTTAAAAAAGTATTTAATTAGATTCGAATTAAAAAAGAAAATAAATAGAAAATAGTATTCTAAACTCGTAAAGGACTCTTTAAGTACCTCGTTATACCCTTTAAACTTACTAATATTTTAATAACTTTTTAAATAATAATTAACTATATACTCTAGGAATACGTTGATATTTTTATTATTATTTATATTAATAATATTCTTATCTTCTTTCCTAACTTCGAAATATATAAAAAATATATTTATATAGTATTTTAAAAGTTCTAAAACGCTAAACTATATACTAAACTTTTTAAATATAAATTCTATATATAAAAAATAAATTTCTTAAAATATATTATTATACTAAGATAAATTTATATATAAGTATTAAAAATAAAAATAGTTAGGGACTAGCTTATATTATAAAACATTAAGGATATATAAAGATTCTTAAGATTTATTAACTTTTATTAACGATTTTTAAGGACTATATTAATATAGTTAAACTTCTTAATAACTTAATATAAAAAAATACTCTATTTATTTAGGATTTTAAGTACGAGGAAGTATTTATTAAAATTAAGAATATAGTCGTTTTTAAACTAATTATTATAATCCTAGACCTTTAAAAACCTTTTAAAATCGAGACTAATACCTCGAACTTCGCTATAAGAGCGGTCTTAGGATAATAAAACGAGTAAAAAAAGCTTTATTTATATTATTTTTATTTTAAAATATTTTATAAAATAAAATTAAATTAGTAAATTCATAATAAGAAACTAATAATAATTATTAAAGTATTGGAATGGGGTAGGGCGATTAGTCCTAGTCTTTCTTTCCTCTAAAAACGATTAAGTATAAGGACCTACGGGAGAGCTAATTAGAAGAAGATATAAGGAAAAAGGCCCCCGATTAGGGAGAGGAGTTTAGTAAGGTAGATCTTTATTTTAATTATATATATACCTTTTTAAGATCGAACTAGAGCCTTTTTAATAATTTATTTTTAAATATAATAATATAAGACGATTAAGAAGTTTACCCTTCTAATTTCGTTAATATTACCCTATTTTTTCTTTAATTATAACTTTATTAATTAAGGTCGTATTAATCCGATCGAAAGAAATATCTTATATTACTTTTATAAATATTAGTAGTTCTTCCTCAGTACCGCACTACGAAAGTCCTTTATACCCTATACTTTTTTAATAGTCTCCTTTTTTAGAAATCCCTTTTTTTTTTTAAATAAGAGAATAAGCGAAAGAGAGCCCGACTCGATTAGAGATAATTTAAATAAATAAGTAAAAGAAAGCGGCGTAATAATTAAAATAAATACGAGTAGCAGGACTCTAATTAAAAAAAAGACTAGATAATTAAGATACGAAAATAAAAACGTATAAGAAAGGGCTTTTTATTTAATAAGAGGGGGATATAATAAACTTTAATAAGCGAGCGAGATAAATAAATAGAGAAATACGTAGATACTTAGGACCGGATCGGGCCTAAATACGGACGCTACGATAGTACGATAAGATAAATAACGAGTTAGGATTAGAACTAATAGAATACTTTAATAAGTATAACTAGTTATTTAACTAGACTATTCCTTATTAATTAATATAGCCCGGAGATTTAATAATAAACCTATTTAGAGGTGTAAATATATCGGACTAAGGACGCTTAGGAAACTAGCTTTTAATTAAACTTATTAATAATTTTAATTAGTATTACTATAGGCTTAATATAAAGTTTAATTAAAACTCTAGTTATATACTTAGTAAGGGCTAAGAAGGACGGCTTAGATTACGTTAATTAGGATAATAGTTACGCTCTAGCTATTAGGACGGCTCCTCTCTTCTTTTTTTAAACTTTATTTAGAATAAATAGACTAATATAAGATTATTAAAATTATAAATAAAATCGACGAACTATATTTTAAATAATCTCGGATTGTAAAAATAGATAATTAATACGTTATTTTTA
The DNA here is from genome assembly GCA_030869315.1 of Colletotrichum cuscutae. NCBI lineage: Eukaryota > Fungi > Ascomycota > Sordariomycetes > Glomerellales > Glomerellaceae > Colletotrichum > Colletotrichum cuscutae. The sequence continues at coordinate 17,350 of MPDP01000057.1, read as the reverse complement.
TTATTATTAGTAACCCTTAGGATATTTAATTATACGAACCTAACCCTTTTACTTTAAATAAACCGTTTATTAAACTAGCCTTTACGGTTTATTAAGATCTATAAACTGCGGAGTTATTTAATAATAATAAGCCTATTTTTAATAACGGATCTACTTACTAATTTAATTAGAAGAGGCTAGTTATAGCTTAGGTTAGGATAAATACTTTAATTAATGCCCTCCTAAGTACTATTACTACCCGGATCTAGATAACCGCGCCTTAAATTAAGGACCTTACGATTTTTTAGCTTAATTTAATAAAGAATATAGGGTTTTATAAAATACCGTTTTTTAATTAGGAGGGGACTATAGTTTTTAAAAGCGATAATATTATAGACTTTTTAAAAAAGTTTAAGGACTAGTACGAGATTAATAAGGTCCCGGACTAATTTAGGGGTAAACTTATTACGTATATTATAGGAGGAGATTATTAAACTCTAGTTAAGGACGCGATTAGAGGATTGCCCTAGGCCTAAGCTAAGGATTTCTTTTTAAAAGAGTATAGAAAATAGGATACTAACCGCTTTTTAAATAAAAAAGAGTAAATTAAAAGAGTTACTAAAGGACTACTTATCTCGTTTTCTAACTTAAACCCTACTTAGGTACTATTTACTAAAATTAATAATATAATTACCTTTACTAAACGATAAGACCTCTATATTATAACTAATAAGAGCTTAATTAAGGTCGTATATAAGCGGTTCTATACCAATATTATAAAAGAAGTAGTAAAAGAAGTTAGGGTTATTTTAAATAGTTTTATTAGATTAATAAAGTACGCGAGGTTTAAAGTAGGACTTTTTAATACGATTATATATAAAAAGGAATATAGCCTATTTTTTATAAACGATTAAAGTTAACCTAAAACCTTGCTACGATCCCCTACTTTATAAGCGCATAGAAATATTTAATATTAGTATTCGAACTACTAGTAATATTACTAGTTAACGATAGGAGCCTAGGTTACTTAGGCGGCTATTAATAATATTACTAATTCTAACCTAGTTAATAAAATAAGTAAGCTAAAGATTTATTAAAATAGTATTTATTCTCGAGGTCCTACCTGTGTGTTTAATATAAGCGCTGCGCGTCCTAATTAGCCCCTAATTATAGGACCTAAAGACCGTTACTAGTATTACTAGAGTTTATACTACTAGATTATTAAGGATTACGATTAGTATATTTTTAATAAGGACGCTTATTTTATTATTTTAGCTTAGGGAGCTTAGTATTACGAAAAGCGCAACGGTTAAGAGCTTATAAGAGATATCCCTTTTATTATAATTAAAAATAGAAAAAAGCGTACGATTATTAATCGCATTACTCTTTTTTTTTACGTAATAAATATATTAATTAAAGAAGATACTAAGCTTTTAGCTAAGTAAATTCTAAATTATTAGATCGGACTACCCTAGTAAACTATACCTATACTTCCTTTAGCTAATTTTATAAGTATAGTTAGATATATTTATATAGTGCGACCTAACTTAGGCTACTATAACTAAGCGGACGTTTATACTATCTATAAAGGAAGACTACTTAAGAATTATACTTTAGTAACTATATTATACTCTAAGAAGATATATAGGATTAATAACCTAAGCTAGCTTTTATAACTTAAAAAGAAAATAGTTTTTTTTTTTAATTAAAGAAGGGAAATTATAGAAATTAACGATAGCAACGAGGTTTTTAAAACGATAGAAAACGTAACCTCTATATTTATTTCTAGGCCTTAGCTTATTAAAGTCCTAATTAGTACTCTTAATACTAATACTTAAGGAACCTAAGAACCTCCTCCTCGTAAGATTTAAAAAACAATAATTACTAATTAGACCTATAACTTTAACCTTAGGGCCGAAGTAAAAAAGCTAGTAAAAAAGAGGTTCGAGGCCCCAATCTCGCTTTTTATAAACTTTTTATAAAAAATTATACTAAAATATACTATAGTAATAGCGATTTTAATACGTAATTAGGGGTACTTTAATATTAATAAAATCCTATTAGAAGCTCCGAAGTCCTTAGTAAATTTAGTAGAGAATAAGTAATAGTAAAAGGATATTAAGGATCTTTTTAACGAGTATAATTAGAACCTCTTTTTAAAGCTAAGCTATATAGTTAAGATTAGTAAAGTTAGAAGTGCTAATACGAATTTTAAGCTCTTAACTTTTGTAATTTCGAACGCTTATTTTTAGTTAGAAGTTTAAATATTTAGCGTGGATTAAGATAATAAGGGTTTAATAATCGTTATTATTCTAAATACTAGGGTATAAGTTAATATTTTCTTAAAATAATATATTAAGAAAGCTAGTATTTCTTATATAGCGACGAAGCTTTAGATATAGACGTTTAAGTACGATCTAACTAGCTAGATAATTTTTAACGGCTTTTGTTTTATAAACGTATAGATTAGTAGGTTTAAGGTAACTATTTATTTTTTTATTAAGGACGAGCGAGAGACTTCTGATCTATTATTATTAGGTTTTTTATTTATATAAGATACTAAGCTATTTTTTAAATATAATAGGTCGATAATTACCGCTCTAATCTATATTAAGGACGAGAGGCTAAGGATTCCTATAGGGATAATTAGGATAAATAGTTTTTAAGACGTAAAGGATATTTTACCTTAGCTTAAGTAATACGTAAAAGAAGTTTTTAAATTAGAAAACTAAATACTAATAGTATAACTGGGGATATTATTAGTTTTAATAACCTCTATTTAGAATCTAAGTTAAAAAAAAACGAGCGTATTGCGGCGGTTTTAAACTAAGGCTAAGCTAATTAGATTATAACTATAGTCGTACTTTATACGATTTAGCTTTAGATTATATAAATTAGGAGAGTAATAGCGGCCGCTCGGGGTAAAGCTAGAGATAGACCGAACGGATTAGCTAACTAAGACGATTTACGTCTTTTAATAAGAATACTTATTTTTTAATAAGAGGAGTTATATATTAAATAATAAATTATAAAGCTAGAGTAAAAGGTATTAAAATAATATAAGACGGCTAAAAAAGCTTTTTATAAAATTCCCTATATTATAAAAACTAATACGATATATAAAAAAAAGGATTAGAAAGTTTAGTTAATTAATAACGCGCCCTCTAATAAATCGATACCTAATAGCGATCCTTATTAAAAGCTTAAAAAACTTAAAAAGGTTAGAAATAAGTTACGAAACTAATCGGGCCCCTATAGGGATATTATTATACCTAAGTTCTTAAATATAGAACTAGGTTCTAGATTAACGAACGACTACTTTTAAGCTATTTTTAAGGATTATAACTATCTTTTACTTTGTAAATAAGGTCTCTTTAAGTAAATACTCCTTAATTAAGAAAAAGCGCTAGCGTAAGACTTTTTTAAATACGGCCGTCTTAACCCTATAGTCGTACTACTTTAATTAATTAAGACTATACCCTATAAGGCCTAGTAAGCAAAGGGTATCCCGATCCTAAAAGCTCTATTACTAAAAGCTTTCGAGGTAATCTAAGAGTATATTACCTAGGGTATTATTAAAAAAAGCTATATTACGTATTAGAACCCCTAGTTCTTAGTAATAAAAAAGAACGGCGGTCTTCAGCTAATTAACTTAGTAACTAAGGTTAACGCTATTACCCTTTAAAACGCTTAATAACTACTTAATACTAACGAGTTTTTAAAGGAATTTATTATAAATTAATTTATCTCCCTCTTAGATTTCTTTTTTAGTTATAATTAGATCTCTTTAAATAAAAAGAGCTACGATTTAATAACCTTTTTAACTTTACTTAAGCTATATAGATATTATACCCTCCCGATAGGAGTAATAGATTTAGTAGCTTAATTCTATCGGATTATAACCCGTATTTTTTATAACTTAATTCCGAAATACTATAGCGCTTTTATTAATAATATTATAATTAAAGGCCCGCAATCTTATTATAATAATAAGTACCTAACTAACTATTCTAAGATCTAGCGATTTATTTACGAATACTTTTAAAATATTAATTAAGTTTTAGTTAATGTCGAGCTAGCTAGCTGTACTATCTCCGGGGTAAAGTTATAATAATACTAGTTATTTACGGTTATTATAGGCTACTTCTATAGTATAAAAGGGAGACGGCCTAATTAGGCTAAAGTCCTTAAGATCTTTAAATAAATAAAATACTTAAATATTTTAGAAGTTAGATCGTTTCTTAGTATTATTATTTTTTATTATTACTAGATTAAGTAATTTTTTTTTAAAATAGCCCCGTTATACTCCTTATTTAGTAAGAACTAATGTTTTAAATAGGGAGCGTTATAAATCGAAGTTATAAAAACGTTTAAAGAAGCGATTATTATAGCTCTTATTCTAATTTTACTAAACTATAGTACTAAGGCTGGACGGATTATTTTTATAATAAATACTAATATTAAAAGATAGGGTAGTATACTTAGTTAAGTTATTAATAACGAGCGTACTATTACCTAATATAAGAGTAGGATATAGCGTAGGCTAGAGCTTAATTATAACTTTGGAAAGCTTAAAATACGAGGCGTTTTAATAAGCCTAAAGCGTTTTTATAATTATCTATTCGGGATTAACTTCTTATTAAAAACTAATACCTAAGTCCTAGTTACTTAGATTAATAATATAGCGAATAACCTATTATTAGTAATAATAATACGCTAGCTCTTTTAGATTAGACTTTTTAATTTTAAAATTAAGTATATTAACGAAAAAAAGAATATTATAGCAAATAGCTTTTTAAGAAAACTCTCTAGCTAATCTAACTTAGTCGAGGTAGAGCTTAACGAGGATATTAAGGACTTTATTAACGTACGAGTCCTGCGAATACGAGTTATAAAGAACTTTTTTATTATAGTATATAGCTACGATAATACTATTATTAATTAGATATAGGAAATAGATATTCTAGCCGATATGTTAGTACTAAACGAATAATAGTTAGACCTCTCGAAGTAAATTACCTATTTCCTTTTTATTTTAAAGAGGCTAGCCGGTATACTTTTTAATTAGTTTAGACGTTTTAAATAGATAGTAATACGATTTATTATATAGGATAAACTTCTATTTTAACGAGGGACAAAGACTCGTTCTTAACTTACTTAAGTAATTAATAATAAGCGCCGCTAAGTAAACCTAATTAGTAAAATATATAATAAGTCCGGGTATAAGGGACGAGAGGTTATATATTTTCGCTTTATAAAACGATATTATTAGTTAGGAATATATACTTAGACTCGGGAGCTAATCGTGACTTATAAGGCTTGTTAAAAAGCTAGATTACGACGTTTTAATAACCCCTATATATTTACAGTTCCGATTTACGAACTTTTTTTTAAGGTCTATTTAAATATTTAATATATAAGTAAATAAAAGGTTATTAAAGCGCGTTATAAGTTTACGGGATATTTAAAAGTGCGGATTATAACGAACGCTATATTAAAGAATATTACGAAGTTTATTTAAGAAGATATTATTTATTACTATAGGATCTATAGTACTCTAATTATTAACGGGGGATAAGAAAATATAGGCGCTATAACGTAGCTTAATTAATAGTACGGTACTTAGTAAAAGGTTATATTAGCTTATAACCCTCGCGCTAACGGGCTCTTTAAAAAGGGTTACTAACTTATTACGCACATACTTCGTATTTAGTTAGATTAAAGAAAGAAAGATATTAAACTAATACTAGCTATAGCCTTTTTTATAAATAGGATAACTATTAGAGTATTATTAAGTTATATACCGTTCTATTTTATTTATAGTCGTTATATAACGATCCTAATTAAAAAAAGGACGGTAATTTAGAAAGTACTTAATTAGGAAAATATATATATAACGGATTAGGAAGTTTAAGCCTAATTACGAGCTTTTACTTTTTTAATAAATAATTAAGAAGCTATAGCTAATAAAATTACTTAATACTAAGCCTAAACCCGCGACCGGTTTAACTCTTTATATACCCTTTAATTAGTAAAATTATAAACTAGCGATCTAGTTCTCGTTTTTAATATCTAATAAAAAAATAATATATTAATTTTTAGGAAACTCGATTATTATTAATAAGGACCTTTTCGTATCTACTTAGCCGCTCCGAACGGATTATTATATTGACTAGAGACGCTTATTAGTAAACTAATTATAGGGGCTACTTATATTAGTAATTAACTTAAAAAGTTCTTAAAGTTTCTAAAAGGCCTCTTTTTATTACTTACTAAGTCTAATTTTTATAAGGACTTTGTTTCTAACTTAACCGACTTTTTATTTTTATAAAATAATATAATTAACGCTACGATTTTACCTCTCGATTATAATAATAATATAATAAACTTAGGGGACGAGGATACTTAGCTAGTTACTAAGTAAACCCGATCATAAGCAAGGGCCTCTCGAGAGGGCTAAATTACCTCTTATTACTACCGATCCTTAGTATAAGCTACGAGTTTTTTTATTTATTAAATATTATTTTATAAAAATATTATCGAATCTTATTAATTTTTTAATTATCTTTTTATTTAGATCTAGGATAAAGATATAAGGGGATAATAAGAGGAAAAGAATTGTTTTTTAGTTATTATAATCGAAAACCTAACGGCCTTATTTACTAATTATATAATCGTATTAAAAAACCCTACCCCTCTTTTTAAATATTTAAGCCTAGTTCCCTATCTAATCGAGCCCGTTTAGTATCTAGCTTAGCTTATATAACCTCTTGCTCTACTTATTTTATTTTAATATACTAATAACTTTTACGAGTTATAAATATATAGTTTTTAATAAGGTATATAAGAGGGGCGTTTTTAAAAATAGAATCGTACTTATCCTCCTCGGTCTTAGTAGTATTAATTTAGTTAGAGATTATATAAATTAAAATTTTAACTCTTTTAATATTAGTTAGGATTAGAAATACTACCCTATTACTACTTATTATATAATAATAATAATAGCCTTATTTAGAGTTAGCTCCGGACTAACCGATAGCTTACTAGTCGTTACTCTTTTTAAAGTAGTATTTCTTACTTTTAGAATATATATAATTACTATATCGATTATTAAAGTAATCCGGAAAAAAAACGTACTCGAAGTAGGGGACTATTTTTTTAACTAGCTCCTTAGTATTAGAACCAATATACTTTTAAAAGGACCGTATATAATAATTATAAAATATAGTATTCTAAACGCTATAAGCTTAGATAAGTAAAGAATTAATAATAGAAGTTCGTTTACTTAATTACTAAGATAGAGGGCCGAAGTAATTAGCGTAATTATAATTAATAAAAACCTAACGGCTTTATAAAAATAATCTATTTATAATACTTAGATTATAAACGTACTTTTTAATAACGTTCTAATTCATAGTTAATTACTAAAACTTCTAAGCTATTTTTTTTTAATATACTTATTAACTTAAGGATTTATAATATAGAATTTAATATAAAGCTCTCTAACTAATTTAAAAAGAGTTAATTAACTAGTAGTTTTAAGAATTTAAAAAGGAGTAACGTTAAATTAGGATAAGGATTAAAAAGATTAAATAGAGTAGCGCTTATTATAATTTACTTTTTACTAACTTTTCAAAACTTATGGTCCTAAGTCTTTTAAGAATAGACCTTTTTAAGAATAGAGGAGGAATATTACTAAGGCCGGACGTTACGACGAGTAGTTTTAGTAATCCGATACGCGTTATTAGTAGCCGAAGTGTTAGATATAATAGGTAAGTAGATTATATTACTAAGAAAAAAAGAATAATTATAATTAAGAAACTATTATTTAGGGGAAGAAATAAAAAAGCAATAGAGGAATCGAAAAAGGGCCTCTATATACTCCCTAGATCCGGGGTATTAAAAAGGAAAGTACTATAGGCCTCTTAGCTAATTAGTACTAAATTATAGTTACTATATAAAGAAAGGAAGGAGTAAATTATAGGATCGGGGCCTTTTTATTATTCGTAATATAGCGCCTTCTTCCTTAATTAGTAAAAGCCGCCCTCGCGATTAGTATAAAAAGGTAGCTTTTTACCTAGCTACTTAACTTTTCCTTTTTCCCTCCTTAACTACTTTCCTATAACTATTACTAATTAAACTTCCTCTAATTTTTACTTTTTAATCTACTATATAAATACTAACCTAGCGATTTATAATAGCCTCTTTACCTCCTATCTCCCCTTCTAAGCTAGATAATAAAAAGAATATAGTGCGAATTTAGGGCCTAATTATAATAAAAAACTTTAAAAACGATACTAAATACTAACTAGGAAGGTAGAATTTAGATAGATATATTATTTTTAATAAGACTAACCCCGGGGTTATAACGAGTACTAAGGACTCTTAGTTTATTAATTTTAATACGAACTGCTAATATAAAGCGCATACTAACTATTACCTAAACCTAGTACCTAAACGAACTAGTTTTTTTTAAATAATCCTAACCCCTTATAAAATCGACTTTTTTAATTAGCTCGGTATAGGGGACGTACTTCCCTTTTTTAATTAGCGTCCTGAGGCTTTTAAGGGTTTAGAAAACTAGAAGATTTAAATAGGTTAGAACTACTACAAGGTAATAAAGATCCTAACTAATTATTATAACTTTTAAAGATACTTACTATATAAAAATTAGATTCGAAAATATAAGATCGGATCTATAATAGAGGTTATAATACAGGACCTTATTTTAGTACGTAATATAGTTATAATTAAGGAGGGATAGAGAGTACTTTTAAACTAAATAAGACTTTTATCCTAATTTTATAAACCTAAAAGACTATATAAAAAATTAGGACTTTAGTATACTTAGTAATTTTTCTTTTTTATATTAATAATCCGGGCTATTTTATAAAAATAATTATTAACTAGCGGGATAGTATAGTCTATTAGTACGATCCGAAGTAAGCTCTTAGGTATTTAGAGAGGATATTCGTTAATAATATCTAAGTACTAAAGGCTTTTTATAGCCGGATTAATATACCTCTTTATATTTAATAACTAATTAACGTAAGTACTTACGTAGTCCCTATAATATAATAGCTAAGTAAATAGGAATACGGTCTATACGTACTCAAATAGTTTTATAACGCGGTCTAATACGGCTAGCTTAACTTAATTTATAATACGTATTAGATAATTTATAAATACTTTAGATCGTTTAATAATAAACTCTGCGCAGCTTAGATTTAGTAAATTAGTTACGAGTTCTAATATAATAGTTATTACCTTTTTAATATAATAAGACCTTCTTTAGAAAGGTCCTTTAACGAAATAATAAACGATTAGGACTTTAGAAATAGGCCCTATACTAACTTAGATAACTTTAATTATGTTATAATTAACGCCCCTAAGGCGCCGACTCTTTATAAATCCGGTTCTTACTTATTTAAACTTAGGTTTATTAATTAGGATCTAAGAATCTATAACTTTTATAATTATAGCTATTATACTCTTATCGATCCTACGTACTTTAAAAAAACGTATAAAATAATTAAAAGCCTTAAGTAAGAACTTATTACTCTTAAAAAGTTACCCCTATTATCCTGATCTTTAAAAATACTAAAAAGTACCCGAGGATTTATAATAAGTAGCGACCCTAATTAAACTCCGTAAGTAATTAAATTAATAAAAGTTACTAATTAGTGTCTAGACGCTATTATTAATAATTAACTTATATACCCGATTAATACTCTTAAAACCTATTAAGTTATAAAGTCTTTATCAAATATATTACTACCTAAGTCGTTACTATACCTTAGCCTAGCTCTTAGTAAAACTAGTCTAAGTAATTAGAGAGGTAATCTTTTAAATACTTTAGTTAGGGGCGGAGATAGTCTTATTATAAAAACTCTAATTAAAGTACTAAGGGTTTAGTTAAAATAAGAAGCTATTAAGCATACGCTCTCTAAGCGTAATCGGGCTATATAAGAAAATAGCGAACATTAGTATTAAGAACTAACTAAGTTTTATTAAGATCTTTTATAATATCGTAGTATATATATAAGTAAAGCTAATATTAATAAGAGTATAAAGGAATAATAAGTTAATTAGTACGATAACCCGATTATAAAAGCTATATATATAACTTTAGCTTATACTCCTTAGATATTACTATTAATAAAGAAATTTAAAGAGAATTAGGCTAATAAAGGTTAAGATCGGGAGATTACTAAGAAAGATTAGGATAAGAACTAAGTAAAGCTAGTAGAGAAAATAGCGAAAGTAGAGGAGGTAAAAAAGGTAATTATAAAAAAAAAGGGTAAGCGGAAAGCTTAATACGATTAACTATATATAGTAACTAGGACTAATCTAAAATAATTTTTTTTTATAAAAAATTAGAGAAGAAGAAATTAGGGGACGATTAAAATAGGGTAAAGTAATTAGTCCTAGTCTTTTTTTTTTAAAAAAACGATTAAGTATAGGGACTTATAGGAGAGCTAATTAGAGGAAAATATAAGGAGAAAGGCCCCCGATTAGAGAGAGGAGCTTAGTAAAATAGATCTTTATTTTAATTATATATATACCTTTTTAGGATCGAACTAGAGCCTTTTTAATAATTTACTTTCGAATATAATAATATAAAACGATTAAGAAGTTTACTCTTCCGATCCGGTTAATACTACCCTATCCTTTCCTCAATCGTAACTCCGTTAATTAAGGCCGTATTAACCTAATTAAAGGAGGCATTTTATATTACTTTTATAAGTATTAGTAGTTCTTCCTAAGTACCGCACCGCGAAAGTCCTTTATACCCTATACCTTTTTAGTATTTTAAAAATAGAGATTATAGTTATTTAGAACTAAGTACGAAGTTATAGTCTATATAAACTATAAGAACTTTATAGATTTTATAATAAATAAAAACCTAAATAAATAATAAGTTAAATAGAGCGAATTCTTACTTAAATTCAACTTCCGAATTATTTATTAAAAGGGTTTAGAAAATAATAAAATAAACGCTCTTAATAAAAGACCTAATTATAAAGTCGCGGTCCCTAAGAAAATATAAATTATTCTTAAGTAAGAAAAAGATAGTAGCCTTATATTAATTACGAAACCTTTTATAATAGCTAGAAGGATTAATACTAGCCTAACTAAAAGAATAACCCCTAAGCTAATTATAAAAATTTATAGTATATTAATATATAATTACTAAGGAGTTATTAAAATATAAAAGCGGATTTATTAATGTTATAATAAATCCGCTATACGTATTAAAATTGCGAAAGTAATTAAGGATTGCGCAATTTATAAAAAAAATAAAAATAGCTTATATAGGCCTTATAATAAGCTATAACTATTATAATTATTAATAAAAGTATAATAATTAATTATATAAGACTTTATTATTAAATTACTAAAGTTTAGAGAACTATTTACTAAAGTATAATATAATAGTATTCTAATTATAATTAACTAACTTACTAAGTTTACGTACTTTATTTTTATAAAATATTAAGTACTATAAAAGACTTAATATACGTACTTATTAAGGTTATACTCTTAAACTACGGTTTATTAAAAAAAGTTATCTTAGATAAAAATAAGCTATTTATTTAAAGTTTTAAAAATCTCTAATTTTATAACTTAGTATAGACTATAAAGTATTAATATTATTTTATTTATAAACTAATAAATAGATAAAAAGGATTAACTAGATCTTTAAAATATACTTTCGTTATTATATAAACTACGACTAGGATAATTAAGTAGTATTTTTATTAATAACCTAGTTTATATATAATAATATAGTTAGTAAAAGTATAAGAAAATCCCCGTTTTATTTTAATTATAGATTCTAATTAATAATATATAAAAAAGTATAATAAGGATTATAAGCTATAAAAGCTATAATAAATATAAATAAACTTAAAGAGATTTATAAATAAGCCTTATTAAACCTCGAGTTTATACGATAATATATAAAAGAAATATAGATAGATTAAGGATTAGAGGACTATTTTTAGAAAAGGGGAGTAGTACTTATCTCTTTTACTATAATATTAAAACGAAATAACTAAGTAATAAATTAGATTATAAAAAACTCGGACCCTTTAAAATTATTAAAAAAGTCTTATTAATTAATTACGAATTAAGACTACTAAATATAATACGATACTATTCCGTTTTTTATATCTTATTACTCGAGCCTATACTAAGAAGTTTATATATAGAAAATTATATTATTATCGAACTAAACTAATTAGAATACGAAATTAAACGAATTATTAACTATAGAGTTAGGAATAAAATATGAGAATTCCTAATTAAATAGAAAAACTACGGATATAAGGAGAATATATAAGAGCTATATAATAACCTCCGAAACGCCTAATAGCTTCTTAATAACTATAAAAAAATAGCTAAACCCCGGAAGGCTTATTCGTAATTAAAAGCCCTAAATCTATAAATTTAGTACTAAAAAAAGATTAGTTAGTCTTATTTAGAGCACCTTAAGTAACTAGATCTTTTATAATACGTATCTCTTACGTTTCTAAAGATTTCTCCTTAGCTTTTTACTCTTTAACTAACTATATCCTATAATAAATAAGATCTAAACTACGCTCTTTAAGAAATTACTTTAAACTTTTAAGCGAAATAAACGATTAAGAGTAGTTATAAGTTAAGTTTATAGGACCTCTAGAGCGTCTTTAGCCTCCTATTCCTTAACCTCTATCTTTTTTTATTTTTTAAAATAACGATTTATTATAATAAATTAGTATTTTATAAAAAAGAATAAAAAAAAAACTAAACTTATAAGCGTTTGTTATATTATTACTATTATAATTTAATAAACCCTGAGTAACGTACTCGCTATAACGCTTAGAATTAAATAAGTCTATTTTATATACTTAGTTATACTAATAATAAAGAGAATATAATATTACGTTATAATCTTTATACTTAATAAGAATACTAGAATAGGGTGGGGCGATTAGTCCTAGTATTTCTTTTTTCTAAAGCTAATTAAGTATAGGGACCTATAAGAGAGCTAATTAGAGAAAGATATAAGGAGAAGGGCCCCCGATTAGGGAGAGGAGCTTAGTAATACGGATTTTAATTTTAATTATATATATACTTTTTTAAGATCGAACTAGAGCTTTTTTAATAATTTATTTTTAAATATAATAATATAAAACGATTAGGAACTCTACTTTTTTAATCTAGTTAACGTTACCCTCTTTCCTTAGTCGTAACTCTATTAATTAAGGTCGTATTAACCCGATCGAAAGAGGTATTTTATATTATTTTTATAGGTATTAGTAGTTCTTCCTAAGCACTGTACTGCGAAAGTCCTTCATACCCTATACTTTTTCAATACTAAGGGCTTTGTAATTATATTTAATCTTATTACTACGACTTTTACGAGGATCGGATTTTTAAATACGACCTAATATAGCGTTAAAATATTATAAAAATAAACTTAATGGACCCTAACCTAGGCTATAACTACTTACTTATAGGTTTATAAAACTAGACTTTTAAAAAGAGAAGCTAATATTATAACTTAATATATATAACTAACCTAGAGGCTAGCTTACTAACCGCGGCGGCTAAGTATACTATATATATAAGTAAAATAGGGATACGACTACTCCTCACAAAATAAAAAACTATAAATAAGTTACGTATTAATAAGATAAGGATTATTTAAGATTAGAATAATCTAATATAACTTAGGGGCCGAACGATTATTTTAAATTAAAATAATTAAGAACGACCTAAAAAATAAAGGATATATTTAAAAATAAGACTTATATATAATATAAACTTAAATAGGGCTTAAAAATAGACTTTTTATAACTTTTTTAATAATTAATTTAATATTAGATTTTATAATTATTTTTAGCTATTTTTACTAAGAACCCCTTTTAATAAAACTACGATTAATTACTAAAGCCTTATTTATTTTACGACTAATAGATATAGCTTTAGAGAAGCTATTTACGACTACGATACTATTTACTTAGTACTCGTAGCCTTAACTTCTGCTAATATACTTAGTATAACTAGCTAGCCGTAACAAGGAGATCTTTATATTAAAATCCCTATTAGCGTTTAATAAAGGGATTTTTATAATTAAAGGGGATGATATAGTATTTAATAAAAAGAATAAAGTAAGAAAATTACATTTATTAACTTAAAATTCTTTAGTTATAAAACGTAATATAGGGCTAAGCTTATATAAGAAGCTTATATTATAACTATTTACTAACTTAAAGATATTTTTAATCATACTAAAGTAGTATAAATAATAAAGTTTATAAAGATCGATTTAAATATTTTTAATTAATAAGTATAATAATAACGAGAGAACCAAAACCAAGGTCTTATTTATTAGTTTATTAAAATTATTTTTAATAAGGTTCTATATATTTATTAATAGGTTATTTATAAATAATAACGACCTAATTTTATGGTTAGGATATATTCTTATTCTTATTAATAAAAACCTTAGTAAGGACGAATTTAGAATTCAAAATATAATTATTTACTATTTATTAATAAGAAATAAGCCAGTTATCTATAGCGTACTTATATTTAAAAGTTATAATATAATTAATAATATTAACCTTATCTATACGATTTTAATTATACTTAAGAAGATTATAGATCGATTTAACTTTTTTATAATCCTTATAATTATTTATACTAATTTATACTTATTATATAAGTACCTTATTAAGCTAGGTATTATAAAGAAAAGGCTTATAATAGATATTATAGCCCTGAAGTAATTGTATAAATAATAACAAATCCTCGAGATTTATTAAATTAATAATAATAATAACCTCGCTAATACTTTTATAAATATAGTACTTAATAAGAGGTTAGAGTAATTTATTAATAAAAAAAGATAATAATATAAATAAAAAAATAAGTTATATAAAAAGAGTAAAAAAAAAGAATAAAAAAACGACTTAGTAAACGGGCCCGAGGTTAATTTAAATTTTCAATTATAATAATAGTAATAGTAATAATTAAATTAATAAAAAAAATTAGTATTAAATTAGAAGTTTAATTCGACCTTAGTATATAGCCGAGGCTATGTAGGGGCTAATAAGGGGCCTTATTTATAATTATTATAAATTATTTAACTTATAATTAGAACCTCTTTTTTATACCTTACGTAGTAGTATAGATTCTTAGTTAATTAACCTACTTGATTAACTTATGGTTCGAAGTAATCGACTACTATCCCTGTGATAGTACTACCAACAAAATTCTTCTATGTATCAACTTGCCCAACCTTCGCCCTGGCCATATCCCGGTGGATTGCTTTCGCCCCGTCCACGGCATGTCGTCGGTGGTGGAGAACTCTGACGCCGGCATCGGCCCCGTTGTGCATCGAAGTCGTTTTCATGTTCGCCTCACATGTTGTCTCGAATTCCGTCAATAGATATTTAAAACGCTTTCTACCACTGATAGCCACATGTGCCAACTGTGACAGTTTGACCTACCGTCATCTTTGGTGGCTTTTCTGCCCCGTCCGGCAACCGCGTACGATGAACTATCCAACACAGGTGGTCTATCGTCAACGGGATGTTACCAAATCAGGTAGTCGAACTATTGAATTCGAGAGTTTGGAGGATGGCAGATTGAAGTTCGACACCGCGCTTTTGCGCAAACGGGGTATGATCAATTTGAATTGTCTAAACCTAGCCCTCGTGTGACAATGCAGGCATATGCAATGATTAACTGTACTCAGAAGATCAAGGGGGAGATGCGGAGTGGCATCAAATACACTACAAGAGGACTTTGAGAAAGAAACCTGTTCTTTGCGAGGATTCGTTGCTTTTAATAGACCGAAATCAAGACCAGCGTCGAGACCTGTATGAAAACGCAGACAACATCAGACGAGCCACATATCAAACTCATCTACAGACAGACTACAATTCAAGCTGGATATACTCTTGGGTTGAATCGACCATCCAAATGAAAGCATTTGGAACTGTGAAAGTTGGCCCCAACAGCCGTGCAGCTTCACGTTGTTTACGGTTCACTAAGGTAGGTAGGTACCTATACACAGGTAAGGCAGGTACATTGAGGCTGTTCTACCTTCACATCTCTAACTTCCTTTACTGGAAACAGCCAGCCTCATAATCACTCATCGCACCTTCCTTTACCTTTTCCTCGGTTTCTGCCTCCTTCCATGCCACAAATATCAAAACAAACCCCCAACACGTGACGCCGATATTCCTGGCCATTCACCCTTTCCCATATTCTGTGCAGTCAATATTCTTTTCCCTTTTCTGCCTATCACTCTTTTCCCCATCCAAACTTGCCACACACAAAACCTTTTCTCTTCTCTTTGTTCAAATAGCATCGTCTGCGAATTTACCACCCTTTTCCCCAGCTCCGACTGGAATTATCCACTCTGGATGCCATCTTCAATACTGATAGTCTTTGGAATGCCTCATTCACGACGACGGCAAGCCTCCCCTGACATATAGGCACAGCCTAGTATTTTTCTCTCAAAGAGAACTGTTCGAAAGGTGAGCTGAGCCCTCTTCCGCACCTTGCTCTTTAAGCTTTGCTAACGTCGTGAAAGCAGGAAGCTTCCATAACTGGAGTGCCCTGCGGCCTCCGGCAATTGGGGCGGATTACGCAAAGATCGACGAAGGATACTAGTCCCAACTCCTCTTTTCGAGTGAATGGCACAATTCCTGCTACGGCAATCACAACAGACTAGAGACGATCACGAGAAACGATCAAGGAGGTACGAGCGAAGACTACAACCGATGGTTCACATTTTACTTTTCGCCACTGGCACTGCCAGGACTTGGTATCTCAGCTCCGGTATGTTCACTCTTCCAACTGTTTTTTGTTTTTTTTTACACCTGTTTTTCCCCATTGAAAGCCAGGTAATACCCATGCCTTCGGTCTGTCTGCCATGTAACTGCTTGTTCTCGACATAGACTCCATCATGAAGAAAGCACCTTCCAGTGGCACAATCCTCTTTCTAACCCGCCCTGCAGAGTCCAGTCTTGGATATTTCTAAGCAAACAGAGGAGCTCCCACGCGACGGGACCCTCCGTTGTGCGCTCCAACCACCCAAAAAATACTGTTCGAACAATACTCTCCTAAATCGTCAAAGGTCTTTCTCTGGCCTACGGAATGGTTCTCGACTCAAAGCTACAGGCCCTGGCTTGCGTATCTCAGCCGGTCGTCACACTGAGGCGACTCTCACTCACCCACTCAAGGGCCCGTAGCTTTGAGTCCGATCCATGTTTCAAGGACCAAGAGGCTCGAATATCCAACTTCCTCCTCCACCTGCCCACAGCCCCAACCAGCTTGCCTGCATATGTGGGTGGCGGGCGGGGGGGGG